>OX439383.1:11800290-12313251 GCA_949319315.1 Zelleria hepariella | reverse complement strand
ACACATTGCAAATAACAATCGAGAAGCAAGCCAAAGACAAGAATAACCGCGGCGAAGGATTTCCAAACCCCTTTTGTTAGCAATGTCGATGGCCGCTAAGCTATGCAGAGAAACTACCATGTGACTAAGGGCATAACCAAACAATGTGCTGTTCATAATATTTTCTTAGGTTTGCACGAGCACTATACATAATTTAAACACAGATTTTAACGGATTTAACACTCATTTTATTAACTTTTTACATTTTCCAACTATGAAAATGTAAAAAGTTAATAAAACGAGTGTTAAATCCGTTAAAATCTTTGTTTAAAATAATGTGCTGTTCCTTTGCCTAACAGTAAAGAAAGATGGAGTAGTACCTAATATGGATGGCTGGCTTTAAAAAGACAATGTCTCAGGCACTGCAGAGTACGAGTGGTCACTTCACCCATCTTGTGTGAGTGTAGATGCCACTCTACGCTGTATTAATCATATAAAATCTGAGGACTTATACGTTACTTTACCTTTCAGTACTTTGCTCTACAGGTATCTAATCATTAAACGGTTAAACAAATTGAACCCATGAAAAACAAGACTCTGCTATCAAAACGAGTTATACAAAGTATTGATTATGGACTCAGGATAAGGCAGAAACTAGTATCACAAACACGACATCAACAACGCATCGTGTGAATTCGTGTGGCATTACCCTAAAAATTTGGCAGCGCTGGTTCTACATTCGATGAATACAGTTCCAATAATACTTTTAAATTTGCATTTCACGCACGTTGTTTTAGCGTGCTAGCAACGTGCGGGACTTTCACAGGAGCTTGTGCCTTTTGTGACAATGATAATAAAGATTACTATGGCTCTTATTAAGATGGAAATAAGTGCTAATGTAGAGAAACTACAAGCCAGACAAGATAGTAACACGTATGACAGAAGATTAATGAAAATGGCTATACAATATCTACAATCAAGAACTGGCCACGTCTGAAAAAGTTAAGCAATGTGGTTGAAACATTATTTATTAGCTTAGGTACCTAGTGTAGAAGTTTAGAGTTTTAAGAGACTCTACTACGCAACTCTACTTTATCACGTTTCGGATCAGGTGTCACAAGTAGGTAGTAACACCTCACAATCGCATAGCGGTATCTTTATTTGTATCTAAGAATCTACAACATTATACATAGACACGGCTGTGCAATGGCTCATGCATCATAGATATAGTACATAACTGCCGCGGTCTGTAATGGGTGCGTTGCTGACGCGCTTTTGATGGCCGACAGAGCGCAGCTCCAGGCCATCACAGCGCGGTCAGCATTTCATTCAGCCCTTGATGGAGAAGTTCTTTCTGGCCACTAAAACCCAACAATGAAATTCCACACAATTTCGCTGTGGCCCAATCAAGTAGCCGGCAAAGCCGACTTTTGTCAAAGAAGGTTGTCAAAATAATTACCACACTACGAGCGTGTTTGAGTAAGGATATCTACGATTATAGAGTCACCTATCGTGTGCATCCTGATTGCGCGTGAGCTGAGAGTCGGACCGAAATAGACTTGCGGTGCGGAATTGTAATCGTGTCCGTCTAGCCGGCCCAGTGGATGTTATGCCAGAGTTACACGCTCGAGGCTAGTATTTTGAAGGCAAGATAGTAAACAATGGTAAATTGTAATAAACATCAATTTGTTTCCAGCTTTGCGCGCTCTACATACTTAGCAGTGAACGAATCTGAAGGAAAAATATTGCTGTTTAATCTCTTCCGTTACTGTATGGGCTTGTTGCCAAATTGCATGACTATTTTTTTGCCATTGATCACAAGGAGCTATAGCTAACCTGCCTGCCTTGGAACACTGACCGGTGTCGTGCGACTCGGGCTTTATCATGCAAATGGTCCGTCAGATCCGTTCATTGATCGAATCGAATTAAGCCTCGGGATCAGCTGGGATTTGAATCGATTAGAGAGATAATGGGATTGATTAGTTTATTTACAGCCGTTTTATTAAGCGTCACCAAAATTAGCGCGGCGGGAAATGCCCAATTTTCAGTTTTTTTTTTTATATTTGTAGCTAAACTGAGCTATTTTTGTTCAAAGATTTTTGTTTCACGATAATAAAACAGTTAATTGTGCATTATTCTAAACAAAACAAAAAAACACAATAATTCAGCTCGTTATGAGATTTGCTCAAACTACTAGTATTTTGGGCAGTACCACCAGTTTTTCGAGCAAAAAAACAAATCAGCTTAATTATTGTTGTTCTGTTGTGAACGAAAAGAATAATACCATTTTATTGTCTTGAAACAAAAATATCTCATTATACAAAATTGAAAAAACTGTGAAAATTTGGACTTTCTCGCCACGCTACTTTCATAATGAAAGTTTGAAATATCATTAATATTTAATTGGTGATTGAATTTTACTTAAGGTGGAAAGATAGCAACGTGGCGGGAAATTAAAAAATTTTCACCGTTTTTACATTTTGTAGCTAAACTGAGCTATTTTTATAATATTGTATTAGGTTTGCACGAGCACTACCTATACATAATTTAAACACAGATTTTAACGGATTTAACACTCGTTTTATTAACTTTTTACATTTTCCAACGTTTTTATGTACATAGCCGAGGGTAGTTTCAATTAACAAATGACATACATACAAGACAGCTGTCACCTCAAAGGCTGTCTGCAAAGGTCTCGAAACGTTGGAAAATGTAAAAAGGTAATAAAACGAGTGTTAAATCCGTTAAAATCTGTGTTTAAATTATGAGCTATTTTTGTTCAGCCATTTTTCGTTCGCGGCAATAACAAAGTATTATTTTCATTATTTTAAACAACAAAACAACAATAATTCAGCCGATTATGTGTTCTGGTCTACGAAGCAGTGGCACTGCCCAAAAAACTTGTTGATGACCAGAACTAGAGATGGGATTCTTCCCGGGAATCAACCCATTTTGGGAAGAAACGCGGAAAGTTTCCGGGAAGATTCCCAAAATGGGTATTTATGTGGGTAGAAACGTTTTTCATTGCAGTTATTGAACAAAATGAATCCTTTTACAGTTGTGTGCACTTATAAACAATAGACTGCCAATAATTTTTACAATTCTTGTGCAAAACAGGCGTACTTTCGATTTTATGTGATGATTTCTTTAACTTCGCCGAAAATCGGAATTAAAATACGAATTCTTCACGAATTCTTCATGAATTCTTCAATAATTCATAATCACAAGACTCATTTCATCAAAATTATTTGAATTGCTACTAACTAGAACATAAATTATACAAGGTGGCAACATGGAACTCTTTTTTTTGGGCTGATTCTCAAAGTGCCGTCCAAACAAAAACATTTTTACATTCCATTGGAGTACATAACCGTTGCTGGCCAGTAATCGATCGGAATTTTTTGCATAAACTGGTAAAATCGCGTCTTTAACTTAACTTCTCAAAACAAAATACTGAGTAGGTAGGTATAGGAGCTTTAAAAAATCCGGAGAAGTGCAAGTTGAACTTGGAGAGGGTTTCGTACATTCGAAGTTCATTTACGCACAAATGTTGAGAAACCATACCAAACCATAGATGTAGGACTGTAGAACGCCAGAGTTGAGGAACTAATGCTACAAAAATAATGTTAATATTTTACTTTGTTACAATTCATGTTCACATTCTAAGTTCACATTCACACCTCACACCAGTTCACTTGAGTTTGCTGACCTTACATTTTGTAATATCTTGATTTTTCCAGAAGCTGAATCATAATCATGTAGGTAGATAGTTCTCATAGTTGTTCTACACAATGTAATACGTCATGTAATATGTTAAATAAAATGAAACAGTGTTTTAACGATTATAATTACACTCTAACGGAATGTAAAAAAGTTTTTGTTCGGTAGCACTTTGAAAAGCAGCCCAAAAAAAAGATATCCATGGTGCCACCTTGTATAATTATTAATAATAAAGTTCAAGTTAGTAGCAAGTAGGAGGTAATAAGTCTTGTGATTATGAATTTTAGAATTCATAAAGAATTCGTATGTTATTTCCAATTTTCGGCGAAGTTAAAGAAATCATCACAAAAAAACCGAAATTTCGCCTGTTTTACAAAATAATTGTGAAAATTATTGGATTTCTATTGTTTATAAGTTCACATAACTGTAATCAACCCATCAATCAACCAATTTTGGAAAGAAACACGGAAATGCAGAAACGTTTTTCAATGTTTTTATTGAACAAAATGAATCCTATTACAATTGTGTGCAATAGACTGCCAATAATTGTTACAATTCTTTCGTAAAACAGGCGGACTTTAGATTTATTTGTAACGATTTCTTTAAAATCGCCAAAACATTGAAAATTTTACTTACAATGTCAAAATTATTTGACAGCGAGTCAAATCATTTTCACATTGTAAGTAAATAACTAGAACATGAATTATAAATAATTATTCAAGGTGGCACCATAGATCTCTTTTTTTTTTGGCCTAATAGTTTAAATAACAGCGACAATTTAGTCCATACAAACAATATCCATCTCATTTAAGATGATTAAGAAAATTTACAATTGTAAAAAATATTACCAGTCTATTGTTTATAAGTGCACACAACTGTAAAAGGTTTCTTCCTGTTTGGCTACAGGCTAAATATAAATTAAATCTTAGACATGAATTGTATTAAATAATCAGAAAAATTAACACATCCTCATCATAATCAAACTAAAACGCTACGTCTTAAATATTATATTACATTTAAATCTCTATTTCTACTAACAAATCACGAAAGGCACTGATCCGTATGGTTATTCATTTCATCCTGCTCAATAATAGTCAGACAGATCCTCCTCCTTGCATCGATATCCTCATCACTGAGGGTTGTGGTCATTCAAACGGAGCAATTCGTGTCGTACGACGCGTTCGCCAGTTGTTCCTATCTGCGGCTAAGTGTATGGATCCTAGACTGAGGTGTTGAGTGTGGAGCGGATTTGGTCGGTCCAACGGGTCGGGCATCTTCCCCTTCCCGTCGATCTTCCTAGTAAAAATCTGTTTTTCCAGGATGTCACTGTCTTTCTTGGCAATGTGATCAAAGTATTTGAGGATCCTACATGTGCAGATAGTCGCTCTTGCTCATCGCTCATCCAATGCTCATCCAATATCGACACGTTGGTACGGTGTTCAGCTCATTCAATATCGACACGTTGGTACGGCGTTCTGACCAATGTATGTCCAGCATCCTCCCCCGTTTTGTTAACTTTGCATATGAATGCTGTAGAATCGATCAATTGTTGAGGTTTGGCTATTAATTTTCTGTAGAATCAATAATATCTAACCTAACCAGATCATAGATAAGAAAAAGATAAAACATAATTTATTGCCAAAACCAAAACAACACACACAAAAAACACTATAACCGAAAACCGAAAGGTAGGTAGGGATAGGTTTTTCAGGAAAACCTATAAAAAGTCCATGGTGTAGAAAATAACATAGGAAAATATTGATATTATTTTTGTAGCATTAGTTCCTCAACTATGGCGTTCTACAGTCCTACATCTATAGTTTGGTATGGTTTCTCAACTTTTGTGCGTAAATGAACTTCAAATGAACGGAACCCTCTCCAAGTTTAACTTGCACTTGTCCGGATTTTTTAAAGCTCCTATACCTACCTACTCAGTATTTTGTTTTGAGAAGTTAAGTTAAAGACGCGATTTTACACGTTTATGCAAAAATTTCCGATCGATTACTGGCCAACTATTGTTTAGATATGCACACCACTTTTCATTTTGTTTAATTTTATTACAACAATGAAACCCGCATAAAAACCAATTTCGCTATTAAAAAACCTTGTACCCCATAATTATGTTAAATAAAACAAAATGATTTTGTAATGGTTATGTACTCCAATGGAATGTAAAAATGTTTTTGTTTGGACGGCACTTTGAGAATCAGCCCAAAAAAAAAAGAGTTCCATGTTGCCACCTTGTATAATTTATGTTCTAGTTAGTAGCAATTCAATTAATTTTGATGTAATAAGTCTTGTGATTATGAATTATTGAAGAATTCGTGAAGAATTCGTATTTTAATTCCGATTTTCAGCGAAGTTAAAGAAATCATCACATAAAATCGAAAGTACGCCTGTTTTGCACAAGAATTGTAAAAATTATTGGCAGTCTATTGTTTATAAGTGCACACAACTGTAAAAGGATTTATTTTGTTCAATAACTGCAATGAAAAACGTTTCTACCCACATAAATACCCATTTTGGGAATCTTCCCGGATATCTTCCCATTTTGGAAACTTTCCGGAAACTTTCCGGCGGAAACTTTCCACGCCGCCCATCTCTAACCAGAACACATAATCGGCTGAATAGGGATTTTTCCAAGTGTCAAATTTGACAGCGATTCGCGAACTATCGCGCAACTAAATCTGTGGTTTGTATGGAAACCACAGATTAATAGACTAATTTTGACAGTTATTCGGGCTATTTTTGATGCCTGGAAAAAACCCCATTATTGTTGTTGCGTTGTTTACAGTAATAAAAAGAATACTATGGTATTGCCGCGGGCGAAAAATCGCTGAAAAAAAATAACTCAGTTTAGCTACAAAATGTAAAAACTTTGAATTTCCCGCCACGTTGCTATCGTCCAACCTTAAGTTGTATTCATGTCTCAATGCAGCCATTGAAGTGATATTCATTGTTTAACAATCATCTTAATTAATTAGCCTGTGAACGTGTTGATAAATAACTGTTGGTTTATTCTGTATCATGCTATTACATGGTGAACAGAACTATTACTAGAAAGCGTTTTAGATTACGGATTTAGCCATCGCAAATTACGGTATTACTTATTAGGACTTTAATTTGCTTTTCAATAACTTCACATTCAATAGTTATTTTACTACATAACTCCGAAGAGATCACAATCAAATCAGCTGTTTTCGTAATGTAAAACTTGCCCTAATTTCTCATTCTTTACGACAGCTGTTATAAACCCGGTTTTATAGTTACAGTTCAGTTTCATGCGAGCCTTTGGAACCAGTTTTTTAACCTTGCGAAGGGTAAATCTCACAAGTTGTTTCGGATCCATAGAGTCGAGTATAAGGCTACATAAAGCATGATTATTATGGTGATAATGAACATGGTCCTTCGAGCCGGACACAGCTGGCTGCACCGATGGTGATGTCATGTGATGCGAGTTAGACTAAATGTAGGCGGGCGGCTTAGACAAAGGTTTAACTTGGCGCCTAATCTTGGATTTTAAATGACTCATATTTTAATGATCTTCGCAGAATAATTTAAAAAAAAAACTAATTGCATGCGTCAGTTTACCTACCTCTTCGGTCAGCCGAGATTTGACATTAGTAAACTATGGGAATACTTAGTACCTACTATTATTATATTTACACACTTTACACATCGCTCTACAAAAAAGAATAAAATAAAATAACGTTGCGTAAAAACTTACCTATAAATTACCGGGTTGAATTCCTGCTAAACGAACATAGATTTAGACACAACTAAACCAATTTTGGCGTGAACTAAGTACGCAAGGGCACGAGTCTGTAGCAATTTCGTCTATTACATAAAAGGGTATTAAAACTCCACTTCGAGCGGACACTTGGTCGAGTATACACTGCACTATTTTTAGTTAGTTATGCAAGCTAAATCTATAGAGGTGTAACGTAAGTAAAGGTAACTATTGGGTAAGAGGGTGACATTGGACGCGCGACCGGGCGTTGCATGCCCGGTTTGCCCGACTGACCGTATTTTAGTTCGATCCCGAGCTCGCCCTTCGCGCTCATTGAGTCATTGTTATGTCACTAACTTCAGATGGTATCCAACCATCATAACTAGAGACGCCGCGTCCAACAGTTTTTTCTCAGCGGGGCTCAAACAATTTTGGTACTGGTTGTAGTATTGGGAAGAATCTATCGGCGACATCTATTGGCGTTTCTTGGCATTTGCAAAGTCGGAAGTTGTGAACTCTACTACTTTTGGTAGAGTTTTTAAAGATCGTAATGCCATCTGTCGGCGATATAAGAAACTACATTTTGTATAACGGTAGTGGGGGTACAGCCAGCAGCACGTCACTTGTTTTGTCTGTCTTAAAGTCGCCCGTAACGTAACCGAATAAAGTCGACGTGCTGTCGCCCCCACGCACGTCTCCCCACCTTCTCTAGATCTCTACCGATTAGAACTACTTACGTATTAACTCGTGCTAAAGTTCTATAGGCCTTTTATTCATGGGTAAAAAGTTGACTACTTTAAAATTTCTTTGTTTCATGCATTTGTTCCACATAGAAACCCATAAGAATGTTATATAGGGTAATTTTCAACCAACACCACTACAATGGACCATACGTAAGTACTCACTATGGCTGCTACGAAACAGGGCCCATATTACAGAATCTATGCTCTGTGATCTCAATAAATTACGTCGCTCCTATTGCTTCGTGAATTTTGTGATACAACTCATGATAGATATATAACGTCATGCATTTAAACAGAGATCAAACCAAACACATAGGATCAAATTAAAGTGTTTGAAACACTTTAATTTGATCCAGTAATATAGGCCTAAAAATAGTTTACTTAGGTAGGAGTAGGAGCAGGTAAACTGAAGACTTGCCTGCTCAATCCTTCTACCGATTGATTGGCTCTACATAAAACAATAAAAAGGGTACATACCAGTTTATTTGAGACAAAGTACAATACCATCAGACCTTAGCACAGTTGCTACATTCCATTGGTCATCACAACTGACGAATAAAATTACTGAATTGCATTTTAGACAGAGATTTTTTCTTAATTAACTTAAATGCATTATGGAACGGAGCAAAATGCGTATTGTGCGTGAATGATCCCTTGATTCACTTGTCCTTCTTCTCAGAGAGGAGTGAGTTGTAGAGTTTGGTGGTTTCGTGGACTACGACGCTCTGGACGACGGTCCCGTTGGTGTCAAGGAACGTGGCGAAGGATTTGTTGATGGAGGCTTCACGGAACTTGCCGGTGGTGTCGCGGAGCACAATCACTAGGTTGTATTTGTCGTCGTGCCTAGGAAGGGAGAAAATAATTTTATTGTAAGTAAGAAACATGTTAAATAGGCGCAAGTAGAGACGTCGAGTTGCGGAAAACAGCCCATTTCACCATTACCAAGAAACATGTTAGTGTCTCTGAATGTCCAATGCCTTCTAACTGACATTCTGAATCACATATTCAGAATTTCTTATAAAGTTATGTACTTATTAGTTAGAGGATCAGTGAAAAGTTTTTTGGTGGTCGGCAATATACAATTCGGCAATATTGTCTGCAACACTGGCCCATATTGAGTGTCGTTGTCATTGTGTAAACCTGTTAAAACAACAACAAGGCACAGTCCCTTAGCAACTTCACGACGAACTTCATGTAGCTTAGAAAAGAATGCACTGTGCCAAAACCATACATACTAGGGGTTCGCCCCGAACTGTGAACTCGCGACTACAGATCAGTTACAGATGTGTAACTTTGCTAACGCCATTCGCGCAGGCGCGCGCCCGCTTTGCATATAAACTGTACAACCCCATATCTCGGCAATCCCTCGACCGATTTGGCTCATGTTCGAACTTAAACATTCTTGTAATTTCGTTTACCCGCTTACCAAATTTCATAACGACCCGACCAAATTTACTGAAGTTATCGTCAAACGAACATTCATACATACAAACGCCAGATTGTTCCAGTAGACTCGGAGAACTTCGCTCGCTCGTTCAATAAAGTGGCTGAAACTACAATATTTATAACAACCTTCGAAATTGCATCCGCCATACCAAATATGTGTGGCCATAACTGCAATCTGCAATATTGCATTAGCTGACATGTATTGCTGTCAATGTTGCCAGCCACATATTGCCGAAAAATATTGCTCGTTTAGACGTCCCTTAAAAACATGTATAAGTTTCAGTAATAAAATATGACTCCTGTCCCCGTAGCACGACTTTTATCGAGGCGGATTTATCCAACAAAATGGCGGTTTATCAGCATTTTTGACGTCTATAGTGGGTTATATATCGCACTCGAAGATATATAACCCACTATAGACGTCAAAACTGCTGATAAACCGCCATTTTGTTGGATAAATCCGCCTCGATAAAAGTAGCAGGATTTCGTAATAACAAATGAAGTTATTGTAAAAAAAACTTACTTTTTAACATAGGAGCTTGCTTCCCAGGCTCTAGTGTTGTTGCCAACTTTTTCTTTAGCCACTACAAAGATCCCCTTCTCCTTGAATGTTGTGTACAGAGTCAGGATACCCATCAGGACAAAGTATGAGGACACACACACTATCAGCACCATCCTGGAAACAAATAAAGGCCTTTCTTGACTAGAGTCATGTTTATCATGACTAGAGTTATCATGAAGGGTCTATCATTACTAGAGGTTGGCTCTGCTGGTATTTCGAGGTCTGGATTCAAGTGTTTATAGTGGGAACCTGTTCCAAAACATTTTTTATTGTAAGATTGCACTTATAGGGTAGTTAGTGGGTTCTGAAATGTTTGTAGGCTTAGTTTAAAGTTTTGACAAAGCCCTTATTCTTGTAATCTTTACCATAGGCACTACGTCAGATACAAGAACAGTACTTGGATTGAAGCCAAGCATACAATTAAATGTAATTACCTCGATTGAGGGAATGGGTACAAATAGTCCCATAGCAGAGCATAGAGGGCCACTCCAACGGCCAAAGCACACAGTAACAGCCTCCCATCAATGAGGGCGAAGCTTTCCTTGCACTTGAGGTCACCAGTCAGGACCTGAAATTGTAATAAAATAAAAACTGTTATCCCTTTATTAGCCTGGCTAAAGATTCTCAACTCCAATGCAGTATATTATTTGAAATAGGACAGTTTCAAAGAGGGTAAAAGGAAATTTCTAGTCTAGGAAATGAAGGCGTTTTACATCAAATAAAACGCTGATTAAATAACTTACCCTATTCGAAGCCTCATTATATGAGAGTGGCAGCTCTTGCTTCTCTCTGATTGGTCGTTCGATATGTCTGTCCCTGTCTAACATTCCCCCTCCTCGTCCCTCCACCGGGCAGCCCTTCCTTTATAAATAGGATGGGGCCGCTCAGCTAGCTCATTGAGTCTCATATGGCCACCAGGCAGGCATGAAAGCTGAGGCTTCGAATAGGGTAAGTTATTTAATCAGCGTTTTATTTGATGTAAAACGCCTTCATTAAACAACTGTACCGCAATTCGAAGCCTCATTATATGAGACGTGTCTGTTATCGCCTGGTGGAGGGACGCCAATGTGATATGACTAATATAGAAAGAAAAATAATTAGTTATTTGTGTGTAACCTAGGTGTAGGTAGGTTAATTAATTCAAAATGCTAAAGGAATTGTGTAAGCAATTCAGTGCAAAATAGGTAAAAAGGTTCTAAGGTAAAGTAGGTATTCTGCTTCCTAAAAGGTAAAAACCTGTAGAATGGAATAAGCAGTGCTCTCCCTAATAAAATTTGTCTTGAAACAAAGGGTAATTTTTAATAAAAAATACTTAAATATCACACAAATGTATCAATCATCTTTATTGATAATTAACTTAACTTCTGGTTAGATTAACCAGCTATTACAAATATACAGTAAGCTGCATATGCCTACTTATATTGTTATAGGTACATATTGGTACTTAAGTAATTCGGATATTGTTAAGACATTATCATCACATTTACTTGTACTTGTGCGATCAGTGTTAATTAATTATCTAAACGTCACAATCTGATAAGCTTCAGCCCTTAGGGGAATGGATAATTTCTCTAAACTGTTAATTAACATCTCTAAAACTACACACTTGATTTAATAAACTGGAATCAGTATGTTATTTTATTCTATGGGTTCAAATAATCTTGAAACTGAAGGGGCAACAACATGCGCCGTAACTTCACGTCTATAGAACCTGGCGAAAGTGTTCTGCGAACGCCAGTTTCCTCTGGCCAGAATATCGTCTAGCGGGAGGTTCAAGAGCCAGTTCTTGGAGGCGACGGCGGATCGCACGCTTCCGGCCGAAGCGCTCACGCCTGCCGCTGTCAGCGCCGACTTTACCCAGTTGGCGATCACAGTGCGCGATGCCGCGCGCGGTTGGCCACGCACTGTCAGGAATAAGTTGTTCACTTTGCAGCAGTCTCGTCGTGATTTAGAAAGTCTAATCAAAGTTTTGATCCAGAATATGGGGTTCAGTGCATCTGACTCGGTGTTATTGAGGAGTCGCCAGCCTGATTGTCTATGTAGAGCGTTATCAGTTTTTGACCCAAACAACGGCCAGAATATGGCATGATCATTGGTGATTATAAAATGTTTAGGGTCTATGGATAAGAGGGTGAGGTCATGGACCCTGCGCCCTGAGGATAGTAATAGTATGCAAGCTGTTCTCATGGAACACTCATAAAGGCTAAGGTCAATATTATGGTTATTCGATAACCAGGAGTATAGTTTATCAATGTCCCAAATGGGAGGTTTTTGCTGTCTAGGTGTTTGGAGAGCTATAGCTTTTAGGATGCGAACAACCAGAGGATGTGAGCTTAGGGGATCTACTTTGTTAGGATCGCAAAGGGTTGAAACTACCGACCTATGCAGCAAAATAGTGTTATAGGAAAATTTGTGTTTTTGAAAAAGGTCAGATAAAAAACGAGCAAGGTCTGAGCCTGGGGGCGATCTAAATGGTACATTATTATTCCTAGCCCATGAACACCAACGTTTCCAGGCAGATACGTATGATTTTTTGGTACTGTCTCGCCAGCTACTTTTTAAGAGGTTGATTTGTTCTTGAGACCAGTCTGTAAGAGCTAGGTCCCACCCCCACACCTCCATATTTCTATGGTCAGTTCGTCGACTTTGGCTGGGGCTCTGCCGGTGAACGTATCCACTATCACGTATGATAGGCTCCTCACAGTGAACGGGGCCGCTGTCGCGCGCCTCTTGAGGTCGGGGCGCCAAAACGCTTTCTCCCACCTGGGAGCCACCACTAGGTATATGCCCTTGGCCGTGTTTAAGTGTGTTAGGACTCTTGGTATTAGGAACGGTGGTGGGAACACCCAGGTTAACCTGTATCGCCACGTCTGTGAGAACGCGTCTGTGAACTGGGCATGATGGTCCGTCGCATCTAGAGACGCATATGTGGGGACGACGTGAGCTCTGTGAGAGGCAAATAGGTCTATTTGGGGCAGATCCCACTTTGCAAATACTACAGTCGTTAGAGCTGGAAGTAAATGCCATTCTGGGTGATGGGAGCCGCGCGACAGATGGTCCGCTTCTATATTGTACCTTCCGGGGAGGTGGTGCAAGCTGAGTTGGATTTGGTATGCTTGCAGGAGCCGAAACACTCGGAAAGTCATGTCCATAAGGGAGCGGGACTTGGTCCCCCCTTCGTTTCGGAGGTAGGATAGGACGGTTTTGTTGTCCGACTGTACCTACTGAGATCAAACTGCCTGATAGCGAGCGAGTGTGACTTTGCAATACTTTTAGAATCGCTAGCATTTCTTTGTGATTTGAATGCAACTCTTGCTCTTGAGGGCTCCAAGACCCACTGAGCTTGACGTTGTCCAGTTGGGCCCCCCAACCGTGTCCTGAGGCATCGGTCGATATGTAATGGGACACCATCGGCTGGTGGATGCGTGAGCCTTTTAAGTGGTTCCTTAGCCACCACATAAGCTCTGAGATCACTGGTTTGGGCAGAGGGAACACTTTTAGGGGGTCCCCCTTGAGAAGCTGGTTGGAATGTTCCAGGAGCTTGCGAAAATGGAGTCTGCCATAAGGAGTTACTATGCTCGCAAAATTGAGTGAACCTATAAGGCTTTGGGTTTCTCTGAGGTTTGCCTTGCCCTTGCTCAGCATGCGTGATATCTTTTCTTTTATCGAACGTTGCTTTTGCAATGGAAGTTGTTTGAGATTCCGATGGGGATCCCATCTCACGCCCAGGTATTGAATGTCCGTCTGTGGGACCAATACACACTTCTTGTAATTTATTTGCCAGCCCAGGAGTTCTAGTAACGTAACGGTGTCTTTTATTTGCGATGTTAGGGTTTCCTTGGACTGGTGAGCCAATAAAAAATCGTCTAGATAGACTAGCGTTCGTATCCCTTGATCCCGTAAGACCTGGACGACCCAATTGGTCAGGCAAGCAAATATTTTTGGTGCCGACGCTAACCCGAAAGGTAAACAAGTCATTTGCAGGACTTGGCCTTGAAAAATTAGTCTGAGGTATCGCCTGTGACTGGCGGCTATGCTCAGATGGAAATATGCGTTGGAAAGATCGATCTTGGCCAACCAGTCGTTTGGTTGCAAGAAACTGGGCACTCTTTGTTGGTTTATCAGCCTGAACTTGGTCAAGCGCACATATAGATTGAGTCGGCGTAAGTTGAAAATGGGCCGGTATGATCCGTCCTCTTTTTTGTTCAGAAAAATATTGGACTGGAAGCTGGGAGAAAGTGGTGCCTTCTCTAATACGCCCATATTTTTCATTGCCTGGATTTGATCTGCCATATCCTTCGAGAAAGGAGTATGGACGTCTTTGCCCGTCCCTGGCATGTGGAGCGGGGCTTTGTTGTGAAACGGGATTCGGTATCCCTCGGAAATATTCTTTAGCAGCATTGGGGGTGCTGACAACTTTCTCCAGGCTTGCTGGTAGCTCTGGAGACGGCCGGCTCGGAAATGCGAGTCAATACTTGCGCTTGGGCTGGCCTCTGCGGCTTGGCCCTGGCTTTTGCTGTCTAAAATTTGTATTATCCGGGCCTTTGGGGCGCCAGGGACGAAAGGGTTGGCCCTGCGCGGGCATTCTTGGCTGGTTAAAGTACGGAAGCACTCCTTGCGCAGGAGGAAAAGCGTACGGGTGGAAAACGGCGCCATGCGCTGGCGGAAGGTTATAGCTATTGCTGTAGCTTGTTTGTGCATTGCACGTGCCTTGCGCAGGCGTTCGTGGTTGTTTTGTAGCGGCTTGCGTAGCCGGGAAACCTTTGTAGGACGAAGGTTGTGCCTTCGTAGGCCAAAGTACCTTTGATATGCCGCCATTTTTATCCAGGGTCGATGTAAGGTCATCTGCTTTAAATAAATCGTCACAAGACGGTGGTATCTTGCGTAGAGAAGCTTTTACATATTTGTCTTTTACTGATCGTAAAATTGCGTCTCTGCGCTGTTGAATCATGTCAGCGCGATGGCCGCATGACATTTGTAAAAGATCGTTGGAAATTGACAAATAATCCCCCTGTGCGAAGATTTCATTTACCCTACTTTCGATACTTTCCAAAGTCATGGATTGTTCCGTTTTAAAAAACGACATAAGGTCCTGAAAACCTTTTTCGAAACTTTCCTTTTGCTTGAGCAGACCCTGGGTAATGGCGGCAAATCCCCTTTCGGTGAGCGAAAGGTTGGGAAACTTATCGTAAGGTTTAAGTTCGTCATTGCACTCTAAATCCGTAAACCCGGGGGTAGAACAATATTTTCTCTGTGCGTCTGAATACCTTATGTCCGACCAGTACTTAGTTTCAAAATGCTGAATGGATTTAAGGCGATCCACCCTACCGGGGTCCGATTGGGGAATCGCCGGTTCTTTGAGGACAGTATTGACAGACAGAGAAAATTCTGTTTCTTGCCGCGCGGGCGGCGCGGGCGCCGGGCTAGGACATACCTGCATTTCTAGGTCATTGTACAAATCATCACTAACGTTTAAAGAAATAACACTTTCGTTGTCGTTATCTATCTCGTTATTGATCTCATCAACATTTTCGCTCGGGTATTTATGCGATAAAAATTGTTGGATACCACTAACTTGAGCTGTGAGTGTATTTAGCATCAATTCGATTTTTTCGGATCGACTACGTTTCTTGTCGCTTCTAGAAGACGACGATTTTCGTTTCCTAGGAACGGAAAATTCGTCACGTGGCGGAGCGGACGGTGGCGCCGGCGCATCTCGCTCTTGTTCGGGCGGCGATGACATGTTTACGCCTACCCACGTGGGTGACAAAAAAAAGATCAATGTTACTTATACATGCACTATTCTGAACTTTTATTATAATTAGGAATAGTTACTAACGACAACGAAAAAATTAAAGACACTGGACAGAAAAAATATCTGAAGAAATAATTCTCGAACGGTAAAAACCGTTTATATTTTAAATTAAAAAATGATTCGAGCACTCACCGGTTGATGGAGCTCTGCGAACGACCGCTCTGTGCGAAGAATCAAGACGCCAATGAGCTAGCTGAGCGGCCCCATCCTATTTATAAAGGAAGGGCTGCCCGGTGGAGGGACGAGGAGGGGGAATGTTAGACAGGGACAGACATATCGAACGACCAATCAGAGAGAAGCAAGAGCTGCCACTCTCATATAATGAGGCTTCGAATTGCGGTACAGTTGTTTAATTTCTAGTATAGTTTTTGAGGTATGAAGGTTTTGGTCCAAAAAAATACCTCCCTTTCTAAAGCCTTTTATTGGCATGAATCACTTCAGCAACTGCTCCAGCGCTACGAGACAGCTACGACTCCACCGTGCATCTCGTCTCTAAGCATTCTCATTCACCGTTGCAACTGGGGTTTGCTGGTTGGCCGACCAACCTCAGCTGCTCCCGGCTTCGCCCGTCCTGCTTGCTCCGCGGCGCACGCAGTAGTTTCTACCCCTCCGCACCTCCAGCTTTTTATATTGCACTTTAGTTGTAACCCCAAACTTTCGAGTTTTGGGATGCTGTGAGTCAGTTTTGCTAAAGGTTCAACCTATTTCTGCATAGTTGGTTGGTGGGTCAAGTTTGGGGCGGGTTAGGGACTAGGAAGCCTACCGATTAGACTTGGGGTGGTAATAAAGTAAAAGTACATACCTCTCTGACCGCATCATCAATAGCATTTTTGGCTGCAGCACCGTCCCATTTGTTGATCTTTACGATCTAAAAGATAATTGACATACATTAGAGTTCAGGTATGAGATTGAGTTACTTTTAGGCACATAATTTTGAGCATAAACTGGAAATCTACGTTTACAAAACACGGGAAGGAAAGAACGGGGACATGACGTGTCCCACCCAAGTTCTCTCGAAAGAAACACGTAAGGATTGAATCAAGTTTATGTAGTGGATTATAAATACCTCTGGGACATCAGGCTTTTTTATTTCAGTCATTGTATTGCAGTATTTTGGTTTTGGAGAGAGAAAATAAAATTATTTCAGCGACGATAATTTGCGCATCACAGATTAAAAATGATTTTTTTGACTTTGACAGTTTGAGTGCTGGTTTTTTTTTATTAACACGTCACGCACGTCACTGAAAAAAAGCGTTGCGTTCAAAACATAATAAAATTTTCAACATTTTCAAAATATTTTAGATGAAATCTTTTTCAAAAGATGTGAAAGAGACTCTCATTTTCCTCGGATTTTGCGCAAAAATCTTTCCAAATATTGTTTGTTTTTGTGCCAATCTTCCCACGCTTCTCGTTGAGTGAGCGAGTTGAGTGAGTGACTGATTGATTTGATTGAATGAAACAATGAATGAGTGAGGCTGGCAACAAAAAAAAAATTACAATGAAGTGGAAAAATGTAGGAGAGTCTTGAATTTATATTTATTTGGGAAGATTTTGGTTTGTTCTTACTATTTTAGTGTTAATTAATTGCTAAGTTCGTGGACTTCAATGTAATTCATAAAGTAATGGTAAGCATTTACTTATTAACACGTTTTTGCAGGAATGTTGTACCGGTGATCCTCATGGAGGTCCACCTTTTTGCCCAGAAATGGTTGCATTAGCTGAAACCACTCCATAAAATCGTTTATTTATACTTACTCACGTTCTACCAAATTATTGCGACCTTCTAAATTGGCCCAAATATGAGGCGCATAAAAAAAACAACAGCCGATCGAAAGGGGTCAATAGCAGCGCGCTAATTTGTATGGCTGCACGGTCATAGACTTTTCTCTTGCTTGCCAGGTGACAGCACACAACGATGGCGAAGAAAAAGAAGCCTGCGGCGAAGTCCGCGGCGACGCGGCGGACGCCTCGGCGCGGGAAGAAGATAGGGGAAACCGACGCTGGGTCGGCGTCAGGCGAAACGTCGACGTCTACCTCCGTGGAGGCCACGCCTCCTGAGACACCCGCTGACCAGCCATCCACTCCAGCCAGCCAGGATCTCATTGAAGAAACTAAACTCTCAGATATACCCCTTCCAGCAGATATACCCCTTCCAAAAGAACTGCAGTCAACGGCAGACCAATTGGCTTTATGTAAACCTGCCACAGTTCCTGTTGTTGCCTTACATAAGAAGTTTGGCAAGTACCGTTGCTTATTTAGCAATGATGACTCTAGCAATAAGAAGTATGAGGTTGGAAGTGACAGTGAGACTAATAGCAGTATTGAAATAAGGAATATTGATACATGTGCTAGCTCTGAGTCAGATTCCAATGCTGCAGTAGACACCCCCACTGATTCTACCAGTGGCTTGCGTAACTTTAGTCCTTTGAATAGTACAATGAATAGCATGCAAGGTGATTCTCGGGATGTCTCACCTGTACCATTAAATGAAGTGCAGTTACCAGTACCACCAGTGAAAGCAGATGTGGAAGTTGCTACTGAGAGTTGTGACACAATACCAATTCCACCTCCAGAATCGGAAACGCAAGGAGAGAAACCTAGTGAGAATGTTTTTGATGAACAATTACAAGAACATCTGGAAGAGAACAAACCTGAGAACCTTGAAAACATTCCATTACCAGTGGACGAACACGGTGACCAAGAAATGTGTGATGATTATGATGATGATGAAATCATCACTGTGGTTCAAATAGTTGAAGATGACAACCCAGAGTATTACTATGACATACAAATAGATAGTCCTAAAGATACTGCACCTACTGAGGAGCACACATACAAAGTTGAAGACATACCAATGCCTAAAGAACCAATATCGGAATTTCAAAAGCAGTTTGAGAACCTCAACCTTACTAAACAAGAGAATTCTCAGATGGAATGTTCAACTGTTGTAGCCAACCGAATGTCAACAAGCCCAATGCCTGAATTTCAGTACCCTAAAGAAGTCACTGAGGGTCTTCTAAGGCCTGATCCAAGCTTGACACCCAGCTCAACCCTCTCAGATGACAGTAATTCATCAAGGGTACCGTCAGAACAGACCCTAACCAACTCAACTGACTCAGCAGAGTCTTCACCAACTGGAGTCCGACGATCCAGTCGGATAAAAACCATTAGCACATTGAAACAAAAGACTAAAGGCTATGGCTTAGTAAAAACTCCTTTGAAGAAGGTATTGATGTCCCAAACCAAGTTGAAGCTTGAAGAAATGGGCTCAGATAGTCAAGAGAAGCTATCTGACCCGTTACTGTCCACATCTAACTCTCCCACATTCCCTATACCTATTGATATGCCTGTGAAAGTGAAATCACGATGGCGACGCTCTAGCGAGCTGGAAATGGGCGCTATCTCACCTGCTATCTCCCCGTTAGCTAGTCCAAGCTTATCGCAGCGTTTGCCGACAGTTGCGGAGGCTCAGAACCTATCTGAGGAGGATCAGAAGGAGCTAGCCTTGACTAAAGAGAGCTACGATAAGATTATAGCGGAGAGGATGAACCAGTATGTGTATTTAGAGGAAAATGAATACTTGTGTGAACGTATGATCAGTAAAGATACGAAGAAGATGATCTGCGACTGTTTCTTGACCAAAGAGGAGATTGAGAGAGGCGAGTTGGGGTGCGGAGAAGACTGCTTAAATAGACTGCTTATGATTGAATGGTAAGACATTTTTCTATGAATTTTTATCTTTGCAGGGTATCGTCCTTAGTAATGATAATGAGCTTTGCCAGAAAAACTGGGCAACTTATAATACCTACCATGAGAAGTATCCGAGCTTTAGTAAAATTTTTACTAAAATTTATTCATTACCCCACCTCCGCCCACTACTGGGTTAGGAAGGACTTTATAGAAGTGGAGATTACTGACGGTGCAAATAAGAATAAGACAAACAAAAAGTAAAAAATTGTATTCCTTTCATAGTATCAGAGTTACATAATCATGAAAAACATGTATCATCCCCTGTTACAGCAACTACAGATGTCCAGTAGGCGACAGATGTACGAACAGAAGGTTCCAGAAGAGGGAAATAGCCAACTTGAAAGTGTTCTACGCAGATAAGAAGGGCTGCGGCGTCGAAGCTGCGGTCGACACACCTGCGTAAGTATTATTTTATTGATTTTCCTTAAGAGGGTGCAGGAGCATGATTTTCCCATACAAACGTAGTTCCGGTTTAATTTCTAAACTACAGGCTGGATTTTGCTGAAACTTGGTTTATATCAGTAGATGACCAATATGAATGTTTGCAAATAGTTTGTATAATAAAAAAAAATGCCTGAAAGAAATTAGAACGATGCGTTTTTCGCGCCGAAAAAGGGGTTATTTTCAGCTGTTATTTAATTACACTGCCTATTGGAGTCTTACTACCTTGGGAACATCAATAATGATAGTACTTGTCAGAAAAAAATATTTTTGTAATAGCTAGGTAGCTAATAAAATGTAGAAATGGCAGCGGAACTACGAAAAAATTTGGGAAAATACATCTATTACATTACAACTACAACTACATACTCGCGAAAGGACACGAACACACGTAGACTCATACAGGCGCATTGCCTCTCACTTTTCCCGCGCCCCATCTAGCTCTGGGTGAAACAGCTATAGAAAACAGTGTTTCACGCGCTTGGCCATCGCCGAGTTCCCACGGTCCTACAGGGGGTTCTTAAATAGAAAAGGTGTTAAAATTTTAACGAGATGCTATAGAAATGCAGTTGCGAAAGTTTTGCGTACCTACTTGTTGCCTTTGAAGTCAGCTACATTTCCCCCGCTTCCCATGCCCATTGTAGAATTTTAAATGAGTTTGTTATCAAGTCTTAAGTTGTTTCCCAAAGTTTCTGTATGCGAAATGCGATACGTAATCGACTGAGCTTTCTGAGTTTTGTTACGAACTATTTTATAGGTAGAAATAGGGTGTAACAAGTTTAGCCTATATTTAAAAAATATGGTTTAGATAGAAAAGATAATTATATCTCCAATTGATATGGATCATGAGCAACGACTGTGATGGCTATCAGACAAGTCGGATACTTAGCAATTTTCGACTATTTCCTTATGTTGATCTTTATTTAAATTAGCATGTCTGTATTTAGAGCATAACACATGTATACCTTGTGTGCTGCAGTCATCTATTGTTATGTTAATTAACAATACGGTTAGTCTTATTCAGTACAAATATGTGTACCTTTGCTGTATTCTTTTCATTATTGAAAGTAACAAGCAACCTTATCTAGTGCATGATAGATAAAATTAAGGCCTTTGCATCTACGTAATGAGATGATTTATACAGCGTCCAGTGGCACCTTCACTTACACTATAGATGGGTGAAGAGACCACTCAGCGCTGCAGTGCCTTGGACATTGTTGTAGATGAAGTAGGTAGGCTTGCCCAGCACCTATTATATCATCCTGACAAAGCTGTCAGGCCGACTAAGCAGTCAGCCTAGCCCACAGGAAAGACAAGTCAATGCGTGTGGAGCAAACTAAGACATTGCCAGAAACCATGAGCAAGTGCTTTTTTAGGGTTCCGTACATGAAGGTTGCCAAACGGGACCCTATTACTTTGCCTACACTGTCCATCTGTCCTAACTTTTAACGGCTGTATCTTTGGAACCGTAATAGTTATGTGTTATTATGACGGATTATCCTACAAATAAGAAAATAAGGGGGTAAACGTGTTTTTACACTTTTTGCAAAACCGTTAATACATACAAACATCAAACTTGGTATGATTATAGGGCTTATTTTATAGTATAACAAGAAATAATTCACGGGGCCGTACAACCATAATAAAAAAAATGGTTTTACGGATCCCTCATTGCGCGAGTCCGACTCGCACTTGGCTGTTTTTTTTCACATTGACTTCCAAAGTTTCCACATTGATCTATAAAACACAACAGATGTAAATCTAGCGTGGAGACCAATGGATAATCATTAGTGTACTCTAACCACTATGACAATCACAGAAACTGACCGTAATGACCATGTACCTACTATCCACAGCGGCGAGTTCCTGATGGAGTACGTCGGCGAGGTGCTCGACTACGAGTTGTTCTACCAGCGCGCGCAGGCTTACTCCGACGAGAACAACATGCATCACTACTTCATGTCGCTCAAAGGTCTGGTTTTATTCCTTCTTTTACGTGCGTTGTTCAAGAGCTGTTCTACAAGCGCGCGCAAGCTTACTCCGACGAGAACAACATACATCACTACTTCATGTCGCTCAAAGGTCTGGTTTTATTCCTTCTTTTACGTGCGTTGTTCAAGAGCTGTTCTACAAGCGCGCGCAAGCTTACTCCGACGAGAACAACATGCATCACTACTTCATGTCTCTCAAAGGTCTGGTTTTATTCCTTCTTTTGCGTGCGTTGTTCAAGAGCTGTTCTACAAGCGCGCGCAAGCTTACTCCGACGAGAACAACATACATCACTACTTCATGTCGCTCAAAGGTCTGGTTTTATTCCTTCTTTTACGCGCGTTGTTCAAGAGCTGTTCTACAAGCGCGCGCAAGCTTACTCCGACGAGAACAACATGCATCACTACTTCATGTCTCTCAAAGGTCTGGTTTTATTCCTTCTTTTACGTGCGTTGTTCAAGAGCTGTTCTACAAGCGCGCGCAGGCTTACTCCGACGAGAACAACATGCATCACTACTTCATGTCGCTCAAAGGTCTGGTTTTATTCCTTCTTTTACGGGCGTTGTTCAAGAGCTGTTCTACAAGCGCGCGCAAGCTTACTCCGACGAGAACAACATACATCACTACTTCATGTCGCTCAAAGGTCTGGTTTTATTCCTTCTTTTACGCGCGTTGTTCAAGAGCTGTTCTACAAGCGCGCGCAAGCTTACTCCGACGAGAACAACATGCATCACTACTTCATGTCTCTCAAAGGTCTGGTTTTATTCCTTCTTTTACGTGCGTTGTTCAAGAGCTGTTCTACAAGCGCGCGCAGGCTTACTCCGACGAGAACAACATACTTCATGTCGCTCAAAGGTCTGGTTTTATTCCTTCTTTTACGGGCGTTGTTCAAGAGCTGTTCTACAAGCGCGCGCAAGCTTACTCCGACGAGAATAACATGCATCTCTACTTCATGTCGCTCAAAGGTCTGGTTTTATTCCTTCTTTTACGGGCGTTGTTCAAGAGCTGTTCTACAAGCGCGCGCAAGCTTACTCCGACGAGAACAACATGCATCACTACTTCATGTCTCTCAAAGGTCTGGTTTTATTCCTTCTTTTACGTGCGTTGTCCAAGAGCTATTCTACAAGCGCGCGCAGGCTTACTCCGACGAGAACAAGATGCATCACTACTTCATGTCGCTCAAAGGTCTTGTTTTATTCCTTACCAGCTTTTTCCCTCTATTTTGCCCATCATTAGGGTGTGTAGCAGCTAGTATCGTTTTTGTCTTAAAACGTGGCCTAAGTAGGCAACTTTTCGCTGCTTGATGGTACTTCTACTTTTTCTACTTTTTTGTGCATACGTCTGAGAACTTCGACATTCGTGATTTTATCTAAAACTAATCCGGTGTTCTTATCATCCCTTCAGGCGACACCGTGATCGACGCAACAATGAAGGGTAACATATCACGGTTCATCAACCACTCGTGCGATCCCAACGCGGAGACTCAGAAGTGGACGGTGAATGGGGAGCTACGGATCGGATTCTTCAGCAAACGGGACATAGTGGCCGGAGAAGAGCTCACGTTCGATTACCAGTTCCAGCGGTTTGGGTGAGTCACTTGACACGCTGCTTTAGACCAATTTATTATATTTTTGACCCCTGGCTTAAAAAGAGGGGTGTTATATGTTTGACCCCATGTGTGTGTATTTTATCAAAATCGGTTCAGCCGTTTATGAGATATGCTTATTTGAAGCTAAAATATGGGGGGTATTTTATTTTTTTTATTTAGTAGTTATATCAACTACTTGTGCGATCACAATGCGGAGGTCCAGAAGTGGACTGTAAATGGGGAACTACGTATTGGGTTCTGCAAGCGTCAAATCCGAAGAAGAGCTGGCGTTTGATTACCAGTTCCAGCGGTGTAGCTTAGTCACTTTTAGATTTAGATTCTAACCCGTGTATTCGTGTTTAATATGGCCAGGGATTGCTATTTTTGCTTGATGCGTCGATGCGTTGCGGTGCCTGAAAATGCCGATCCTTGAATTTGCTCGACTATACGAAGGGGTCAGTGCGCTACTGTCCCTTTCGAATAGTGTACCTAATCCGTCTCTACTTTCGTAAAGAGATTTCTTCGCCAAGAGTTATGGTACCGACTGTACCGTGTTATTAAGATAAAGATAAAATATTCTTTATTGTACACCAATATAAATACAGGCTAGGAAAAAAACTTAACTAAACAAGGTACAATTGGCGGCCTTATTGCTAACAGCAATTTCTTCCAGGCAACCACTGATGGAAAAAAGTGCTAGGGAATTGAGAGACGGGTAGTTGGTGCAATTATGAATAAAAACCGATGATATAAACTACTTAAAAGTAATCATAAACTTACATAGATCATACATAAATACCAATTTAAAATACACATACATAAACATAAATATGTTATAATTCAATACGAGAATGACAAAATGAGATTGATATACCTACATATAAACAAAGGAGAAAAATACAGTCTACATAACATACTTAATAGAATTATAGAGTTAGGTAATACGCTTTTAATTTACTTTTAAAAATTGTTGGGGTCGGGGAGCGCCTTATAGATAACGGCAGATTATTCCACAGCCGGACAGCAGTAGCAGTGAAGGAGTTGTTGCAATACAATACACAAATAAGAAATTTAAAGAAGAAGAAAGAAAGAAACAAAAGACATTTATTGCACACAAACACACCATAAATTAGGAAAAAAAAACATACTGGTTAAAATAGACTTAACTAAAAAAAAAAAAGAAAAAAAAACAATGTCGCGGTGTGTCATTGCAGTGCAAAGGGCACTAACTCAGCCTTGTGTTGAGGGCGGGGGGAGCCTTTAGCGCTGATTTTCAGTTAGCGCTAACAAGGTTGACGTTTCTTATATTTTGCAGTAAGGAGGCGCAGCGCTGCTACTGCGGCGCCGATAACTGCCGCGGATGGATCGGGGCAGAGCCGGACTCTGACGAGGAATACGAGGAGGTAAGCATTTTTTTGAAAATTTTCACTCCAACCCTTGAAATTCTTGACATTTTACTGCCAGACCGATACGTTCAATAACGCAACGTGGATGTAAGTGCATTTGTACGCAGTACTAACGTACGTACCTTTCGACGGTATGACAAGAATTCAGACCTAAGACGCCATTTTTTCGGACTCTTACTCAAATGAAAAATATAATGTAGCATAACTCCACCATTTGCTGTCGGCCACAGTCGCAGATACCCCATGGCAGCTCTTACGGCGCGCGGCATAAGAAGTACAGTGTACGTACAGAAGGCCACACGCTAGGATATCCATTATTGTTCGATTGGCGCCCTTATGCCGCGCGCGGTAAGAGCTGCCATAGGGTATCCTAGATTGTGGCCGACCGCACCTTTAATCTGTTTTTTCGAACTTTCGTGGGTACTGCACATTTTTCATTTTTTTTTCCTTTTTTTTTTAAGAAGGTCACCGAATGAGAACCGAAACTAGTCGGCTACACCGACAAATTACTATAATTTTACATTAAAAAACGTTTTAATTTATAATTTCGAATTTAAGTAATTGGAAAGAACACTCCGTCTTAGAATAACAACGATCTGTATACCAATTCACTGATTGATTGCTTCACCGTATTCTTGAACATCAGGAGGACGAAGACGACGTCTCCACGTCCAAATTGGGCGCGACAGAGTCGTCGTCGGACGCCGGCGTCGCGACGCAACCGCGCAGCGAGCAGCCGCGCGCGCGCAAAAAGAAGATCAAGCGCGAGCGCAGAAAGTACGCTGCGAAGGCCGCCGAACTTATACAAGACGCTGATGTAAGTCGACTTTATATCTAAGACTATTCGATCAAGGATAAAACTAGATACAACATAGAACTCTAAAATGTGTCTGGAAAAATAGATGCCCAAATTGCCTTTGGGAGCTTATTTGCTCGTAGTCTATGCAATTAAAGTTAAACTGTACACTAATGCAATAAGGTTGACATTCGAATATTAGACGTATGGTCGAAATGATGTTTCGTATTGTTCTATTGCTGATATCATTTGTTTCTGTGGGGACAAGTTTTTATTGTGATTTTATACGTAATTCTATTCTATGGGATTTAGTTCGGTGCTAAGACTACAAGAGGTGGTTTCGCAGAGCATCGACGCCGATGTAAAACTTTATAGCCCACCAATAGAAGAGCCAGTCCCAAATACAGAGTGCACTCTAAGTCGATAGCCAAACTTTAAGTAGGCTGTCTACTGATCAATACAAACAACTTGTACTAGGTGGCGACCAAAATGGAGCGAAAAAAAAATCAGCTGTTTCATACATTTGGCGCTGTACTAAGTCGACCTTTTGTATGGAACAGCTGATATTTTTCTCACTCCATTTTTTTCGCCTCCTAGTACAAATTGTTTGTATTGATCAGTAGATAGCCCACTTAAAGTTCCGCTATTGACTTAGAGTGCACCCTGTAGTTGCTCCAACTCAGCATACATACAGAATGCAGCTTCGTTACCCTGGGATGACTGGATTGAGTCTTGTCATCACAGTAAAGTGGTATTTGAACCAGCTTTGATATACAAATGATGGCAATAGACTGTGCTGGACAGTGAGGGGTGGTTTCGCTGTCAAATTAGGTTAATTTATTTTTTCGTTATTGCTCCGCCGGCGCCGTCATCTGCCGTCGTCACAAACGCGGCCTTTTTCTGCGTACACATCTACACACCGGCCCTACGAAGACCCACGAGCGTTCGCTGGCCTTCGTTGGGCCGGTGTTTTGCAACGGCAGCTTTACAACCTTGTTTCACTAATTGTTCAGTCGACTAATTTCAACCAACTCTTTCGCAGATTGAGGAGGACATCGAGGCGCTATCGCGCACCGGCATCAAGAACCAGAGTCACACGCTGCGACTCTCGCGGACCGTGGTGCGGGCGAAGGGGCGCCGCGCACAGACGTCGCTGCTGCGTTTGCTACGCACCGCCGACCTGCCGTGCCGCCGCTTGTTCCTCGACTACCGCGGGCTGCGGCTGCTGGCGCCCTGGTGCGCCGAGGCGACCACGGAGTTCAGGCGAGTGCTGAGATATACGCTGCGTCTCGTGGCGCCCTGGTGTCTTCTTTGGCTTCAGACTTCTTTGTTCGGGCTTCAGAGTTATTTACAGTGGTGTTTTTAGTCCCACAAGCAAGACGCTGCGTTTCCTGGTGCCCCGGTATCGTTGGAGTGTTCTTAATGCTAGAACCAAGCCACACAAGAAGCTTACCTTCTTAGAACCGAGGCTGTAACGAAACCTGACACTAGGCTTAGTGTCTAGCTCTAAAATCCAGTGCAAACAATAGCAGCGAGTAAATAGAAAACGCTCTATTATTTAGCGGTGAAAATTTTCAGCAGCAAAGGCCTGGTTTAGTCTTCTGCCCGTGAACATTTAAAGCCGGTCCAGAAACTAATAAAACCTTGCTACGATCCACTTTGGGACGAGGTTTCTAAGTTTCTGGCCTGGCTTTCCACCGATTACTAGCTAGCCCCATGTGACCGAGGCTAGTGCCTGAGCCAGAGTCACACGCCGCGGCTCTCGCGAACCGTGATGCGGGCGAAGGGGCGCCGCGCACAGACGTCGCTTACTACGCACCGCCGACCTGCCGTGCCGCCGCTTGTTCCTCGACTACCGCGGGCTGCGGCTGCTGGCGCCCTGGTGCGCCGAGGCGACCACGGAGTCCAGGTCAGATACGCTGAGTTTCATGGCGCCCTGGTGTCTTCAGATTCCTTTTTTCGGGCTTCAGAGTCCTTCGCAATGGTGTTTTTAGTCCCTGAAGCAAGACGCTGTGTTTCCTTGTGCCCTGGTATCGTTGGCTTAGAGTGAGTCTTCTTAGTGCTTGAACCAAGCCACACAAGAAGCTTAGCTACGTAGAAACGAGGCGGTGCTAAAAGCAGACTCTTAGCGTACTGTCTAGAGCCCTAACTAAATCCAGTGTGAAAAAAAGCAGCGAGTAAATAGAAGACGATCTATTATCTGGTGGCTTCGAGTTCGAGAGAGTGTACTTAGAAGTTGACCACTCGCGGCTATAATCGGGTGCGAAAAATAGCAGCGATTAATAGAATAGTCTCTATTCTCTAGCAACAACTTTTTTTAGCAGCGTGTGCACAGTCACACATTGCTAGTTTTCTACCGGCGCGGCGGAAATTCACAGATCATTATTAGTTAGTTAGTAACCGAGGCTTTGGCATCAGCATCAGAGTTGTTTTACAGGACAATTTTTGTATGTCTCACTGGTTAGGTTAGGTTATCGAATGAGGTAGTGGCCACCCCTGCTGTCAACAACAACTGGGACCAACGGCTTATAGTGCCTTCCGAAGCACGGAAGCGCTCACGTATTATGGCCACTAGCAGTCACCCATCCATAGACTGACCGCGCCCGATGTTGCTTAACTTCACCAATCGATTAAGAATGGCTAGTCCAACTAGGCTGTGAGCGCTTCTTTCTTTCCTTCCTTATGTCTCACTCAAACCCCACTTTTCTCCACCTCAGGTTGGAGATGCTGCAGACCCTCGACCGGTTACCAGTGCCGAACAAGACAATGGTGCAAGAAAGCCGCTTCTTCACGATCGTTGAGCGTTGGCTGAGTGCTGCTGAGATTCCCGTACCACCGCCCGTGTTCATTGATGAGGCCACAGGTAAGTGGAATGAATTTGATCAACATTTGACCGACACCTTGGCCAACACTTTCACATACATTTGACCAAAATTTTACCAAAATTTTATTTTGTTTGTATGTTTGTCCTCTATGACTTCCTAAACCATTGATCAGATTGTGATGGAACTTTGATAGGGTGTTTTGAGGACGCCCGCGAGTGTTTCTAACACAAACATGTTATATACGAAGCATGGCAACCCCCACCGGGTGAAGCTAGTATAACTAGTAGTATAGCTAGTTGTAACTACGAGTAATATACGTCTTTTTCCCAATAGATGGTCCCTAAAAAGTCTCAACTTTATTTTGATGCCCTTCATAAGAGGCTTATCTTTCATTGATCAAGGCTTATTTTTAGGGTTCCGTACCCAAAGGATACCCAACGGGACCCTATTACTAAGACTCCGCTGTCCGTCTGTCTGTCTGTCCGTCTGTCACCAGACTTTATCTCATGAACTGTTTGACAGTTGAAATTTTCACAGATGTATTTATGTTGCCTCCCCTACAACAAACGTGATTTTTTTTGCCGTTTTTATAGATAATGGTACGAAACCCTTCGTGCGCGAGTCCGACTTGGTCTCGGCCGGTTTTTCTGTGGTCTTTTGTCCACTGCGATATTTGTGTTCAGATCTAACCGTGCCATTTCTGTTCCCACAGGTCTACCTGTAGCGATTCCGACTAGCGCCGCCGCCGATGCAGACTCGATCGCTGCGGCCGACGAGAAGGCGAAAGAACATGAGACCGTATTGGAGAAGTTGAAAGACCTATCCAAGCAGCTAATAGAGAGATGGTCCAGTTTAAAGGTATGTGCATTGTTTCGAAGGTACCTGCCATATTAGCCCTACTGCTAATATGCTACAGATGCTAATATGGCAGGTGTAGACACCGATTTTCATAAGATATCTCTACAGCAAGAGTGGACGGAAGCCGCGTCATGTCAGTGCCTTAGGTCACATTTGGTAACCTCAAAAGCAAAAAACTGCACTGGCTATACACCGTGGAATTTTAGTGGTTTTAAAGCCGAAGGTATTTTGTTGCACTGGTGATTCTGAGCCAAATTACAAAATTTCATTCCAAAACGCGCGAAAAAAAAAATCACTTCTCCATACAAATGGTGTCGATTGGCGATAGCCGTTTGTATTGGGAGGTGTTTTTTTTTTTGCTCAGATTGAAGTAAAATTTAGGAATTTGGCCCAGAATCACGAGTGCAACTAAATACCTTCGGCTTTAAAACCACAAAAATTCCACGGTGTATAGCCATTGCAGTATTTGGCTTTTGATTAGCCTGAGATCTAACTGCTTAGTGCGCCTTCCCTTCCCTTACAAAACATAAATAAATAAAACATACAAAACATAAAACTAAAATTCTGAAAAGTTACTACTTGAAAGTTTTATTCCAGTACCTATCGGTTATGGCTAACTTGCTTTATTTCACTGCGTAAAGCGAGACGCCGCTACCTGATAGCGGGATAAAACTTTTATCGAGATGTTGTGCTCCCGTAACTGAGCGGTGTTGCGAGAGCAGCCTTTATTAGGGCTTAATCACAACTTTGACAAAACTGGCCCCGAACTACAAGGCAATTTTTAAATAGCTTTATTTCTGAAACACGACACGATCCTATACTATCCAACTGAATCTCCCTCCGTTCGTTGTAGGAGGTGTTCAAAATCCCCAAGAAGGAGCGCATCCAGCAGATGAAGGAGCACGAGCGTCAGGCGAACGTCGAGCGTCGCGCCGCCGACTCAAGCGGCGCGCGCGACCGCGACCGCGACCGGCCGCGCGACGACCGCGACCGCCGCGACAACAGGGAGCGGGAGCGGGAGCGGGACAGAGATAGAGAGCGCGACAGGGACAAGTATAGGTATGTTGTTAATAATTGTGAGTCATACAGATGACGTACGGTGGTGGCCTAGTGGTAGAACAATGGACTCTGAAGTGAGAGACCCAGGTTCGATTCACGGTGCGGGCATGTACGTATGACTTTAATTAATTTCAAAGTTACGTACATTTGTGAAAAACTTTATAGTAGCAATACCACTCGCTAACTGTAAAGAAAAACAGCGTGACCAAACCTGAGCGTATGAGGCATTATAACCTCAAACGCAACAATCCCCCATCTAGTGGGATGTGTTCTACAATATAGATGAAGGATCGACCAAAGTTAGCCGAACGTCAAGCGTCGCGCCACCGACTCGAGTGGCGCGCGCCACCGCGACCGCGACCGGCCGCGCGACGGACGCGACCGCCGCGACAACAGGGAGCGAGAGCGCGAGCGGGACAGAGACAGCGCGACAGGGACAAGTATAGGTATGTTCTATATTGGGAGACGTACTATACTAGAATAGTATGGCAAGCTGCGACCTGTGACATCGACGCTTACCCTCGAGATACTCCTTCTTTCTAAGGGAAGTTAAGTTAGTGTAAGTGCAGTACTTATTTTCACTAAGCTATTTACTCCTTTGACATGTATCAGTAAAGTGAAGCCTACAAACGCTTCTGATTGATCGTTTCATTTACTTTGACTGTAAAAACGCGACTTAAAACAATCTTTAGAATAAAATTAAATGTTCTACCTATCTGTCAACAGGGACCGCGAACGAGAGCGCGAGCGTGAAAGAGAAAGGGAGCGAGACCGCGATAGAGACGACAGGGACAGAAGGAAACGAAGAGGTGGCAGCCCGGAGGCTAGACGAAGTATCAGGTGAGATAAGATAAGATCGTTTATTAAATTAGAGATATGTAATATTGCGGTCTCAGTGGCGGATTTAGGTTTTGGGGGGGTGAACCCAATGAGCGTAGATTTTCAAGATAAAAAAGCATACGTCCAGCAAACGGTCAAAACAAAGTGCCGGGACCAATATGCGGTAGGTCTTGCCTCCTCGGATAGACCAGAACAGGACAGTCAGAAGAAATAAATCTTTGCGGACAGACAGACAGACAGACAGACAGACAGACAGACAGACAGACGGACGGACGGACGGACGGACGGACAGACAGACAGACGGACGGACGGACGGACGGACGGACGGACGGATGGACGGACGGACGGACGGCGGAGTCTTAGTAATAGAGTCCTTTACTCTTTGGGTACGAAACCCTAAAAACTGACCATTAACCCCGTTGTCCAGGCTAAGCGACCGAGTGCTCGCGGCTGTCCCTCCAATGTCCAAGGAGGAGCGGCGAAGGGCGTTCGCGGAGGCAGCCGCCGCAGCAGAGGAGACACGGAGGCAGACCGAGCAGCAGCAGCAGCATTGGCAACAGTTCGCGCAGTGGCCCCCGCCCGAACACTATCCACAGGTATGAATGAACCCGAAATTTCGCGATCATTGCGATGAAGCGCCGGCAGCGGCCGTTGTGGTCCCGGCTATTCAGCTTCATAAAATAGTCAAATGCAGTCATTCATCCCATAATATGCATTGGTTGGTACGGTTAGCAAATAACTTAAGGCCTTTGCATCTACGTAATGAGATGATTTATGCAGCGTTCAGTGGCACCTTCAATCACACTAGGTGGGTGAAGAGACCACTCGGCTCTGCAGTGCCTGGGACGTTGTTTTTAGATGGAGAAGGCTTGCCCAGCACCTACTCCGTTCAGTTTTAGTGGTTTTAAAGCCGAAGGTATTTTGTTGCACTGGTGATTTTGAGCCAAATTACAAAATTTCATTCCAAAACGCGCGAAAAAATAATTCACTTCTCCATACAAATGGTGTCGATTGGCGATAGCCGTTTGTATTGGGCAGTGTTTTTTTTTCGCTCGTTTTGAAGTAGGTATAATTTTTGAATTTGGCTCAGAATCACGAGTGCAACTAAATAGCTTCGGCTTTAAAACCACTAAAATTCCACGGTGTATACCATCCTGACAGCTTAGTCGGCCTAGCCCACAGGAAAGTCAAGTCAATACGTGTGGAGCCAACAAAGCCGCGGCTTTCACTCACGATGTTTTCCTTAACCGTTAGCGAGTGGTATTGCTGCAAATTCACAAATGTACGTAACTTTGGAATTAAACTAAGTTATAGATACATGCCCGCACCGGGAATCAAACCTGGGACCTCTTGCTTCAGAGTCGACTGTTCTACCCACTAGAGCACCACCGCTAGCTTTAACGCAAACTCTGCTCCCCAGATGTTCCAGCAGAACATGATGGGCGGCCCGCCCAACATGCTAGGCGGCCCACCCAACATGCTAGGCGGCCCACCCAACATGCTAGGCGGCCCGCCCAACATGCTACCGCCCAACATGTTCCCGGGTAGCATGCCCAGCGGTATGATGCCCGGGATGGGCAATATGGGCATAATGGGCCAGGAGATCCCGTCGGAGTGGGTGGGACCTAACGGGGAGTACCAGGGACCGCCCGGGTTCTGTCCGCCTTATGGACAGTCCGCCTGCATGCCGCACCAGAAGTGAGTATTTGCTTTGGTATGCGATTGGCTAGTTATAAAACTTGTTGTATGCGATAGGCTAATTATAAAACTTGTTTTATGCGATTGGTTAGTTATAAAACTTGTTTTATGCGATTTGTTGATTATACAACTTGTTTTATGCGACTGGCTAGTTATGAAACTTGTAATATTCGATTGGCCAGTTATAAAACTTGTTTTACGCGACTGGCTAGTTATAAAACTTGTTTTATGCGATTGGCTAGTTATAAAACTTGTTTTATGCGATTGGCTAGTTATAAAACTTGTTTTATGCGATTGGCTAGTTATGAAACTTGTTTTATGCGATTGGCTAGTTATAAAACTTGTTTTATGCGATTGGATAGTTATATAACTTGTCCTTGGCTAAGCGGGGGGTGCATGGTAGGTTTCTATATTGCGATCGACTATTGCCATCTTACTGTATTTCATTACGTAAACAAGATAGCCCTACATGATAGCTGGGTAGTTCGATTCATGGACTTATGCGGCGCACAAGAAAATCTATCATGGAGTAGCCTAGGCAGCCTATCGCTGACTGGGAATAAACAGTTTCGGGATACAAACCCGCTGATGAAACAGATCGTTTCAGTATATTTATTTATTTGGTCCATACCAACCTTACGGTTACGGTGGGCACATAACAGACAATACATACATGGAACAAAAATATCCTTAATTAATTTATACATATAAATTATAAATATAAATTAAATATTAAAAGCCAGCCCGAATGGGCATTGGACAACACAACACATGAATACGGCGTACGCGGTTTTAGTCCGGCCTTTTGCCTCTCGTTTTGTGCCAGCTGTGCGTTTGAAAGTTCGCCGGCCCTGAAACGAGATCAGAAACGTACACAGGTCCCTCCTCCTCGCGAGAGATACCGTCAAGCATTCGCTGTCTCTCTTCCTCATACAACGGACAGTCCCATAGCACATGATCTCTGTCCTCTTCAGCTGCTCCACATTCACACGCGCTGGACTCGCACAGCTTAAAGCTGTGGAGCTTGCTCCTAAAACACCCGTACCCTGTCAAAATCTGCGACGTTTGATAGTCAGGCTCGACCCGACGCGATTTGAGTCGAGCCTCCACCTCGGGAAAGAAACAGAACAGCGCTCGTCCTTTACTTTCATCCTTCCATCTCGTCTGCCATTGGGAGATGACATCCTGCGTTACGGCCTCCTGGATAGCTCTGATCTCCTTCCCGGGAATCGACTCTTGGGAGGCGTCATATGGCGCGACCAGCGCGAGATGCCTCGATCAGATCGTTTCAAGGTTACTCAGCTTTACGCCCCATATTATTTTCGTCCACAGTTTCATGGGAATGAACGGTTTCGGTATGCCGGGCTTTATGTTCGGCGGCGGACAGCCCGCCCAAATACCCTTCCAGCCACCGCCCGATATAACGCAACAACCAGCTGTGATGCAAGAGGTAAGAAATCATTCTGCTGCACGGAATAAGGACTTATTATTATGGTTACAAGGACTTGCAATCTAATTTAGCAGCACTATCAGCATTTGGCAGTGGTGGGTTGATAATGAATTGATGATATGTGAAGTAATTTTTAAATAGCTTTATTCCTGAAACACGACAACTTATAAATGTGATTTCTAACCAATTTTGTCCTACGACCAAACAGGGAAATATTTAAATATCTTTTAAATAGCCAACAACTTTAAGAACAAAAGTTGTTGGAAATCACATTTTAGAAGATTACGTATTTCAGAAATATGCACAAAAAGAAAGGAACAAAAACTTATACAAGGTGTTACAAAAGATGCTAACTCTTTTTACAGGGTCATGGTACCTGATGATAGGGATCACAACCAAAGTATTTTTTTAGCTCTATGACGTTCCGTTGATTTTTAAATAATTTAAATTTAAGAGCTGTGACGGGTTAAAAGTATTTTTAAAATACTGTTTCCATAGACTTTCACTATGTTTTAACAGCCTGAAGCTATTAAAATACAGCTAAGTAATCCACCATATTGTTTTATTGGAGCTAAATTTTAATTAAAAAAAGTTTTGAAAATTTTAAAATTTTGAGGTTATAAAAAAAAGTTGTGTTTTTCAACTTTTTTTTACAGATTTGACATCCTGTTGACCAGTAGGTTATACCCTGTAAAAAGAGTTAGGTACTTTTGTAACACCTTGTATAACAAAATTAAGATATTTACAAGGACATATTTATTGCGATTATAAAATAATATCAAAATGAGGTTCGCGCTAGTTTTGAGTAAAGATTCAATTTTGTAGCTAAACTGAGCTACTTTTGTTCGGCGATTTTTGTTTCATGACAATTACCTACAAAATTTAACAAAACAGAAAATTGCGCATCTTACGCCACTCTACTTTAGTTGAATCTTAACGCGGTTAGCATGGATTCTAATACAAGTAATTGTAAATGTAACCACGTCTCAGCAGGTGCAAGTTCCTGTCCTGACAGAAAACTGCGAACCAATCCTGCCGACGATGTGGCGCAGCGCCAAAGACGAGCGAGGACGGACGTACTACTACCACGTCAAGTTGAGACAACCGCAGTGGACGCCGCCCGCGCCGCCGCCGCCGTCCCCACAGGCTGTCGGTGAGGAAACGATTAGATACCTTGGATAACACCTGTCAGGGTGGTATAGGTGCTAGGCAAGCCTACTCCATCTAAAACAATGTCCCAGGCACTGCAGCGTCCGAGTGGTCACTTCAACCATCTACAGGGTGCAGTCTAAGTCGATAGCGAAACTTTAAGTAGGCTGTCTACTGATCACTACAAACAACGTGAACCAGGTGGCGAAAAAAATGGAGCGAAAAAAATATCAGCTGTCCATACAAAAGGTCAACTCAGTACTGCGGCAAATGTATGAAACAGCAGATTTTTTATTTTTTTCGCCACCTAATACAAGTTGTTTGTAGTGATCAGTAGACAGCCTACTTAAAGTTCCGCTATTGACTTAGAGTGCACCCTGTAGTGTGAGTGAAGGTGCACTGGACGCTCACATTACGTAGATACAAAAGCATTTGTTATGGCGAGCTATCGCCGGCTTTCTTGACCTCACCGCGAGGGGTGTTGGACCTAGTCACGCATTGTACAAGTTCAGACAACCTAAGTGGACGTCACCCGCGCCGCCGCCGCTCTCGCTGCATGCTGTCGGTACAGATAAGGGTAAAAAATTCTAAAGCCCACCACTGGGCATATCGGTTAGAAGCTGATTTTGTCCATAGTCTTCACAATATCGCCGATCTATCGACCAACCACTCGGTAGCTGCCCCAGTCCACAGTCCGTCCTCCCGCCTATACAGCTGCCTTGCCCATCTCTCTCCGACTATGGTCTTTAGCCGAAAGTTTGTTTGTTTGTGTTAAACTTTATTGCACAAAAGAAAATAGAAAACAAATAGAGATGTGAGACATTATGTACTCACGACAGCACGTCAGACGGTACACTTGTTGTAAACTCGCCCGAAACACAACCGAGTGAAGTGCTAGCGTGTAAGGGTCGACGTGCTGTCGTGTGTACAAGGGCGGATTTATTTTTATAGAAATTTCTTCCAGCCAGTCCAAAATATAGTCACAGTTAAATTGACAAGAAAATTTGACGTTACGCTTACGATAAAGGAGTGACATGCCTAGCATAGCTAGCTCTGTATCGCTCCAAGCCGTGTAAAATTCGAGAGTTTGGCGTTATGTAATCTGGCCCCCTTGTAAATAGAATTACAAACCTTATGCATACTTCTAAAAGGTATTTTATTAATCTGTTTGCAGAAGAAAGCTCCTCGGAGGAAGAGGAAGACATTGTAGTCAGACGACAAGTGAAAGGCAAGGTCGTCGAAGGCGTCAACGGGATATACGAAGGTAAATCATAGCACTTTATCATTACTCTGCTGATAAAAATAACGAGCCTCCGATTTCTCGTACACTAACGGGCTATTAATCGGCTGTTAACAGCTGCCAGTTGTCACAAGTGCACAAAAAAACAACTGACAGCCTTTACCAATATCATTACCAATCACATCGATTAACAGCCGGTTAACAAATTCTTTGATCACTTTTTGTATTTTCTAAAGCACTAACCCGTGCTTTAAAAATCTTTATAAAATTCTTCGATATTCCTACTCCGACATTATTTTGAAGGTGGTATCAGCCTTCCCACCACCACAACTATTTTGAATTGTCTATAATACCTCTAACTAAACAGTTATTTGACCAGATACCTCTCTTACAGTGATAAAGGAAGATTCTCACAATGGACTGATTCCCGACCACGCACTAGTGAACGTGAAACCTCGGAAACGAAGAGCCGGTCTAGTCACTGAGAGGCCTATTAGTGTAAGTATTGTTATCCACTCACCATATTTTAAATTACTGTACTTTTTCCTTGTGTTTCCTGTCCCTTAGAAAGGGCGCGAAAGGCTAATCAAGCGCGATAGACTTTTCACGAGCTTCCGTCTAAAAATCTACGACTCGACTTGAGATAGTGACATTTCGGTGTCATTCTGTGTTTTTCGAGCATGCATGCATTTACTGTCTGGGCTGGGCAAGCCTACTCCATGTGAAAAAGAGATCATGTCACAAGCACTTTTTAATGACTATTACCTATTCCTATACTTTAATGTGAACTGTATAGTTCTCTAACTGAAAACCAGTTTTATTGGCACTAGTATACTGTATACTTTCTATTGTGCAAAAAAAGTTTCTCATTTTGTAGTAACCACATTTTTTATATGCTGAGCACCTTATTTTGTAGACGCGGCAGCACAGACCTCGCCACTAATGTATCAAGCACTGGCTTTTGCCCGCGACTTCGTCCGCGTGGACTAAAAAGGATATATGCTTTACTTTGCTCCTAAGTGTAAAAGCGTGATAATAGGTAGCCTATATGTTTGATGTCTAATCTATCTCTATTCCAAATTTCATCCAAATCCGTTTCAGCGTGAAAGAGTAACAAACAGTAGTAGGATAGTAGGAAGTAGGATAGGATTTAGCGCTGTCACAGTTAACACATTTTCTCTCCCTCTCAACAGCCTAGAACAGAGGAGGACAAGCTGGCCGGGCGCTTGGAAGTAAAACGGTACAAGGAAACCAAGGAGAAGCTGCGGCGGCGGCGCGAGCGACTGCTGCACAAGGTGCGCCTGTTCCAACAGGCGGCGAAGAGACCTCGCAAGCGGCATCGGGAACTCACCGCCCAGGACTTAAAGGTACGCTGGTTATAATACGACCAGTCGACCAGTGCCCACATATCTCACTTAATTTTTGCGCCAATTTAGCTGCTACCCGCTTGCGCCTGGCGCCATTTTCTATGCCAAGATAATTCTAGATCAGGGGCCTAAGCATGTAATGCAATGGTGCCAAAATGGGCTCCCTGTTGACGGCTTCAATTACGATTAATTAATGCTGTTGGTTCTTTTAATGTTTTTGTTGTACAGCAAAGAATATTCTGATTCTAATTGTAGAGGATTAGTTTTCTGGTTGTAGGAGAAAAACGAGGAAACCCCGGTTTTGTCCTTCTGCTGCGACGCCATCGACACGCCATTGCGTTACAGACTAAGGCCCCAGGAAGGGCGATAGTTTTAGCGTGAATTTCGGTGCTAAACAGACCAAAAGCAAATTAGATAAGGGACTGTTAGTTCCCGCTTGCGCCTGGCGCCACTTTCTATGCAAAGCTAACCTCAGATAAGGAAGGGAACTCGCGAGCGGCATCAAGAAATAACCTTGCAGAACTTGCCAAAAAAGGTAAACAAAGTTTGAGCAAGGGCGAACGTGGTACAGCTTTTAGCTTTTATAGACATTTTTCAACCCGTGGCGTTGTACCGCCTTCGCGAATGACTGTTTCTAATTGAAAATAATCAGTCGTTACTTTTGCATTTTTGTTATCAGGGCCCAGAGGCTCTACCACGAGTTACGTCTAGCAGACGTACGGCACCGGCAAAACCTGCTGCCGGACGTAACTCGTGGTAGATCCTCTGGTACACGATTTCATAGTTAGGATTAGAAAGCAGCTATGTGCACGTTTTATTCAAATTTATTGATCATTTATGTTTCTCAACAGCTCGTGGAGCTAGTCGACTCGGACACTGACACCGACTCGGAGCCCGAGGTCGCGATCGAGGCCCCCATCGAGATCGTAGAGCCGGAAGCGGAACCAGAGGTCGTCGAGCTGCCGATCGCACCGGAACCGGAACCGGAAGTGGACCAGGAAGAGTTGGCGCGGCGGATCAAGGAGACGTTCCGCAGTACGATGGCGCGAGTCATGGTGCACCATCTGAACCCCTTCAGACACAGGACGGCCAAGGCTGGACGTATCACCAATACGGCCGATTTCAAGCACTTGGCTAGGAAGGTAAGGATTCTTCTTCTTCTTAGGGTGCCTCTCTGACTCAGCGAAGGTTGGCGGTCAGCTCTGCATATCCCTCTTTGTCTCTCGCGAGGCGAAATAGCTGGGCAGCACTCGCGATCCCAGTCCACTCCCGTAGGTTTCTTAGCTAGGATTACCTCCCTGATTGCAGCGCCATATACTCGGGCTTCCCTTCCTTTGCCTAAACTCCCAGTGCACTCAATAGTTCCGTTCTTCGAGTAGTAAGGGCCATATCGAGCTCGAAAGATCTCTAGCCGTCCCGCTTTAGGTGGATCAATGTAGTAAGAGAGACGTTGGCGCGGCGGATCGAGGAGACGTTCCGCAGTATGATGGCGTGAGTCATGGTGCACCATCTGAACCCCTTCAGACACAGGACGGCCAAGGCTGGACGTATCGCCAATATGGCCGACTTCAAGCACTTGGCTAGGAAGGTAAGGATCTTGCTCTTTTAGGCAACAAAACTCTAAAGCGCTCTCCTCAGTTGCCTGCCGCCACACTGATTGCAGCGCCATATACTTAGAGCTTCCCTACCTTTGCCTAAACTCCCAGTGTGTACATAGTTCCGTGCTTCGAGCAATAAGAGCTCTAAAGTTCTCCAGCCGTCCCGCTTTAGGTGGATCAATGTAGTAAGAGAGACAGTTAGCGCGGCGGATCAAGGAGACGTTCCGTAGTACGATGGCGCGAGTCATGATGCACCATCTGAACCCTTTCAGACACAGGAAGGCCAAGGCTGGACGTATCGCCAATATGGCCGACTACAAGCACTTGGCTAGGAAGGTAAGGATCTTTCTCTTTATTCATGTCTTTTAGGCAACAAAACTCTAAAGCGCGCTCATCAGTTGCCTGCCGCCACACTGATTGCAGCGCCATATACTTAGAGCTTCCCTAACCTTTGTCTAAACTCCCAGTGTTTACATTGTTCTGTGCTTCGAGCAATAAGAGCTCTAAAGATCTCTAGCCGTCCCGCTTTAGGTGGATCAATGTAGTAAGAGAGACAGTTGGCGCGGCGGATCAAGGAGACGTTCCGTAGTAAGATGGCGTTGGGTGATGGTACGGCCTCTGAACCCCTTCAGACACAGGACGGCGAAGGCTGGACGTATCACCAACACGGCCGATTTCAAGCACTTGGCTAGGAAGGTAAGGATCTTGCTCTTTTTTCACATCTTTTAGGCAACACATTCTAAAGCGCGCCCATCAGTTGCCGGCCGCCACACTGATTGCAGCGCCACATACTGCGGCCTTCCCTACCTTTGCCCCCAAAGTGCATATAAACCACAGATTTAGTTGAGCGATTTAGTCAAATTTGACACTTGGATCCAGCCAGTTCTTTATCCAGCCCATAAATAAAGCCCACTGTTGGGCATAGGACTTTTCCTTTTCACGCCAACCCCCTCGGTCTAAAGCCAATCTCGTCCATTGAACTCCCACTGTTCTGACAACTACTGTACTACGTACTGTAATGATGTAACCTCCGTTGGACATACATACATATTTGACATATTTGAATTAGGTAGGCTGTTTAAAATTATATGTTGGAAGACTGTAAATAAGATTGTCAAGTGGTGACTGAGACGAGATCCGCCGTTGGGTGCGGACGAAAATGTATATTTTAACTAAATAATAAATAGGAATATTGGAACATCGAGTTTAATTTGATAGGATATAGCTAGGGATAGCACACAAGTGCTACAGTACTTTATCCTTCGGAAGTGAATCCCAAGAGAAGGAGCTCGCAAGACATATTCAGCTGGGATGGGCAAGCTGGATGATGTCTTTAAAGCCAAAATCCCGCAAAGCCTAAATACCAAGGCTTTCAACCAATGCATACTTGGATCCGTATTCAATTAAAAATATTTATTTCAGGTTATGCATCAATATGAGCATACATTAAATTAAATCACAAAATAATATCACATCACATTAAACATTATTTAAATAAACTTTGCAGCACGAATGTGAAGGTAATTGTTGCCATGATAATAATAAATAACCATTTCAGTAGACTCATCCGGCGACATTCTAGGAAAAGGAATAACCATCGCATTGACCATGCACAATACAATTATTATTTGTTGTAAATATAACAGAACTTCAAACACTATTGTCATTGCAGTCACGGTCGGTTGAACATAATCTGTTATTATGAATATTAGGTGTGAGCAACATGGTCTGATCAACGCTAACCGCACTGTAATAGTACATTACTGCCGCGGTCTTTAATGGGTGCGTTTCTGGCGCGCTTTTGATGGCCGACAGAGCGCAGCGTAGCGCAGCTCAAGGCCTTCACAGCGTGGTCAGCATTGCAGCCCTTGATGGACAAGCTGAAATGAAGGCCGAGACCGAAGGTCGAGGCCTTTATAGCGCGGACAGCAAGGGCTGCAATGATGACCAAGCTTGACGGCCGAGAGCGTAGCTAAGCTAAGCTCGAGGCCATCATAGCGTGGCCAGAAGCGCACTCATTGCAGACCAAGGCTTGTATAGTGCTTTACTCAAACAATGCGAGTAATTTAAATAGAACCATCTTACCTTTTGTCTTAGTTTACTTTCTGTTGATTTTTCATTCCGCAAACTTTTCGTAGATAAACTTGTATTTTTCCTTTGACTTTGGTGGCAATAGGTACCTTTAAATATCTTATTTCGCTTCCTTTTTATGTTCGGCGTTGTTAAACACATTGAATCGGAGGATTCGTTGCTTGAAGAGTTCACTTTTATTTACAACAAAAACAGCACGCACAGAAAAAATCACTTCGAACAACGCGCGAAGCGGCGAAAACAATATGGCCGCGCTTTTTTTTTCTATGCAATTTGTAGACTGCCAGCACCCAAACAGCCAAATTCTAAATAAATACTTTTTGTGCCTGACTTTTGAGTTCTATTTTTGAAACAAAACTCGACATTAATGGATTTTCATACAGTTTTTCTGGCCGCAAAACACGACATTAATGAAATTCCATACAACTTTTCTGGCGCCTAATCAAAGTAGCCCGCAAGTCCTCCTTTGCTCAAAGAAGGTTGTCGAATTAATGACCACATTACGAGCTTTTTTGAGTAAATAAAATTATTATACTTCAATCAATGTAGCATTAAAACAAAACATTACAATCAGCCAATAAATGATACCAATATAGGATAGCGGACTGCCCCAATAATAGCCAATAATAAGAACTCTTATTATGCCTTTTAGCAATAAGGCGGTCATCTGTATTCTTAGGCACGTATTACAAAAACTAAATCCTAATGTCAATATTTCTTTAAGACTTATTTGTAGCCCTTAAAAGCGTATAGCAGTTCAGACAAATCTGTTGCTGTCTCGCGTGCGTAAATATTGAGCGAAAGGGACAACCTGAAGAAAATCTACAAAATCGAGGTTTCGTATGTCCTAGTTCCTGTTAACAATAATTTATCGAAAAAATCTAAACAGTCCGACATGCCGGGGGTGGAGATGTCCCAGCATACCAAAAATGTTTGCTCTAGTGCCATTATCCAGGGAAGAAATCGGGGACTACTTTTGTATAAAGAAAACACTACTGTGATATCCTCATATTGCCTACAACAAAGGCGCTGCTGCAAAACACTCTCAGATACACGAGGACTGCGTAAATCGAAGTGTTCTCAATATATCTATCTCTTCTCCCCAGCTAACCCACTTCGTGATGCTGAAAGAGCTAAAGCACTGCCGCTCGGTCGAGGAGCTCGTCGTGACCGACTCTGTCCGCTCCAAGGCCAAGGAGTTCGTCAAAAAGTACATGGCCAAGTTCGGGCCAGTCTACAGGCGGCCGGCGGAGGAGGCCGATTAACAGGCGCTTTGGAGCTTCCGCCTGGCGCTTATGGACAAGTGAGGCTCCAACTCCAACCACGGTGAGATGACCTTTTGTAATCGGTCGGGTTGCCAACAGCCCCTTTATTCTCTAAAATTTCCGCCGTAAAAATAACCAGATTGTTCATTTCAATAAGGGCTATTTTTGAGTGTTTTGACCCTCGTAGGTTGAGTGGATTTTTTAGAGAATAGAGGCGCAGATGGCGCGCGCTAAGTCACTCGGACGTCGTGAAGAAGAAATGTGTCTAATATTTTTTTGTGTTTCACATTGACGTTATGTAATTGGTAGGGTTGCAAACAGCCCCTGTATTCTCTAAAATATCCACCGTAAAAGTAACCGTTTTTAAATGTCAAAAAAAAATATTGTTAATTTCAATAAGGGCTATTTTTGAGTATTTTGACGCTCGTATGTTGAGTGGATTTTTTAGGGAATAAAGGCTTAGACTGCGCGCGTTAAGTCACTCGGACGTTGTGAAGAAGATTTTTTTATGCCTGTGGTGAATTTTATGTGTTACACATAAGGGTTCAGTTCAGTTATGAAAGCCGCTCTTTCCACTTATTGGGATATGAATTGATCAGTTTTGTCCGACATCAGAAATCTCTATTAGACGTCGTCACACTTTCTTTGAAGTGGCTCGAATAGAGGCGAAATTACGGCATAAAAAAGTATAGGAGCCTAAGATTCATCGTCTTTTAATTGCGTTGACCGTTAGCTAAAATAAAAGTGGTAATAAGTTCAGAAGTCAGTTATATCTTATGACAAGTATAAAAAGTCCGGATTAGGCAATTGGACTATAAATATGAGAATAAACTATTGAATTGTGGTAAGGGTTACATTAAAATTTATTCTTATTCGAATAGTTTGCGCTCCATATACTTTGACAACATGAGCTTTACTGTGTCCGTATATAGATTGCATTCAATCTTGAGTTGTTACTCTTTTATATACTAAAAGAAAAGTAGACAAATTTTTATTTAAGATGGAATCAACTTTTTATTTATAACAATTTCTGCGAATGTTAGTATTTAGCTTTTGTCCTAGTAAAATATAAGAATGCTTTGAATAACTACTTTAAAGTCTCGGTGTACTAAAAACTTATTTTCACAACACCTGATATTATAAACTGAGACGAAAAAAGCTAGTTTTTAAGAAAACGACATAGTTTTTAAATATAACATTGCTAAGTATTTTGATTAGAAACAAAGTCTTTTAAAAATGTAAGCATTATGACAATTTGTAAATATGAAGTAGGCTAAGATTCCTGTAGTATTTCCTTGATACTTAGAATTTAGTGTTTTATCACCACCAATACATTGCCTCTTTCTATCGATACGTAAGTAAGTAACTCATAAGGTTCATACTGATATGGAAAGAAAGCATTTCTAATAATTTCAGGCTGTACAATGTCGTCAATAAGTTAGCTATGTATTTTTATATTAAATGGGTCTCTCGAATCCGCGTTTCGGAAACTAAAAACTTCATTTTCAAACAAACTTAATTAGATAAAATACAATAAGGATAAAGCACCAAACATACCGCGACAGGTGCTTATAAACTAAGGTCTTTGCATCTACGTAATGAGATGATTTATACAGCGTCCAGTGGAACCTTCGCTCACACTGGATGGGTGAAGAGACCACTCGGCGCTGCAGTGCCTGGTACATTGTTTTAGATGGGGTAGGTTTGCCCAGCACCTATACCATCCTGACAACTTAGTCGGCCAAGCCCACAGGAGAAAAGGAGATGTTTTCCTTCACAGTTAACGACTGGCTTCAAATCCACTAGTGTACGTAACTTTAAAAATAAACAAGTGCTAATAACGCAGTTTATTATTCAGCCAGCATGATGGGATGTCTACTATTATTCCGCAGCCACAAAAACAAAATTCAAGCGGGTTGTCAGTGAAAAAACAGCCCTATCGCCTACTCGCAGACTTCCTAAATAATAAACATACTTAAAGTTCTGGATTTCGAAACGCGGCCTACTATAACATTGTACCGAATGATCTCTAGAGGGATGTGTGAAGAGTGTTTTTTCAGTTGGATGTTGGTAGGAATCTCGAGTATCCTAAGCGTGTTCGATTACTATGGTAACACATACGAGTCTATGATTAAGTACACAGTATTAACTGTTTAAGTGATAGGAGATATGCAAATGAATTTCTTTGGAATGTACTATTGCATGTATGTAATAACGTCGCAGAGCGAAAGAGATGTGTTCCTTATCAATTTTTTATATTAACTGCATTTGAACAAAGCCGAAAATGCGATGAACGTACGGAATATTACAGTACTGCTAACTTGTGAAGGTTGGAGGGAACCTTGTTCTCCCGAGATATGGACCGATATACGCGACAATCATCCAGCGGGTCTAGCACGCGGGGTTCTCGCTCACTCTGTTTTTCCCCGTAGAGCGGGACAGAAAACGAAGTATCGCGTTTAACCAGCAACATTCGAATGCAATTAATGTTTTATTGAAGACATTTTAAAGCTGTAAATAATGTAAATAGTAGATACGGAAACGGTTCCCAATTTGATTATGCGATGTTAAATTTTTTTTTGCAAGTAAACGTAGCATGGAATGAAAAATTACACATTATTTTATGGCATGTAATTTTATTTTAATATGTCGCAATGAGATCATGATGCCGTCGGAACAAATAAAATGTTATTTCTTTATACGTAACTTTCTTTTATTTTCAAAAACAGCACAAAAGTTCAACCTATAAGTTTTAAGTAAATAAGGTTCTATGAAATTGTTGGTTTATGTCACTTGGCTTCGTCCATGGCTTTTTTACAGCCCTTTGAAAGGTTTTCGACCTTGCTGCACGCGTCTGTGTCCTTCCATTTGTTACATACCTGTTACCGAAACGAAAACTGCTGTTATTATTCAACCAAAGATTATACAGCGGTCTGTTTGGGTCACTTGTATCTAATGGTCCGGAAGGTTGCCCCCTATCTGCCTTTGCCCCCTTTCTGCCTTTGCCCCCTTAGTGTGATTCTCATAGTATTTGCCCCCTTTTTTAAAACCCTAATTTTTATTCAAACTTTGCCCACTTTCTGAGTTTGCCCCCCTATTTTGACTAATCCGAAGTTTTAGTCAAAGAGGAGAGACGTCAACGTAAGTAAGTAAATCCAAATCAATATAAAATATTCAGTACTGACGAAAATAAGTGTGTGAAGCCTGACCAGAAACTAAAAACTGGCTACGTCTGAATCCAAAGGGAGGACAGACAGACCGACAGACAGCGGAGGCAGAGTAATAGGGTTCCGTTTGGCACCCTTCGGGTAGGGAACCCCAAAAACCCCTCGCTGCATACATTCTTCAGTCTGGCGAGGTCTTTTTAGTTTCGGGTCAGACTTTGCTACAATGTTTACTCACCACGATGGAGTTGACGTAGGTGCAAATATGGAACTTTATCGCTGAGCAGGTGTCATCTGCCACCCCATAGTCCTCATACTGTCCGTCGAGGCAGTACTGCTTCACGCGCTCCGCCATATCCATGTCGTCTGGCTTGTCTTTGGCCCATTTCTCCATCATCGACTTGGCAGACTCCTCGTTGATTTTGTCGTCCTTCATTATGCCTATCTTCTGCAGGACGCACGTCGCTGCTTCGCACTGGAGAAGTGGGTTTCAATTGCAATCGAGTTGTTGGAAGTTATAGCTAGGCAATCGTGAAGATTCGATGAGTTGTTATCAAATTTATGTATTGGTAGCTCGTGGCGTAAGGGTACGTTCAAAAGTTACTTTTGATCTGAAGTGATCTTTAAAATAGGAAAAAGTACAGACAACCAAAAACCAAAATCAATGTAATAGCATAATATTTAAGAGAGGGGAAACAAAACCCGTTTGTAAGTTTTTCTCCGTTTGTAAGCGAGTGAGCGCTTAACTAAATACACATCAGTCAAATTAGGTAGGTCAATTTTTACTAGGTTAAGTTTCAGTCGACTTTACAACAAATCTGAAGTACTAAACGCCCACTTGAAGTATGATGCCCAAGCATTTAGTTATCTGGTATTCAGTAATCTGGTTCAGGTAGGCAATTTCCAGATTGCCTCTCTATTATGATGAGGCTTGACCTAATTGAATCGCCCGTGACATGCGCTTTAGCACCGACAGGATGAGTAATCGGTTTGATTCAGTTAGCTAAAAAAGCACTGCTAGGATATTCAATCAGACTGATTAATTGAATGTTTTCCAAAGTCGTCTACCCGTGGGACATAATTTATATGGAGAAATCGGTGTTGGTGTCTCTGTAAAGTCACATTCCCAGAGGTGTAGGCAGTGACGATGGTTTGCCTACTTCTTGACAGCAGCCCCTCTGCCCTTGACGTTATCTTGTCAATATTTAGGACGTTTATAAATTATCTTTCAATTCGAATAGTCATGCTTTGATTGCATAAACTTTGTAATATTTATTTAAATGTAAGGTTATTTTTGTACAATAAATTCCTCAAATATAGTTTTTTTTTTATTTGCCTCTTATTGACAAAGCGTCAACCAACACCGACAGTGGAGGGTGGAAAATATTGAGTTATCGGACATCGGACCATTTTGCATATTTTACCTAAATAAAATATGGATACAACTAAACTTTATTTAATGGTTCCGATTACTTCACAATTCTAGCTGCAAGTTTCTCTTCATAATTATTATTGATTGATCACTGTAATGAATGAGTACCTATCTTACTTTTAACTATTCTCAATATTACTCAAATAGTTAGGGAGGCGAATAGGGGAATTTTCGGCAATACTCGAGCGTGGCAGTTTAAGATATGAGAGATACCTTAGACCTAATAGAACAACCTTGTAAAGTATTTAGCTCTATATATGTAGTGACGCGCGCCTAGGATAGACGATCAGATTAGTAAAAAAAAATGGATAGTCTGAAATACTCGAGCGCGTCAGATTAAGATATTGGGGGTTGATTTTAGTGTTTAAAGACTAAATTTAACTAATCTGACGATAAGTTCTTGACGCCGCCGAGTTATAGGGTCGCGAACTTGTAAAAAAAAAACGTTAATCCCTCATTCTCGAGCGCGATTTTTATTTTGAAGAATATAATCTAAAACTTACTAAAAATACAAAATCTGCCGGTTTCCGCATGACCGGAAGTGTGGAGGAGCCATTTCGTCTTCCTAAGAACGCGTTACGGCATATAAGTCGCGAACAATACATTTTACAAAAAAAAAGTTTAAATAAACAAAAAAGGTAATTTTATTTTACACAAAAAAGGTCTCTTTACATTTTGGTCCAAAGTTAAAACGTTTTGACTTGAAGCATCATAAAAACTCAAACTTTTTCGGTCAGATTAAGAGAACCCACCAACATTTTTGTCAGATTAAAAAAATATGCTTTCAGGATACCGAGATAAACCTCCCCTATGAAAATCTGACGCGCTCGAGTATTTAAAAAAAACTTTTTTTTTTTTTGCATTTTCAAAAATTCATCGTAACTTATCGTCACGCCGAAATCGTCAGTTTTTTTAAAGGGAGCTTCCTTGGGGCCTACTTAACACCCCTTCCGAAAATCTGACGCGCTCGAGTAATTTTTTTTTGTGCCTTTTTTACTACTTTATATGCATACCCCCACCACGCAAACCGGCAGATTAGTATACAGTTGTTATCAGAGGCACTCGGGGTATGAATATCTGACGCGCTCGAGAATGCCCAAGTAACTGTTTTTTTAACATTTTTGAAAAACCGTACACGCCAAACCCACCGCTAAAATGGTTTTTGCCATACGAGCTTTTCTTTTCGAAATTATTTTATCTTTCGATTTTGATAGGTCTCGACGGCGCCGTTGAATTACGCCATTTAGCTACCTCGCCTCCCTAACTAAAAGGTTCGAATTCTATTCGAATTCGATTCGCGGTTAAAATATATTAGTTCTGTAATGAGTGTCAAAATGAATTTGATTGAAATCGTACTCACATTGTAGGAATCCGTTTTACATTGTTCCCAAACTCCACTGAGTTGGTTCATGCTCTCACAGCATTTCATTTCAATATTCTGTTGTAAAATTTATTAATTTAATTAAAAAAACGATACAAAGTACAAAACATTTCACTCAAGTTTTTTGAAGAGTTAATTTTACCTCAGGTTTGAATATTTCGACGCATTTTTCAAAGTCATCTCCGTTTACCTAAAAATAAATTATAGTTTAGATTAGATTTAGTGTAGATTTTATTATAATTATATTATGTAACTTACTAATAAACATAGACAAAATAAAAAAAGGAAGAGAAAAAAAAATCATTAACAGCCAATAAATTATCATATTTCTTTTCAATAATTAAGGAATAGGTACTTACACAAGTCCCAGCCAGCACTAATCCGAAAGTGAAATAATAAAAATACACCGACATATTGCTGTGAAGACCCGTTCGTACCAAGTAGTCAATCACTGCAAACTATTTGCCATCATGGTGTCTAACACATTTTATATTCGCGCTCGACAATAGCGTTTCCTGCTTGTTCTCTAACTAAAGAGCCTTAATAACACTGCTGGGCTATGTTACAGGGAATTTATAATGTTTACGTGTTTATGGCGACGTTAAGTTTTTTTTTTGTTTGATAATGAAGTAAAATTTTAATTATTCGCGACGTTAGAGAGTGCCAGTCTCCTTACAGATCCTTGAAATTCTTACTTCATAGCTAACCGTCTCTGTACATAGGTATTATTATTGTACACACTACAGGGTGCACTCTAAGTCGATAGCGGAAATTTATGTAGGCTATCTAATGATCAATACAAACAACTTGTACTAGGTGGCGAAAAAATTGGAGCGAAAAAAATATCAGCTGTTCCATACAAAAGGTCGACTCAGTACTGCGCCAAATGTATGAAACAGCTGATAATTTTTTCGCTCCATTTTTGTCGCCACCTAGTACAAGTTGTTTGTATTGATCAGTAGACAGTCTACTTAAAGTTCCGAGAGTGCACCCTGTAGACATGCGCAATCTAAATCTTTTCAAAGATGAGAGATTTATACATCTTTTGATCAAAAGATTTAAATCACTCCTAAACATCTTTAAATCCCAAATACATCACTGATCGAAATTGATCTTTATATCAATACATCCCATTCTTCTACCGTCATTCTTTATCCTTAACATATCTATTAACATATTATTAATCTTTAAATCCCAAATACATCACTGATCAAAAATAAATAATTGATCGATACATCACGTTCTTCTACCGTCTTTCTTTATCCTAACTTAGGTATCTATAGCTAAGCTGGACCTATATTTAGTAAGATAAACACTGATTTTCCTTCTTAGTACATACATTCCATCCCTTCCATCAATCCAATCGTGAACGGATCTCAATCTCATGCTTCCATTCGATCGCTCGATCGAATCACTCTGAATTAAAGATTTAAAGATGTATTTGGAAAACGTAGGATTTACTGAGTGAACGCTTCTTTTGGAAGGATGTACATCTTTTTTACGAATCACTCCTGATTTACACATCTCTAGTACACTGTTCACTAAGGCGGACTTGCGTCAGTCAGGGTTAGCCAACTAACTCTTGAGTTAACTTGACATTTTCATACAATTTTTGACGTTAACTCAGAGTTAACTGACTAACCCTGGTTGGCGCAAGTAGACCTAAGGCGGACTTGCGTCAGTCAGGGTTAGCCAACCAACTCATGACATTTCCATACAATTTTTGACGTTAACTCAGAGTTAACTGACTAACCCTGGTTGGCGCAAGTGGACCTAAGGCGGACTTGCGTCAGTCAGGGTTAGCCAACCAACTCATGACATTTCCATACAATTTTTGACGTTAACTCAGAATTAACTGGCTAATCCTGGTTGACGCAAGTCGACCTTAGAGACTTGTTTTGAAAACGCTGGATCAGCTTGTTTGAGGCATTTGTAAGGATTTAAGTGTTGCATTGAAAAAACGCCGCTTACAGGTTGCATTCTAGTATCCAAATTGAGTATAATTTGGTGTCAAAAATACTTTACCAACTACCAACTACTTTACAATTTTTTCGGCTTGTAAATTGAGGTGATGCAGTCGAAGTAAATGGGACAAAATTGGTGCCATTCAATGTCACCTTGTTTGCCCTAGGATATGGCTACTGAAAATGTTTGTTTTAACAATTTGTAACCTGTTTTTAACAGACTTCAAAAAAGGAGGAGGATTCGAACCCTATTTTTTTATGTTTGTTTCCTCAGAACTTTCTAGGTGGACCGATTTTTATGACTCTTTTTGTTTGATAGGGTATACTTTCAGTGTGGTCCCATAAAAAAATTACGAGATCTGATGAGAACTTCGGAGATGGAGGATCTCCTCATCCGACAACAGCAGATCTCTCGGAATCAGTGCAGTATCTTAATAATAGTGTAGCTTTTCGCCAGTGCTTGCAAATCCTGACCAGTCTGATAAAGAACTTTGAAGTTGGAAAACAAAACTTGAAGTCGGATTAAGTAATACTTTCAAAGAGAGCAGGAAATTATGAAACCTCTTTTTAATTAGGTACTTATTTAATCCATCTTATCCACCTAATGACAGTAAACTCTGGTTCTCTTTTATCAACAACATCTTTTCATATTTGGTAGACCCATAGACCCCTCAGTGCCCTGTAGACGTCTGCTGCTGCCGCCAAAACTCCTCCCTATTCTCCAGAAACCTCAACGCTTCCTCCGCCTGCTTGGTCACCACGTCGTTCTTCCTATCCGCTATGGCCAGGTCAGGGTTCTTCAGAAGGTTCTCGAGGTAGATCTTGTCGGACATGAGCTGGCCCAGGACTGGGCGGGACGTCTTGGGCTTCGGCTTGTTGGGCTTTCTGCTGGGCTTCACGGAGCCTATCGTGTTCTCTATTGCTTCCTGAAAGAAGTACATTTACATTACCTACAACATTTATTGGAGAGTCCGATTGGCGAGCTTCGATCAATTAGCAAGTCATCCAATAATCTTGGGGCCTGAGTCTGTAACGCAATGGTGCCTCGATTATTGCTGTCTGTCCCTTTAATGTGTTTCTAGTACCGCAAAGAATATTCTGATTCTAGGTAATTCTAAAGGATTACTTCGCTGGTTGTCTGAGAAAAATGAGGAAAACCCGGTTTTGTCCTTTTAATGGGAACCTGTCGATAGGAAGATAGCAGCGTGGCGGGAAACTCAAAATTTTCACAGTTTTTTACATTTTGTAGCTAAACTGAGCTATTTTTGTTCAGCGATTTTTCGTTCGCGGCAATAACATAGTATTCTTTTCATTACTGTAAACAACAGAACAACAATAATTCAGCCGATTATGTGTTCTGGTCTAAGTTTTTTGGGCAGTGCCACTGCTTCGTAGACCAGAACACATAATCGGCTGAATTATTGTTGTTTACAATAATGAAAAGAATACTGTTTTATTGCCGCGAACGAAAAATCGCTGAACAAAAATAGCTCAGTTTAGCTACAAAATGTAAAAAAACTGTAAAAATTTTGAATTTCCCGCCACGTTGCTATCGTCCACTCTTAATCCGCTACCATTACTAAAATCATTGACAGTTGAATGAAAGCGATTGATGAAGCTGCCTACCCGTTACGCCCTTGTGGATGTATTTGTTGCTGAGATGGGCGGTGGGTATATACCCAATCTACCCATTTGGGTATTTACCGGGTACATTGGGTATATACCCGGTAAATACCCGTATGCACCCATTTGCTGGGTATATACAATTTGTGACTAAAAATTAACAACAAAGTATGCCAATCAGTTCTACACCATGTTCCCTACACAAAGTACGTCTTAGTAATTTTTCGTTGAACGCATATTTACAAAGTTATGCATGTTTTTGTGATTTATTTGTATGAAAACGATTATTCATAAGGACATTTGTCTTATATTTTTATAGAATTAACAACGGGTATGTTTAAAAAGTATTTTATCACACTTTGTGTGACTAATATAATAGTTTTTAATATGAATTTAACAATAATTATTATTGATTAGGAACCAAGTGTCAAAAATTTATATTTACATTGAAACGGTAGACAATACACTGATGAAGTCAGGTCGTTTCGGTCTAATTAAAATGCGAAGACGGGTTAAGTGTTGCAAATAACAAAAATGTATAATCATAAAGTATGGTTTTATGTTTGTTCTTCCCGAACAAAGAATAACTAAAACTTATTACATTCGTTTATTTTATTTTGCAAATGGCATTGTGCTCGAAATGCTATACGGTGAAATGTAAGCCGTCCAGCCACCTCTTTACGTCCGAGTCGGCCTCATCTACACCGCCGCCTTGGATGGCGAACCGCGGGTAGTCGTCGTAGTTGATGTGGAACATCGTCTGAACCCGCCCGCACACGCAACTCGGGTCCGACCCACAGTTACATTTTGTGTATTTAGCTCCGCACACCTTCCCCGTAAGACCCGGAATCTATTTATTTGAGTCCAGTGCTTTCTGGGAAGATGGAAACCTGGCACACGGATATCTGGCTCGGACTCGAGATGCTTGATAGGCAGGTCGGCAGATGTTCACCGATCCCGCCATTTCTCCATCAGCGTTCTGCCGTCCTGCAAGAGTTCGTGGGCCTGCATGGTATGGCAAGATGGTTGCAATTCTCTGATGCAACCCCGGTTCGGTCAAAATCCCACCAAAATTGAGGGTTGCTTTGACCAAGTGCTTGTACTAACTTCTAACATCGAAGCAGGATTCCAAAAGAAACTCAAAACAGTGGCGGTATTGGTGGATCTCAGCTCAGCATTTGAAACTCTCTGGAACATGTCTGGAAACAGGGACAGTCAGGGACTACCCTACGAGCTCGTATTTTTTTTTAATGCAACGCACGTATCGTCTTTATAACGCCCTCCTTTCAAACGCCAAACTCTGAACAATAGTGTTACGCTGGGCTTAGTCCTGGCGCCTACGCTTATCAACGTCTACGTCAGTTACCAAAAGTCTCCGATTGATCATTTATGTAGGCGACGACATTGCCATCATAGCACAAGCTTCGACACTGGAAAGAGCGACAACACTGGTTCAGGAAGCCGTTGCAAAGTTTGAGCGATATTTCATCGACTGGGGACTTAAACCTAACCCATGTAAAACTGTGAGCTGCTCCTTTTACCTCAACAATAGGCAAGCTAGTAAGTGAAGATGTTAAACGCAGTTTCTGCAATGAAGCACGACCCTAACCCAGGCTATCTTGGTGTAACTCTAGACAGAACTTCCACTTTTAAAGCCCCCCTCAAGAAAGTAAAGAAAATGGTATCAAACAGCTGCAACCTGATACGGAAACTTGCAGCGATAACATGGGGCTGCAAAGCGAATACACTGCGCATATCAACACTAGCCTTTGTCCATAGTGCGGCCCGAGCCAGTGTAGGCCGGCCATCATACTGACCTGGTTGACGTTGAACTGAACAGCGCCATTAGGAACATATCCGGAACCGTCAGACCCACAAACAACAATTGGCTTCCCGTCATTTCCTACATATTCCCGTCACGTCTGTGAAGATAATTTAATGATCAGAATCGAGTATGATAAGATCAACAATATGCCGCACCTGCCACTAGTACCTTATCTTCAGGCAACACGCAGTGATCTTCGCCTAACATCAGAGAGATCTTTTGCCATGTCATGCAGGCCCACGAACTCTTTCAGGACGACAGAACGCTGATGGAGAAATGGCGGGATCGGTGAACATCAGCGGACCTGCCTAAAATACATCTCGAGTTCGAGCCAGATATCCGTGTGCCAGGTTTCCATCTTCCCAGAAAGCACTGGACTCAAATAAATAGATTCCGGGTCTTACGGGGAAGGTGTGCGGAGCTAAATACACAAAATGTAACTGTGGGTCGGACCCGAGGTGCGTGTGCGGGTGGGTTTAGACGATGTCCCACATCAACTACGACTACCCGCTGTTCGCCATCCAAGGCGGCGGTGTCGATGAGGCTGACTTGGACGTAATGAGGTGGCTGGACGACTTACATTTCACCGTATAGCATTTCGAGCACAATGCCATTTACAAAATAAAATAAACGAATGTAATAAGTTTTAGTTATTCTTTTTTCGGGAAGAACAAACATAAAACCATACTTTATGACTAAAAATATTTGTTATTTGCAACACTTAACCCGTCTTCGCATTTTAATTAGATCGAAATGACCTGACTTCATCAGTGTATTGTTTACCGTTTCAATGTAAATATCAATTTTTGACACTTGGTTCCTAATCAATAATAATTATTGTTAAATTCATATTAAAAACTATTATATTAGTCATACAAAGTATGACAAAGTACTTTTTAAACATACCGGTTGTTAATTCTATAAAAATAAAGACAAATATCTTTATGAATATTCGTTTTCATACAAAGAAATCACAAAAACATGCATAACTTTGTAAATATGCGTTCAACGAAAAATTACTAAGACGTACTTTGCGTAGGGAATATGGTTTAGAACTGATTGGCATACTTTGTTTTTCATTTTAATAATTTTCATTATACTTGAAATCACAAATTGAATGTACCCAGCAAATGGGTGCATACGGGTATTTACCGGGTACATATCGGGTAAATACCCGCAGGTGGGTATATACCCGGGTACGTGCCCATCTCTGGCTGCTTGTGCGTTAGCAATGAGGATCATTCACGTTTTGAACCAAGTATGCAGTTTTATAGAGACATCGAAAACGAATATAATACTTACGTCAAAAAAAATATCGAAATCGGATAAGAAATTACGAAGTTACCCGGCTGGCTGGCTTGAATTTTATCGTGACGCCCAGCTGGGTTGAATGAAGAATACCATCAACTTTTGATTTCTACCTTACCATACACTCTATTAAAAATGGAAACGTTGGGTGAAAATTTTTTTTTGATACGTCTTATAGTTCCCGAGATATTTAATTTTAAACTAGCTGTGCGACGAGCGCGCGGTCGTCAGCTGCTGTGACGTCACTAAACAGCTGGCAGCCGACACATACACCGTAACACTCATTCAAATGGCTGTATCTTTGGAACCGTACTAGGTAGCCAGTTGAAATTTTCAGAGATTATGTTTTAATATGGTGAATTACCCAAGAAATAAAAAAAATAAAAATTATTAAAAATAAGAGGGGTCCCCATACAAAAAACGTTGTTTTATACTTTTTGCTCTATAGTAAAAACGGTAAGGCATACAAACATCAAACTTGGTAGGATTATAGGGCTCACTCCATAGTATAACAAAAAAATATAAAAAACGGTCAAGCGCGACTCGGACTCACGCGCCGAGGGTCCGTATAACCAGTTTATTTTTATTTTATGGCGGTACGGAACTCTCAGTGCGCAAGCTCTACTCGCACTTGGCCAGTTTTTTTGTGTGTTTAATCAGTGTTACAGTAGTGTTTTAATAGAATATTACTTATTTATAACGTTAAAAATTCGCCTAGGTACCTATGCCTAGGTTATACTAGTTTTATTACTTATTCATATTAATTTACTTCTGTCATAAAGCTATATCGGATTGTTATTTTTCAAAGCCGTCATCCACATCTATAGCTAAGTAATAATATACGTTTTTATTTTTATTTTTATAGCACTAACTAACCCGTGCTAGGGAATAGCTTGCGGCTTTAAAACCTGTCCCTAGCGAATTTTTAACGTTATAAATAAGTAATATTGTATTAAAACTTCTGTAACACTGACTAAACACACAAAAAAACTGGCCAAGTGCGAGTAGAGCTCGCGCACTGAGAGTTCCGTACCGTCATACAATAAAAAAAAAAAATGTTATACGGGCCCGCGGCGCGTGAGCCTGAGTCGCGCTTGACCGTTTTTTATATTTTTTTGTTATACTATGGAGTAAGCCCTATAATCATACCAAGTTTGATGCTTGTATGCTTTTCCGTTTTTTCTATAGAGCTAAAAGTATAAAACAACGTTTTTTGTATGGGGACCCCTGTTATTTTTTAATCTTTTTTTATTTTTATTATATCTTGGGCAATCTACTATAATAAAACATAATCTCTGAAAATTTCAACTGGCTACCTAATACGGTTCCAAAGATACAGCCCTTTGAATGAGCGTTACGGTGTATGTGTCGGGTGCCAGCTATTTAGTGACGTCACGCGAGTTTGCCGCGCTCGCGCGAAAAACTCCAAAAGGACGGAAACTAAAACCGTCGTAACTTTAAAACTACTGGCTCGATTTGAATGAAACAAAAACGGGCGTATTTCTAAACTTGTAGGCTACACGGTCATAAAGTTTCAAGTGATTTAACCGACCCACGGACATTCTTCATTCTGTTGTGACGTATTTTTTCTGCCCGTGGTAGAGTTTTGAGGTAGGATAATCCGATGTCTGAATGAACCTCATTCTAGATCGCAGATTTGGTCAACGTCCTACCTTCCATTACATTCATTGATTGATCGCGCGTCAGCTGACCTAACCTTTGTAACCCTATCAAGAGCTGTGCACTGTGTTGTCACTAACAAAACTATTATGTAGTCGTTACCGGTGAGAAGTAGATCACACACAATGGTACAGCCGTAGCTAGTTGGGTTGGCTATGTAGCAGATAGGTAGCCGTTTTTTCTACCACATAGTTGGTCCGTTGGGAAAGAAAATGAGTTGGTCCGTTTCATTTGGTCAGAACGGAAGAAGGGGTTTTTTCTGCTTCCTTTGGCAGTAAGCAACTTTTGTTTTGTAATTTATGTAGCTATAATTTGTAACCAGTGCACTTATTTCACTTTATTATACGTTTTTATTTAAAATAATCTGATTAACTGGAATAGATTTTAGATTTGTCTTTTTAGCTATTTCAGTGCTGGTAAAAAAGTCTGCGCATATTGAATTTTTACATGCAAGGGCCGAAGTCACAGTTGTCAGCCAGCGGCAGCGGCCACTTCATCCCATTTCATGCACTTATTTTGGTCTGTTTTAAGAAAAAAAAATGCTACTCATAAAAATGCTAAAAAATGCTTTGATGAATAAGTGTAAGTTGTGCAAGAGTGCATTGTTAGTCAGTCGCAATAACGAGCGCCATATCGCGCGCGCGCTTTTAGAAGTCTGGGGGTGTCTGTAAACAAGGTCATTGTGAATAATAAAAAATAAAAAATCAAGCGTTACTAAAACTATTGTCCCTGACTCCTGAGTCGGGTGTCACTAATCAAAACAACACCATGCACACTAGGTATAAATCTTTTCTACACAATCTCCCTCCTTACCTGAGCCTTCTGAACGCCCAGCCTAAACGCATGGAGGTCCGGCCTCGACCTCAGTCCTCTGTGGTAATGTACCAGACTTAGCTCAAACTCCCCGCAATAGTACAGTGCCTCTGCCTTGTGTAGCAAACCTGTGGGAAAGCGCAATTAATTTTATGTGAATGGTCTCATAATAAACGACCAACGGCTTTAACTGGCCTTCCGAAGCACGGAGGCGCTCAGATATTATTGCCACTAGCGGTCACCCATCCATGGACTGTGACCGCGCCCGATGTTGCTTAACTTTTCCATATTATCAGATGCGACAGTAAAAAATGCAAACCTTGTACGTGCTTAGGGTCGAGCTTGAGGGCCGTCTCGGCGTCTGCCAAGGCCAACTTAGGTTCCCCAAGAAGTAAGTAGCACTTGCTTCGCGCTACGTAGGCCGCCTTCTCTTCTGGGGCTAGCTCTATCGCCTGTGAAAATGGTTGAGGCTTTATATTTTCTTGCTAATATTTAGTGTCAGAATAAGACTGAATGACAAAAATCCAAGACCGAAAATAATGGAGTGTACGGGAAGAGACCTACACCCAGCATTCGGGCTACGTAGGCTGCCTTCGCTTCCGGGGCTAGCTCTATTGCCTGTGAAAGGGATAGAGGGCTGATATTTTATGTTAAAACGGCAGGAAAAGACGGTGAGAAATACCTACCCAAGACCGGAAAAAATGAGCATGGAACGTGACCTACACTCAGGATTGCGTGGCTATGTACTTGTATGATGATAATATTTTGTAGGGCAGCAAAGGAATTTGCCGTTCGCTGCAATAGAGTGATGAAAGGACCTGTCCTAGCTACTTTACTAACCACTTTTGCTTTGTCTAGCGCCAACACTGAAACTGCAAAAATTTTATCAGTTCCTGTTGAGGTTTCATGCAAAGTTCTAATGCTCTAAATGTACCTATTGGGTGATAGAACGATGAAACTGCCGTTTTGAAGAGCTATAATTCTGCAGAACGAACCAAGATGCGAAAGCGGGTCAAAACACTCTTCAAAGGAAAACCAGACCTTATCAACGAACGACAAAGCGTTGCGGTATCTCTCCCTCATGATTTCAGCTCTGGCCAGCCCCAACAGCGTCCCAGCATCGGTCTCCTCTGGCAGTTGCAGAGCGGTGCTTCTGTCCGTCTTGTCCTTCATATTCAACGACTGCTTGATGTCCCTTGATCCTAGGAGGACCGCTGCCGCCCTGTCTTTGTCCGTGTACTGTTCCTCCTCCCTCCTCCGCTTTTCCCTTTTAGGTTTGCGCTTGGACTTCTTCTGGGCCTTCAGAGATTCCTTCCTGTCCTTCCCTGAAGCGCCATCCTCGTTTTCCTGAGGGTCTTCGAGAACCTTCTCGGCAGAAGGTGGCGCCCGCTTGCTGATTGAGTCCTTAGGCACAGTGGCTTCTTCTTCGTCGTCTCCCGTCCCAACGCGCACGAAACTTTGGAGAAACTCTGCGTCTTTGTTTGGCCCCAGGATGGAGCGGGCTTGAGCCTTCGCGTGGTCTTCACTTTCCATGATTTAGGCTATTTTTTACACGTTTTATGAACTTGACTTGGTCAAGCGAAATGTTACGTAATTTTGTGGTGGGTAAAGAGGTGCCAGTATCGACGCTTTTGCTGCGGTTGCCATGGCTACAAAGTGTGTTTTCGCGCCTCTTGACAACCTCTTCAACACGCAGTAGTGGTTAGGCCGTTGCGGAGAACCGCGGCGTCCTTCGTCCTAATAATATTTTATGCTGCTCGTTTTACAGAAAGATCCATTTGGAGAAAATTTAAAAATAACTAACTTACATAACTACCGATAAATCTCTGTTCCACATTATTGGAACAAGAGATCTTAACACAATTTGGAACGGTTGATCGATACATTATTATGCGTTTTAAGGTTTGATTCCATAGTAGATACCTACCTAGGGCATTAGAACCTACCTTGACCTTAATTACCTACCTTGTCTAAAGATTGTAGAGCCCTATCGTAGTTTCCATTCTTGAAGTGACCCGCCGATTCGTCGCGGTGTTTCTTGGCTTCTAAGGGATTGCTAGTTGGTTGCTCCGACTCTTTGCCTCGGCCCATGGTCTGAAAATATTATTGAAATAAAGTATTACTTATCCTACACTACTTACACTGGCAGTGCAAACTAGATTGAAGTTGCCAAAACCCTAAAATACTTTATTTCCAGTTTTCCACAGAGACGCTAAATAATTTGTTAAAAAGTTATACCAAACGAGGTATTTCATCATCAGGTAAAAAAGCTCAGCCCTAAACACCAGCCTACTTACTACGATATTTATTTATAAGTAGGTTCCTAGGTATGCGTAGGTACCTTCTCACATAAGCATAATAATAAAGTAATGTAATGACCCAACCGTTACCCAACCCTACTTACAAAAGCAATGACATACCTACACCGCCTACTGAGCCAATATCTACCCTTGCTCACGAAACCAATGGAATTTATCGTCAGCCATTAAAATTATCTGATCATAACGTAGGCTGAACTGCGTTGGCAAAAATAACTAGATTTATTATGGAGCCGTCGCTCTGAAGCCATTTATCAGGCGAATAATTTTGTTGTCTGAAATCACAATATGTATAGGAATACTAGCAACCCTCCCCGACTTCGCACGAGTGCAAATTAGAAAACGCGTACATGATGTACATTGTAAAGTGCGCTAAGGTACGGTCGGCCACAGTCACAGCTACCCCAGTGCAGCTCATACCGTGTGCGGCTTAAGGGTGCCAATCGAACAAAAAGGGGTATCCTAGCGTGTGGCCGACATTACGTTTCCTTGAAAAAAAATCTAACCGACTGAAAACCGCAACAAGATCCATCGGGTAAACCGACAGACAGACGGACGCTGAAAGCGACTTTGTTTCATAATATGGAGAGATAGAGATAAAAAACGATACAGATAGTAATTTGTCTACGACATTTTCCCGCAAACCAACCGGTTTTGAGGACTCGGCGGTTTTTTCTTTACAGAATAAGCACATTGTTCTAATTTAAATTGTCACACGTGCAATAAAAAGGGAAAACGGTGAAATGCGCTCGGTGGCACTGTTGTACCGAGGGTTACATGACAATCGACACGTAAACGCAGTAAAACTACATTGCTTTGTAGTAACGCCAGTAACGCGGTAGGTAGATACAGGCACCCGATTCATTGGAATTTGTTTCCTGTTATACCAGATATCTGTCTGATGATATCTATTTAATTAACCGTTTTAGGGTTCCGTACCCGAAGGGTGCCAAACGGGACCCCATTACTAAGACTCTGCTGTCCGTCGGTCTGTCTGTCCGTAGTACCTCTTATTGTGTCGTCATGATCAAACTTCCGCAACCTTGGTAAAGTACCTAAGAAGTTACCCTGTAGCTTGTAGGCTTGCAACTATGGAGTAACCTACCCGATCAAGGAGCAAGGAGTAACCTACCCGATCAACACTGACCTGATGTAGTTCTTATCTCTTACAGCATAAGTTCGAGTATCGAACAAATATCCTCGTCGCATTCGTCTCGTCTTCTGACTGACTGTAGGGTAGGTACAGTGGGCCACTCGCTAGGATACCCCTTTTTGTTCGATTGGCGCCCTTATGCCGCGCGCAGTAAGAGCTGCCATGGGGTATCTGTGACTGTGGCCGACCGTACGTGTAAGCAGAAGTTCATGGGGCAAAAAGGGGTTGGTCGGTTTGTTTGTCATAAACTCATAACTTGGCATCGGTAGAGCAGGAGTCATTACCATAAAAATTATGCATGCAAACCAGCCCCCGGTTCGCTACGAAAATCACGGAATCCGCATCACAATGCAGGCAAAAACTACCTAAATAATGTCCGTGGGTATACCGCGAGTGTGACTTTACGATTCGAAAACCACTTGTCGTATAGTCTCTCGGTAGGCAGCGTATCTACACTAAACTTAGGTATGCGTACCTACTTACAATAGGTACCTAACTACCTATCTTAACTAGCTTATGATTGCCCCATTTAAAAGCCTAGAAACTCGGTTTTGCCTTTTGCCCATTATTTGGTCCAAATACTCGGCCTATTAGGTTTTTAGAATGATTATAGCGTGTAATCTCTACATACATGTTTACCTATACTAACTATTTCTAGCTCCAACCTCGAATCTTATCAGAAAATTACACAAGACTTGCACTAAAGTACCTACCTATTAATATTTAAAATATGTTTTTTTTTTAAACCTTACAGCCGATTCAAAGGTTTAGCTTAAAAAATATATGTATATGGCAGAAGGCCAATAACAAGTAGGGTTTCTCTTCGAGAGTTCTCGAACCGAGAATTCCCGGGAAATTTTGCCTTACTCGAGACGAGAAAAAAGTGATCGAGAAATCGAGAAATCGAGAAATTCAGTCAAAAATTTTAAAAACTTAATAACGCGCTTGCGCTCGCGCGCGGCTGTGTTTATGTTGTCTTGGGTTTTCTCTTTATAAACTATTATAATTATGTTGCTTGGTCCGTTTAATTTCAATTCTTATATAGTTATTTGTGGTATTGAACAAAATAAATGATCGTTTGAGTTTCAGTTTAAATAAAAGCAGCGTGTCAAAGAGCCAAGTTCAAGAACGACTTAAGTTTTTTTTTTCATACGTTAGTCATGTTATGTAGTTAGTTTACTAGCCGTTAAAACTACCCAAGTAAATGTTGAGTTTCAATAGGTCATAAGTTATTTGTTTTGTGTAAATAATTCTACTATTTAAATGTCATATTTTTAAATAGCAAACATTGTTGTAGCAGTAAAAAAACAATTGATTGTGTTTTAAAATGATGTTATACGTTATAATAAATAAATTTAAGGATTGTCTACAGAACTTGGCGGCACCCATTTAGATCTCAATTCTTTTGTCGGTGAACTTGTCATCCACATACAGGGTGGCCCAAACATAGACGTCAAGCGAGAAAATCTAGATAGCTGACACAAAGGGCTACCCGAATCACCCCCATGTATGTTCAGACATTTATTGTCGTTTAGAAGTTATGGGGCGTTTAACGTTTTTTTGAAAAAAAATTACCTAGCATTGGATTTTATTTTCTAACTGATTTTTCTTCTTCGATTCTTTCGATTTTCACAGATATTTTTTATTCTTTAGGGTCTCAGATAATGTATCTATTACAAGAAAAATAATAATTAGCTATGGACTTCTAGAAGTTACCGCAATTTCGATCCAAAGTCCAAAAATATTTTAAACATTTATAATAAGTTGAAAAAATTCACTCGGGACAGGACTTGAACTTATTATAAATGTTTAAATTATTCCCTAGCACGGGTTAGTGCTTTAGAAAAAACAAAAATATTGTTTTCGAGAAATCATCACTGGAATAGTTTGTATGGAGAAAAAATTAAGTAGACGTCTGAAGGATTTTCTTTTAATTTCAAAAACTTTCCCAAAGCCTTAATGCTGTTTTTGACATTGTTTTTAGAAGATATTTTATTAGTTTTTTCCAAAGAAAAAGACTATTTAGTCCGAATTGTTTGTAATAATGATAAAAAAATCTCGCTAGAGTTTATTTCGCTTAATTAAAGTTTTCCAAAGTTAAAGTCACATGAAACTAAAAATGAACGTTGTTGATTGATAAATGTTGTTGAATATTGCATAATAAGCGTAGTTTTATTGTTAAGTCACACATATTTTTCAAAATTTCCATATTTCTCGACAACCCGGGAATTCCCGGGAAATAGTGGTCGAGAATTCTCATGCTCCGGGAAATAAAAAAGGTCGAGAAATGAGAAACCCTAATAACAAGTCTCTACTGCTAGAAACCGAGTAGGAAGCATTTTAACAATGAGCACAATACGAGTATTTGCATTTTTGTACACACGACAGCACGTCGACCCTTACACGCTAGCACTCTACTCGGTTACGTTACGGGCGACTTTACAACAAAATTGTACACTCTGACGTGTTGTCGTGTGTTCTGTACATCGATTAGAAAAACAACGATAAAAGCCGCTCGAATTAAGTAAATAGAAAAAAGTAAGAATGCAAACCTAAACTCTACATATTGACATTCTCGATTTTTTCAGCCAGTATTTTTTTTAAAGTTTTATAATTTTTGGCCCATTTAAATAAAAACTTTTTGGAGGCGTCAGTGGACGCTGAATAAACCCTCCGAAGGCTCTTCTATAGATCGGTCTGGTATACTTACTTTGGTAAAGTCAATCCAATAACACGGGTGTCTTCACAAAATACTTTCGAATCACAGCGGCAGTTCTGCTTCCACAGTCATTACACGCAGGGTTGGCTTTCGACTGAGCAACTGGTGTCCCGGGTCGAGGGTACCTAATCCGTACCTACCTACCCAGAATACCCATACCCACCCCACCCCCCTTAGTGGGAAGCCTTTTGTTTTTGGTACCGCAACAATGTGAATTATAGTATATTTCATTACAAGTGTGGAAAGGCTGTCATTGCAACGAGTTCCGACAAATGGCTACCCGAGCCGAGGCGCAGCCGAAGGCGAGGGTTGACAGTCGGAACAAGTTGCAATGACGGTTCCGCACGTGTACTGAACGACTATTTTTAATACAGTTGCGAAAAAATGAAGCAAATTTAATAAAATAATAAAAACACAATAAACTCAACTAACCTAGCATTTTTTACTTTTCCGGTAAAATGTTCTCCGAAGCATTTTGTGCAATCATAATGAGTTCCTGTGGCTGTTAATTAAAAAAAACTAGGGTCGAAATTACTAATTTTGTGCAACAAACAACTAAAGCAAAGAAAATTTCTGAAAAATCAAAATGGCGCCAACCGTAGAATATAAGCAGAGTTTTTTTTTCTTCACCCATTCTGGTAGGCAAAGGCAACTATGCATACAGCCAAGTCTTCAGTAGAAGTTTTTTATTGATAAGAAATGAAAATGAAATTTAATGAAATGAAACCTAACCAAACTCATTCAATAAAATCATTAAATCTGATATTGAAACAAATTAGTAGCTTCTTTTTAGAAATATACGTATTTGCATGAATCATAAAACTTTTTTAGTAAAAACTTCATGGTTGGTTTTTCTTTTTAATAGACATTATTTTGACAGTTGGGAAAGAAAACGCACGAGTGCGGGAAAGGTAAAAAAAAAGCACGCGTGTGTAATAGCCCACATCCCGAACGCTATACGTCCCTGCAATACGCCACTTTTTGAGCAACTGTATTAAAAATAACTTATTTTAGGGTTCAAACTGTTATCAGACCTGTAAATTATCATACCTACGATGCGATACCTACCCTCATGACTTGTGTACCTCTTAAAGGGTAAGTACTTAGAGAAATCAACTTTAGGAAGACGAGTGCCAATACTGCCAATTCCTTGGCACGATAAAGCTTAGCTAGGCATGTTATGCAATGTAATGTTCCTAACTATTAGGAAGGAGGTACTTAGGTTTTTACTTTGGGCCGTATTTTGCAGTTTTTGCAATACAGTCGGCCACCCGCTAGGATACCCCTTTTTGTTCGATTGGCGCCCTTATGCCGCGCGCGGTAAGAGCTGCCATGGGGTATCTGTGACTGTGGTCGACCGTGAGTATTATAATTTTTTAACAAAGAAATTTTAAATTAAAACTATAACGTTTAATTGTTAATTATCATGTAAATAACCAATAAAAAATAAACAATGAAATAGGTGAAAACAAAAAAATGGTGCTATAGCAAAAGTTTTGTAAAATCTTGCCGTGGAGCTTTCACGTAAGCTTTAGCTCTTTGTTATATTTTTTCAGTCTTCAGCAATTTATTTGCCGTCAATCAATCTAGCTTTCGTGTCACAAACCATCAGTGAGACGGTTCAGTTGCTTCTTTCCCCGGCCCCTATTCTTGCTAAAGGTTTTATTATTCTTTTATTAAAACGCACTAAAAGAAACAATGTATAGGGGTAGCATTAATAGTCATCTTTGATCACCTACTTGAGCTCGATCTCAAGTAGGTGAACTCAGAAAAGCCAAATCGTCGGTGATACTCCCAGACCGCGTAACAAACAGTGGCAGATACAGCGTAAATTGATTTTGAGTTTTACGCAGGATACCCACTCTCGCGGTTTCGACTTCTTTCATTTACAGCTCTCTGATTGGACGACCGTTGCCTGTTAGTACTGCTGTTAGTACGAAATTTCAATTATGATACTTTTGTAGATACGCGGTATCAGCCACTGTTGGTTACGCGGTCTGGGAGTATCACCGACGAAATGCTAATGTCGAGCCTTGGCTAATGTCAAACTTGAGTAGCTGTCACTCTGTCAGCCAGCATATTAATTTGACATTGACATTGGCATCAGCCAAGGCTTGACATTAATTACCATTTATTTGTCTTTTCTGAGATCACCTACTTGAGTTCGAGCTTAAGATGACGACTATTAATGCAACCCTAGGTAATCGCACGGCGAACTTTGCTGATTTTGCCCAAGCTTAAAAAGTTTTAGGCGCAAATACTGCAATCTCTTTCTGAGGCCAAAATTGTCCAATGGCACGCAATCATTTCGCAGAAAATTATTACGGGGTTATTTTTCCTCGATTTGTTAATCAGTAGGTAGGTAGGTATCTAGACCTCCTACTAAGTATATCGGCAGGGTAACAATTTTCTTTTGCCTGTCTCTATAATAAAGCAAAAGCATGCCATTCGGTCCGTCTGGAATAGTCATTTCTTTTCTAGATTGTTGATCGAACTTTGATATTGTTAAAATAAAGTAGAGTTAGTGCCTAACTACTTAAATAACTTTCCGTAATAAAACTAGAGATATTTAGTTCGAAGAAGGCTCTATCGAAGTTCGAGTAGGCTTCATAGCTTGCGTGTTCTGTATCTCCTCTGATCTTAACGACATTGGTAAAGCGATTGCATCGAAAGGGTTATACGCTTAGAACTTCGGTATCGGTTTTCTATATGACCTACAAAATACTCGGGGTCAGCACATTGTCACGATAAAGTGGGACCTAATACAACAAAACTATTTATTGTGGATAGGACAGATTATCCTACTTGATCTAGCGGTGTTGTGACTTTGTGAGTCACCAATTTGTCCATGCATGTTTCAGGCTAAATCGGTTATTCTTCCACGAAGAATTCAAAACATTCCAGTAGCTCTTCTAAGTTGCACAATCTAGGCCTCAAGTCGATACCGAATGTGTTTTGCTGTGATTGAAAATTGTACGAAAAAATTACAATAAAAACAGTCCGGATTTTTTGATCTGTAAAAAAAGTGATTTCGTGTTCTGCAGAGTCTAAATAAGCAGTCTTGTAATGTACAGGCAACAGCACGTAAACCTTTACATTTTCGTTGGAAAGTCGCCCGTAACGTAACTGAATAGAGCACACGTGTGTAGAGGTCGACATGCTGTCGGTCGACTATACGAGTAAGTAGGTATGTTAGTCGATTGGTCAGTAGCTCTCCAGTCTCCACCTACAAAGGAATTTTAAAAAGTACAGTCAAAATGTCTAAAATTCAAACGCCGAATGGTCATAACGCCGAAAGTCACAATGCCGAAAGATCATTTGGTATCATTAAAACGCCGCAGTTCTAAAGGCAGAGATTTTCAGCGTTTTGACCGTAGGCCTTACCTAATGAAATTCGGCCTTCAAATAGGTATGTACACACGACAGCACGTCAGACTGTAAACTTTTGTTGTAAAGTCGCCCGTAACGTAACCGAGTAGAGTGCTAGCGTGTAAAGGTCGACGTGCTGTCGTGGGTACGTACGTGCCCCGCCAGCTACATACAGAACATGGTAGAGCCACTGTAAACGTTGATTTCAAAATCGGTAATGTCTTGGAGAGTTGCTCGGTTCAAAGCACGCGATATTGATCTAATTCTAATAATAATTAATGTTTTGTAAATTATACGACGGGCATGAGGACATTTTGCTTGCACGCGATGTTATCACGGCATTAGAGGAGTGGAACTGAGTTTTCTGAAGTAATTTACTTAGTAGGTATGTACAGGGTGCACTCTAAGTCGATAGCGAAACTTTAAGTAGGCTGTCTACTGATCAATACAAACAACTTGTACTAGGTGGCGAAAAAAATGGAGCGAAAAAAATATCGGCTGTTTCATACATTTGGCGCAGTACTGAGTCGACCTTTTGTATGGAACAGCTGATATTTTTTTCGGTCCATTTTTTTCGCCACATAATACAAGTTGTTTGTATTGATCAGTACAGCCTACTTAAAGTTCCGCTATCGACTTGAGAGTGCACCCTGTAGTTAGGTACCTACTCGGTTATCAAGAAGCAAGATTTGTGAGATGAGACTAGGTCGAGGAAGCATGAGGACATGAGGTGGGTATTTTATCAACTTCTGACTTCGACAACAGACGTCACCTAGCAAGTATGATATAAAATCAGAGGTTCCAACTTTTTCAACCAGCCAAAAAATATGTTAGCCGGTTAGGGTCGAGCTCAGTCCGTGGTTGAGCCATGAAAACGAAACACACAGGCTTTTGTTTATAGTAAATAACAGTAACTTTTTTTAAACTGCTTTATGTATAATAGGCTAATATTAAACCTATCTTTATCACAAGTTTTAAATTAAAATCCATATTGTCACATCTACCTATAGATAAACTAAAGTAATTGAAATGTTGAAATTACGGATTCATTTACTTATTGAAAAAGAGAGCGGCGCAAGCATTGACTTTTCTACATGATGAAGGCTGCTGCCGAAACTAGTCGGCTACTCTGAAATGAATAAAAGCTCCAAAGCTCCTAAGTGAATCCGTATTTTCAATCTAAATACTTAGAACTCATACAATATTAGAATAGTAGCTACTTTAAATTATAATTATTTCTCTTGGTGAGTAAACATTAGGCGTATACGAGACTTTTGCATGGAACTATTTCGGCATTGACCAAAAAATTTTGTTTTTTTTTTTTTTATCATTAGTAAAATGTGTTCTAATTTCTTCAGACAAACTATGAAAGTAAATTTTGAGCGACACACATTATTTACAAACATTCTCCCTCGAGAACGAAAAATTATTACAAACCCATGTAGGGATTCACGTTGGCAATGGAGAATGGGTTTGGAACGATGCCACTTTCCTCAGTTGCCTCACAAGGAGCTTTGTCGAAAACTATGTTCTTCTCTGATTCTTCATGTTATCATACGCGCAATAGTTTCAAATTAATTATTACCTTTACCTTCCCTACTGTTATCAAAATTAAGCATTTACTTAGGACATTAACCTAAAAACATAATAAGGGAATGCTTCGTCCTCTTTTAACTTATTTTCTTAATTAGAGTGGACATCGGGCGTTTTAAATTTTCAGACTAGCCGCACTCAAATTTCGTCATTTATAATATTAGGGGTAGCAAAATGTTTTCTCCGTTTGTATGAACGTGGGCGCTGCAGAGCGCGCGGTTGCCGATCCTGTTAACTTCAGTCAGTGGACAGCACGATGGTCGGTACAGGGGTCCGCACTCCGCTGCAGGCTGAAGCCAACGACGCGCTGCATGGCTGCGCCTGCGGCTGCACACACAACAATAGTACATTACTGCCGCGATCTGTAATGAGTGCGTTTCTGGCGCGCTTTTGATGGCCGACAGAGCGCAGCGTAGCGCAGCTCAAGGCCCTCACAGTGCGGTCAGCATTGCAGCCCTTGATGGACAAGCTGAAATGAAGGCCGAGACCGAAGGTCGAGGCCTTTATAGCGCGGCCAGCAAGGGCTGCAATGATGACCAAACTTGAGGGCCGAGAGCGTAGCTAAGCTAAGCTCGAGGCAATCATAGCGTGGCCAGAAGCGCGCTCATTGCAGACCAAGGCTTGTATAGTGCTTTACTCAAACAATGCGAGTAATTAAAATATTAATTAGAATAGTAATTAACATAGTAATTTAATTAGCTTACCATTTGTCGTAGATTAAGTACTTTTTGTCGATTTTCCATTCCGCAAACTTTTTGTTGGTAAGCTTGCTTGTATTTTTCTTTTGACTTCGGTGGCAATAAATTTCCAATTACTAATTTCGCTTGATTTTGAATGTCCGGCGGTGTTAAACACATTAAATCCGAGGATTCGTCGCTTTGAGAGTTCACTTTTTCAACAAAAAGACAGAAAAAAATCACTTCGAACAACGCGCGAAAAGTCGAAAACAATATGGCCGCGCTTTTTTTTTCTGTGCAATGTGTCGACTGCCAGTACCCATACAGCCTAATTCTAAATAAATACTTTTTGCACCTGATGTTTGAGTTCTATTTATGAAACAAAACTCGACATTAATGTTTTTCTGGCCGCAAAACACAAGACATTAATGAAATTCCATACAACTTTTCTGGCGCCTAATCCAAGTAGCCCGCAAGTCCGACTTTGCTCAAAGAAGGTTGTCGAATTAATGTCCACATTACGAGCTTTTTTGAGTAAAACATATTACATGAAGAAAAATACATTTTAAATCGAACACAAACAAAAGACCAATGAGATAGGTAGGTAATACTTTTGTTTCTTTCAGCGGGTTGTTTTTTTTCCTTTTGGCGACTTAGGTCAATCAGGAAAAATTACTAGGTATAAAAATGACTAGAACGTGACATTACCAAGAAAGAAAATTGGAGAGATGAATTTTATTAATAACTACAATAAGTATAAAAATGCCGATATAAAAAAAGTCGAAGATGATTATACTTTTTCAGGTTTGCACGAGTACTAAGTATAAGTAGGCACGACAGCACGTCAGTGTGTACACTTTTGTTGTAAAGTCGCCCGTAACGTAACCGAGTAAAGTGCTAGCATGTATCTAAGGGTCGACGTGCTGTCGTGTGTACATAATTATCTTGATCTAGTCTGGCAAAATCGACGGAAAGCGACCAAGAAGATGCTCGACACGTTGGACCGACCAAATCCGCTCCACACGCAACACCACAGTATACGATGCCATACCTACACCTAGCCGCAGATAGGAACAACTGGCGACCCATCGTACGACAAGGATTGCTCCGACTGAATGACCACGACTCTCAGTGATGAGGATACCGATGCAAGGAGGAGGAATCTGATGAGCAAGACTGAGCTGGTGAGTTGGACTAGCATTTCTTAATTCAAGATATTTATTTGCTTTGAACGTGGTAGGTACATTTCAGATGTTAAAATAGTATTGGCAATTTGGCCGATTGGCAAAGTTCAGTCAGGCCATGGATGTGTGACCGCTAGTCAGCCCCGGATTTAGGGGGGGGCAAACCGGGGCACCCTCCCCGGGCGGCAGTTTCAGGGGGCGCCAAAACAATAAAAAATCGTGGCCGTCCGGATGTCTGTGTGTATCAATGTGGCACGATCACGCCCGTAAAACTAAACGCTGATGAGTATCAATCAAGTCTCTGCCCCTGTTTGAAAAAATCGTAGATCCGGGGCTGCCGCTAGTGGCAATAATAATAATATCTGAGCGCTACCGTGCTTCGGAAGGCACGTTAAACCGTTGGTCTCGGTTGTCGTTGATCAATAACAGTCGTTAAGCCATGTCAGAGACCCTAAAAAGTCATGTCTTCTTTTTGGATGCGTTTTTTTGCCAAAAACTAGCCGTTCAATGAGAATTCCTAGGCTTATCAATGTTTAGGATTTAAGGTCTAGATTCCAGATCCTACAACCTACTAATAAATCCCGCCACAGCCAATAGTGGCCGTTTTTAGCGGGAGCTCGCGTCAATTTTCTGGTATGACACATTCTATGAATATCTATGCCTTGTGAAGTTCACCTGGTTCTCAGAGAGCTCGGAGAGTTTCCTCCGGGAGTGTGCGCTCGCCGTGCGCAGCTGCTTGTCCGCCAGCGAGCTGTCCGTGCTCGACACGCTCGACAGTCTTCTGCTTCTAGCTCGAAATGACGCGCTCTCCTCTGTGCTGCCCGATTAGTGCGTTAGGGTAATGGTCAAGGCACACTAGCCCCGCCAATGAAAAAACAACCATGTCTTCTTTTTTGCCAAAAACGAGCCGTTCAATGAGAATCCCTAGGCTTAACAATGTTTAGGACCTAAGGTCTAGATTCCAGATCTTAGAACGTACGAATAAATCCCGCCACCGCTAAAAGTGGCCGTTTTTAGCGGGGGCGGGAGCTTGCGCCAATTTCCTACCGATACATTAAATGAATTTCTATGCCTTGTGAAGTTTACCTGGTTCTCTGAGAGCACGGAGAGTTTCCTCCGGGAGTGTGCGCTCGCCGTGCGCAGCCGCTTGTCCGCCAGCGAGCTGTCCGTGCTCGACACGCTCGACAGTCTTCTACTTCTAGCTCGAACTGACGCGCTCTCCTCTGTGCTGCCCGATTTCCTGCAGACATTCATTCGTGTACTTACTTCACCATACCAACTACAATACCAACTCCCCGCAACCTCTTCGGGCGATATCCTGGGAAGCACTGACTGTATGTAGGTACCACAGACTTTGAAGTCTGTGGTATGTACACACGAAAACACGTCAGAAAGGAAAGGTGATGACAGACAAAGACTGAAGTCTACAGCTCTGCTGCCACCTAAGATCTACAGAAGACCCTGCCAATAAGTCCTGTGGAATGCCAGGGCAGGCATAACTAAACAGTACGTACTACCTAGGAAGGTACCTACATCTTCACGTAGTTTCACAACACAAATAAGGCGGTCGTTTTTTGACAAATTAAAAATCGTTAGGAAAAGGCAAGTTTTCACTTACAAAATTGAATCTATCAGACAGAAGCGACTACATACTTTAGGTTTAGGTACAGTTAAAAGGTAGGTACATAGATAATCAGCCAAAATACCTGGCCTGCCTTTCGGCTATCCGTTGCTGCGTCCGCCTGGCCGCGTTCTCTCGGATCATCTGGTCGGCCCTCAAGCGCAGTATCTGTGCCGCCTCCTTGTGGTGCCTCAGGGCTGCGTCGAGGTCCATACGGGATAGCGCGAACAGGGAAGAGTAGCCACGAGACCTTGGAAAGAAAATTACAAGCTCTTGCATTTTACCACTCTCCATCGGGCTTTAGAAGATTTGATTCACTTTTGTAGAGCGGCATACGTCGAGGCATTAGGTGCCAACCTGCCCTATCCAAAAACGGCTTCTAAAATTACTAATCGTCAACTGGCCCAAACGTATTTTGGAGTGTGGTCCAGTTGATGATATCAAAAAGTGCTAGGCGTCGACTGGCCGGAATGAATTTCGAAGACTGGCCCAGATGTACAGTCGGCCACAGTCTCAGATAACCCTTTTTGTTCTATTGGCGCCCTTATGCCGCGCGCGGTAAGAGCTGCCATGGGGTATCTGAGATTGTGGCCGACTGTACCAAACCGAAACTAAAGCACATTATGGCGCACAATCTTTCTGGCTCCATCTTCATTATTTTCCCTAAGATGTTTGGCGAGGCAAATAATAGGAGAAGACGTTCATAACAAAGGTATTTTTCAGTACCTACCTAACAGTGGCAGTTCGTCGCCTCAACCCGTCGATGCCGAGCAGGCTAATCTCTCCAAAGACTGAACCTTCCCGCAGCGTCGCCAGTATGTTCCTCTCGTCTTGCGACATGACCTGCCAAAAGAAAACGTAATTTACCTACTTAGGTAATCTTTTTGATTTATTAGGTACACATGACAGCACGTAGACGCTTACACTTTCGTTGCAGTCGCCAGTAACGTTAGTGAATAGAGTGCACGCGTGTAAGCGTCTACGTGCTGTCGTGTGCACATGAACTTGAAATTACTGATTGTAAATAAATTTTCTCGGTTACTAAACTCGTGACTCGTTGACTTGTTTCAAAAGGGTGACTCAGAATCGGGACTTCTTTCGTTGTCTCGAGGTGATCCTGCTAGCGCATTTAGGTACATTTGCATGTCCCGGCAGTGTCCCCCACTTTGTGGATATTGAGGGTGAGTCTTGCAGCATTTCCCTACTCAATAAACAATACTCACACAGCACTCGCCTGACTTGATGATGTACATCTGGTGTCCGACGTCCCCACATCGCACCACGATGTCTCCGGGCAGGAAGGAGACGGGGCGCAGTTGGAGTACCAGGTCTCGTAAGAGTGAGTCGGAGCAGTTTCGGAATAGTTGCACCTGTGGGGCGATACTTGATCGATTAGGTCCTTCGCAGGTATAATGTAGTAAGCATATTGCCAGTACAAGGTGATGCAAGCGTAAAGGTTGATGATACGAATACGAAAGCAAAAAGGTGAACGGGCTTATCCATCAATGACTGAGCAGATACACTTAGGTACCTTGCTCAAAGTAGTCATATGAACAGCCAGTGAAACATCCCGTTTCATATTGTACGGCAACGAATTCAGGATTTTGGATTCATCTGGAAAGTAAAAACGAGCGTCATTAATTTTGCGCCCAACGTGGGACCCAAATTTTTGGCGCCCGAACCGGGGCAATATCTTATTGCCACCCCAACTGGGGTCATTTCTTTTTGGCGATATTTTGAAGTAATTTCATCGAAACGCCTGTAGCCTCATTCAGTTTGGGAATGGCAATCGGCCCAGAGCCTATTTTTTTTGCATCACTTGTGGAGCTGAATTTAGAGACAGGTGATGATTTTTCTCAACAAATAAATTGAATTTCTCGCCAAGCAGACGATACGCCTTGCTTTGGCATTAACTTGGTAATCAACGTCGTCATGATACTAACCAAAGCACCTCTGCTGGCTCCAGGTGAAGTGAAGCCAGTCGACGACCCGTCGCTGCAGAGCGACCGGCATGTTGAGCTTGCGCAGGTAGCGCGTGCAGCCGTCTGCCGACGTTCGGTATTCAGCCTGTAAGTGAGATTGTATGTATCAGATTATTTCATAACCTGCCGATTTAAATACCTACTCCGAATAAGTGGCACCTGCTGTGTCAAGCCCATCTCATATTCCTATTCAGCTTAGCATGAGCACCGCTTGGTCGTAAATTATGACCAAATCCAAATCTACATGTTACGATATCTCAGTCGTTCGATCTACATAAAGCGGTAGACATAGGTGTTTCGAGCTATAAACCTCGATATGGCTGCTCATTTTAAGCCAAAATTACGTTCAAAGGCCGAGGTCATAAGGTTAAGAACGATGCTGAGATCAAGTAAACTACTTTTACTCTTCCGTCATCCTGTTTAGAAGCAGAACTTAGAAAAGCTATCCAGACATTCTTTAATCGCGCGCCTCGCGACGTCGGACCTACTAGGTACAGCACTAGCCTTAGTTGTAAGCTGTGTGCTTCATTATGGATAGAATTGCTTACCCTCGCCCGCGTGGCAGTTGCGATGATGTCCCTGATTTGCCCGATGAGCAAGGCGAACACGAACACCCCCATCAGCCACGCTGCAGTCATAAACAGATACTCCGAAGCGTTCTCCGGCTTGGGGTTCTTCCCTGAAATCATAACACGTATGTTTGAAATATTGTAGCTAAGGTTGGAGGAGAAATGGAGTAAGTATTATTATGGTTTACATGTACAACGCCTTCAATAAGTACAATTGCCTTCTCTCTCATGAACCCAGCTATGAATAACTTTTTTTAGACTTGGGTACGCACCGATGGAAGTGGCAGTCTTGGTAGCGAAGTAAAAGCAGCGGATGTAAGCGTTGCCTTCATTGTCATAGACCCAGCCGTTACTGGCCAACCCCTCGTAGTCGCTCATGGCATAGTAGGCGCAGGCGTTCAGGTGGATCAGGTAGAAGATGTAGAATAGCGTCTTGCCGATTCTAACCTGGGGGAAATTAGGCACGATCTTGAATTTTCGCTTCAACTGGAACCCACTAACACATCAAAGATACGAATCTCGTACGAGTCGCGTAGCAAGAGCGCCATGTAAAAACGTGGATACGATATCTCTCTCTCTCTCTCTCTCTCACTCTTATGATCTTCATACAATACCCATAGTGGTATAGATATAGGTGTACCTATCGAACTATAAACTCATAAGCCAGCTGCACTAGAAAGATCAACAACGGCGTAGGATTGTGGTACGTATGAGAACTCAGGATTTTGGATTGATCTGAAAAGTTAAACCGAGCGTCATTCATTTTGTCGCCCAACGTAGGACCCAAATTGGCGCCCGAATTGGGGCAATCATCTATTTTTGGCGCCCGAACTGGGGCAATTTTATGGGCGATAAATTATTAATCATTATGTACATACATCGGAGACACATTGCTTGATTCAGATTATAGCGACAAGCCATCTTCACTAGAAAGACCAACAGCGGTGTAGGTAGGATATGTAACTTACCGCATAAGGATTCGACAGCACCTGGTCCATGGCCTCGTGGAACTCCCAGAAAGTTTGAAGCTTGAGCAGTCTTGGCAGCCGCAAAATTACTTTTTGCGGTCCAAAGTAGAAGTAAAGCAAGTCGAGCGGCAGTAGAGATATGATGTCAAACTGGAAATAAAAAATATGGGAAGCACCAGGCAACGAGAACTACCGTTTGAGTTCTCACCATACGAGCATGAAAAGGTACTCTTATTAAGCTACTGCACTGATTTCGAGCTGCTGTCCGTTAAGGAGTTCCGTTCTCCATCTCCAACCAAAGTTTTTCATCAGATCTTCACCATCATTTTATAGAACTACACGGGAAGTATAATCTTTCAATAAAAAAAAGAGTCTTCAAAGTCGATCCGCCTACAAAAAGTTCTTAGGTAACAAACAAAAAATTCAAGTACAGGTCGAATTGAGTACCATGTACTCAATTCGACCTGTACTTCTTCTTCTTTTTGAAGTCAGTTAAAAAGTGCTGAAAACGTAGAATTGCCCCTACCTTATACCGCAGCTTCCTCCTATAGTTCTTCCTTGTCTCCCTATCCCCCTCGACCCAGAACCCCTCATTAAGGAACATCAGCCTCGGCTTCACCAGCACCAGATCCAGCAGATACACCAGGTCACAGAAGTAGTCTGCTGCCATCCAGTACGGAGTGTTGCGGGGGGTCTGGTAGGGAAAGGTGACGCGCAGGGCGATGCACCAAGAATTGTAGCTGTAGCAGCATGTTACGAGCAGTAGCCATGATATGTAGGCGCGACCTGTAAAGGTAAGTAGAAATTATAAATACAAATGGTGTTCTGAAATTAATGCTTCTCCTTTGCCTTCTGGACACAGAGTGTTGGTAAGTAGGTACTTTGATCGTAATATTGTTTAGATTCTTCGCGTGCCTCTCCACTAATGGGGGGTTGACCCGTCAAATCTCTTTATTTTCTATTTCTTGCCATGCGAAATAGAGATCTTCAACGCTGGTTAGTTCAGCTGTTTTTTTTTTTGTGACTTCAAAAATCCATTATGTGCCATTTTATTAGCATTGGTTTTTGTTTCTGATCTTCAGTAGTAAGTAATTTCGAAGCCCAATGTCTCGACATCAAGTGAGGCTTGAAGCCAACTTATGTTTAATTGGCACCCCACTAATCGGTAAAACTCTCTTTAATGGCCACCAGCTAGCATGTCACGAAGTCGTCGTAACAAATCGATTTAACAACGCTTCCTCAATCAACTTAAGTCTATTGACTTTACTTTGTGACCATTAAGACCATTAGAGCTTGTACAGCTTAAGTTGACCCTCAATAATTCCCGTTTTCATAAACCGACGGCGGTTACTTTTACTAGATGAGTTGATTTACTAGTATTAGCTACTCGTAGTTACCTTGAGGATCGATGGGTAACATAGGATCGCAGAAAACTGGTATTTGGAAAACACCCTTGCGTTCATCTTCTCGATAAGGTGATTTTGGCACTGGACTTTGTGGTGTCTCCTCAGTTACAATGTCTTCAGTTTCATGCTGCTCTGATTTTCTGTAACAAATTTAATAGCCTGTAGTTTGACCCGAACTGTGAATACTCGCGATGTGCAATTTTTTGCTAACACCATTCGTGCATTGCATATAAACAAACAACCCCATATCTCGGCAACCCCTTGACCGATATGGCTCATGTTAAAACTTAGGTACCTAACCGCCTATCAAATTTCATAATGATCCAACCAAAGGATGACGGGTGGAATGTACCCACCGACCAATAACGACCAGACGTATGTCGTTAGAAAGCTCTTTTCTCAAATTAATTAAGATTGTCTTTGCCTAGGATTAAACTTACACTAGGCAGCGAACTGGATAACAACACTAGGTTATATATTATTATAACATTGTAGAAAAATATTATCAATATAATAAAGAATATAAAAAAAAGCATTTCGGCAGTTACACCTTGCATTAATAGTTTCTAAGTAGGGATTTTTAACTTTTAAACACATTTTTTTTTATATATGGCACTAACAACTTTTATTTAGATATCATTTAAGTAACTATATCATTTTCCCCAAAACGAATTGAGACTAGCCCCCATAATAACAAATGTTGGTCAAGAAAAGAGCTTTCTAACGAAAACGACATACGTCTGGTCGTTATTGGTCGTGGGTCCCATAAATTTTTGCCCGTCATCCTTTACTCAAGTTATCGTCGAACGAACATTTTATAAAAACATACAAACGCCAGATTGTTCCAGTAGACTCGAAGAACTTCTCTCGCTCGTTCAACAATCGTTTCCCAACATCGGGTTCGCGAAAAAGCTCTACCTACTACACAGCCAAGCCAAGTTTGATGGAAGATCCAGTTACAGTACACACCGCTTTGTAAAAGTTTAGACTTACCCATTAATCTCATCATCATCCTTGAGATTGGGGTTTTCTATTTCGTTGAGCTCTATTGGTTGTTCTGTCACCTCATCGGTCTTCATGGGTGATGCTGGACTCGTAAACAGTAGCACCTTTTGGGGTTGGATTTCTGCCCTGAAATAAATGATGGTGTTTATGCTAACTGCGTGATGAAAAAACAGTTGCAAACAAATGAGACTAACGGATTGTTCTGATGTGATGCCTCTTTGATTTTTGCTTTGGATTCATTGTTGGAGTCAGTTCTTGAAATCCTGAAACAAACACGAAATCGTTAAAAATTATACGTAACATATAAAGAGGATAAAACATGATGTGCCCTAAGAGCGGTCTGGGAGGGTCTTAGACCATCAGACAGGACCTGAAGTGGATGAAAGCGTTATCAAGGTGTGTGCAAACATAAAAACTGTAGGCACCATAGTGATTTGACAGGTTAGTCAAATGAACCAACAACTTACGCTGCATGAGGAGGCGTGACGTCAGGACTGCACCAGGATCCGTAAGCTCTGCCAAGTGGAGTCTTCGCTGGCGGTCCGGTACTGGCTGACGAGGGATGGACAGCGTGCTAAGGCAAGGAAAACGAGCATGTAGAGTTGCAAGAAACTCAAGTAGAAATTAGCTCTAGGTACTGTCTTATTTTAGTGATTGAGAATAGAGAATTTACTTCGTAACAAAAATGTTAATCTTATTTCAAACTCATTTCTGCCAATCACGTTTTGCCACTATTTTGAACTAAAATTCTAGCAGAAATCATCATTCACGAACTTAGGGACAGGGACATTAAAAAAAGGATGAGGTATCTACTCAACTCGACCCGTATGTATTTTTTTTTATTGTCGTTACCTCGGAACTTTTTCCTATGTGGACTGATTGTGATGATTATTTTTTTGTTTTAAAGGGTATACTTCCCGTGTGGTCCCATAAAAAATGGTGAAAATCTGATAAAGAACTTTATACTTTATTGCACACGAGAAAAAAATACAACATAAATTGCATACAGAAAAGTAGTGGTGTACATGGCGGACTTATTTCAGGAGAAATCTCTTCCAGTCAACCCTTGGTGTGGTGTAATGGCATGTGATAGCGGGAGGGGAAATAGTGCACAATAAGTAAATAAAATACATACTAACATGCATACTACGGTAAATATATAAAGATAATATATAAACAGTACTTATTTAAAGATCGTATACACTACATAATTAAATAAATACATACATATACTACAATATATATTATTATACTAAGCATTTATGACGTAGAAAGGTAATACTCTTTTAGCTTAGCCTTGAAGGCGGCTACTGATGAACTTTCCCGTATAGCCTTTGGCAAACGGTTCCACTGCCGAGCAGCGCGCACAGTGAATGAAGCTGAGTAGAACTCAGTCTTGCAATCTGGTACCAGCAATGTTCTCCTGTCACACTCCCTCTGAGGCCTAGCACGGGGGGGCAGAAGCGAAAACCTCTGACGCAGGTATTGGGGGGCACTGGGGTTCTTAAGGATGTTGTATAAAAGTGACAACATATGCACGTTGCGGCGCATACGGATTGGGAGCCACTTTAACTGTCGTCTGAAGTCCGATACGTGGTCATACTTCTTGAGACCAAATATAAATCGTATAGCCAGATTTTGGAGTCGTTCGAGCTTTTCGACAACGGCCTCAGTCGCATCCATGAAACAGACGTCAGCATAGTCCAGCAGCGGCAACATGAGAGACTGAGCAAGTAGCACTTTTGTTCTGAATGGCAAGAAGAACTGAAGCCTTTTGAGAGAGTGGAACGAGAAGTGCATCCGTTTGCTGATCTCATTAACTTGCGCTTGCCAGGAGAAGGTGCAGTCCATAATAAGGCCGAGATTCTTCACCTTATCCGTGAAGGGGATAGTAACACTATTGTAGTTGACAGAGGGCAGCTGGTCCCAAGGTAAGCTATCTCTCAGCCGTTTGCTGCCAAACACAATGGCCTGCGACTTCAACGGGTTGACCAGAAGACCGAAGTCTTGTGCCCAATCCCGGATAGCAAGCAGGTCATTATTTATGGCAGCGAACGCTGCTACCGCGTTTTTTAGTTTAGCACTCTCGTCATTAGGGTCGGATCCAGCATCGAAGTGTCGGTAAATCTGGAGGTCATCGGCATAGAGGTGGTAGTTTGACGAAAGGGCGTGGGTGATCTCATTTATGAATATGGAGAATAACAGAGGTGAGAGGACTCCTCCCTGAGGGACACCCGCCCTCAACTCACACCAGGCCGACGATACCTCATCAATACAGACACTCTGCTCACGTCCACGTAGGTATGAGCTGAACCACTCCAAAACAGAAGAAGAGATGTTGCAGGAGCGAAGAATGCCAAGTAAAATGTCAAAGTCAACGGAGTTAAACGCGCTGCTGAAGTCAAGTAAGGTAACGAGTGTCAGTTGTCTGTTGTCCATAGCCAGACGGATGTCGTCAGTCACTTTAACCAGAGCACTCACAGTGCTGTGGAAGGGACGGAAACCAGATTGGAAGGGACTCAGGAGATCGTTTTTGTCGAGAAAGCAATATAGTTGAGTGTGTACTTCGTGCTCAATAATTTTGGACAGGATAGGTAGAATCGAGATAGGACGAAATTGTGAGAACAGGACGGGATTCGATATTTTTGGTAAAGGTATAACCTGAGCCTTTTTCCAAGCGGAGGGGAAGGAGTTGGTGGATAAGGAGAAGTTGCAGATGTGAGTGATGGTAGGTACAACATAGTCTAGAATAGGTAGCAACATGTCACGACTCAGACCATCGCTACCCACTGCTTTAGTAGTTATAGACAGAAGGCGCTTTTTAACACTACCCTCACTAATCTCACGAAAAGTAAAAGGGTCGCAATCGGGTAAATGTTTTTGGGCTAGACGTGAGAGTGAAGTAGTTTTGGTCAGGCTGTCAAGCAACACAGGAGGAGTCGAGAAGTGAATGTTCAGTGCGTTATAGTCAATGGTCTTAGAGAGTGGTTCAGTGGATTTTCCAACACCCAGCGTCCTAAGGAACTTCCACACCTGCGGAGGTGAAAGTTGGTCGATGGAAGAATGCACGTGTTGCCGCTTCGCATCCCTGCAAAGCCTGTTGCATCGGTTACGGAGAGCTTTATAAGTAACCATTGATTCCGAGGTATGATGCTTCTTATACTTATGCTTGGCGCGGTCCCGTTTGGCCATTAGATTTTTTATCGCCGGAGTCAACCATGGAGCAGGAAAGTGCTTGACTCTAACCTGTCTGAAGGGAGCGTGTAAATCGTAGATGCGTGTGAGAGTAGATATAAACAGCTCGACCTTATCATCGATCGTCTTGGCGTCCAGAATCACAGACCAATCAAGTTTACCAAGGTCTTCCTTAAGGCGATCTACATCCATATCTCTGAAGTTCCGCTGCAGTATGACTTTACTACGACGCTTCGGAGGACGACACTTGTAGGACACGTATAGAAGGTCGTGGTGAGAGAAAGGTGCCGTCATTTGACCGTGGGCACAAACGGATCTCGCTTTCGAAACTATTATCAGGTCAAGCAGAGTAGGAGAACTGTTAGGGGGGTGATGCGTAGGTGAAAGCGGGAGAATATGGAGGTCCAACGAAGAAGTTATGGAATTGAGAGATTTTGAACGAGAATCATCCAATAGTAGGCACGTATTAAAATCTCCCATTATGATTATTTGGTCGTACAAAGGCCTAAAATTGGTCATAAGAGCTTCAAACGCATCAAAGTAACTAAGACTACGATTGGGACTGTAAGTGATACCTAGAAGAATTTTGGAACTATGTAAAGATACTTCGACAAAAAGATATTCAAAGGATGTTTTATAAGGGACAGGACATGCACTCTGAGCAATGACGGTGCATGGAATATTGCTGCGCAGATACAGACAGACCCCGCCACCGACAGTGCCAATTCTGTCGTTACGAAAGAGTCTGAAGCCATGAAGAGGAAACAGTGTCGAGGGAAGAGAAGGGGCAAGCCATGACTCTGTAACAAAGATGCCATCAATCTCCTGATTAGTGAACGCGGTGAGAAAGTCTGTGTAATGAGCATAAATGCTCTGAGCATTTATATGCACCAGGTTAAGATTGGGCGACTTGGACGGAAACGCAGACTGTAATTTTGTGTGAAGTGGGGCACCATTATCCAAAACTGAATCATCATCATCACTGTGCGCACTCTCAAAGTCATCAGAGGAAGAGCAAGAAAAAAAATCATAATCAAGAGGGATATTGTCAGACATAAGCCGGAATACAATAAATAATAATAATATAATAAAATAATATAAGTACAGTACTTATATAAAATATAAAAGTATATAAGGTATGTACTTAGGTATGTAAATACCTAACAATATAATAATTTAGATATAGGTTCGATAAACTCTAAAGAGTAACCTAACCAAGGGCTGGCTAGCCGACATTACTTTTTAAACATACATTTTCAACTTGTTCACAAACATAACAGCAGTTCACAAACATAATCTGGAAAAAAGTTAACGGAAAATTCGTTAATTTAATCTTGACGGCAAAATAATAGCAAAATAGAACGCAACCAAAATACCGTTTCGCGACTAAGTAAAATAACCGTTTAAAATAACACTCTGTGGCGCGCTCGTCGCTAACCTGTGATATTTGTCAGTTTGACAGCTTTGGTTGACTTGCTTGACTTGACAGACAGGTGAACAAAATTAAATGTAAAATTGTAAACAGTAGAAGAAATCAAACTACCCAAGTTGAAACAAAGAAAAGTGTTACATTACACTGGTTTACTGCGCGCAGCTCGAGTGGATCTTACTACTTTGGTAGCGGGTTTTTCCTTAGGGGCCGGCTTATTCTTCAGTAAGGTTTCGGCGACTGAAGCTAAGGGAAACTTCTTTGTGAGCCCCTGCAACTCGTCCATGGAAGCGATCTTCTTACGGCTCTTGTCAGGGCACAGAATGACCACCATCCCATCCGTCGACCAGCAATTAGCCATCCCAAAGTGCTTCCTGGCAGCAGAGTACACATCCTGCCTAGTTCTTGTTAAAAACTCGGACGCAGATATTGGGGAGCCTTTCAGAGAAGTCTTTGCGCTCCAGACCTCGCCTCTCACTCTAAGTGAAGTAAAACGGACAAGAACTGGTCTACTTCGGTTGCCGTCCTTCTTTGATCCCAGTCGATGACAGACCTCCACAACAGATGGATCGTTGATCGGCAGCTTCATCTGGTCACCGAGTACGCCGAATACCTTCTTGTGAATGTCTTCATCACCTTCCTCGGGAATCCCATGAAGCAGAAGGACCTTACGTCTCGCAAAGGTCTCCTGTCTGTCCTGAGCCGCCGCAAGAACATCCACCTGCAGCCTCAGAGCGGCGAGCGTTGCCAATACGAAGTCCTTGAAGACTTGGTAATCGTCACTTGGAGTGACTGGCACAGCAGCACTGGACACAGAAGCGCCGGACACAGGAGCAGACTGCTTGGAGACACGCTGCTCGAATTGTTGCATTCGTGAAGTGAAAGTTTCTGTGATATCCTCCAGCTTCCTGTTTAACTCCGCGAAGGTGTCCATGATGTTATGTAACTCAAAGTGTAACTCACAGAAGTCAGTATCAGTGTGAAAAAGCAATGTCAGCGGGCACAGCTGAATAAGGTCAGTCCAATAACATAAATATTATGTAATTTCTCCTTTAAATGTAATTTTAATTAAATATTTAATGGGAGCTAAAAATTTTGGTATGTCACTTATTTCTCTGCCTACCCGAAAAAAAAAGGAAAAGGACTGCGGAGATGGACTGCGGAACTCCTCAACGGACAGCAGCAGATCACTCGGAATCAGTGCATTATATTAATAACAGTGTACCTAGCTTAATTCAGCAGTGAAGTCGGTCTTTATCGTCAATATTAGATAACTACAGGGTGCACTCTAAGTCAATAGCGGAACTTTAAGTAGGCTGTCTACTGATCAATACAAGTAACTTGTACTAGGTGGCGAAAAAAATTGAGTGAAAAAAATTTCAGCTGTTCCATACAAAAGGTCGACTCAGTACTGCGCCAAATGTATGCTAACAGCTGATATTTTTTTCGCTCCATTTTTGTCGCCACCTAGTAAAAGTTGTTTGTATTGATTAGTAGACATCCTATTTAAAGTTCCGCTATCGACTTAGAGTGTAGATACAAATATTAACTAAAGATTTAAGAGCCCCCTATAGAGTATTTATACGCCATGTTTTATTGAATCCATAAACGTCCACTCGTTACGACGCGGGATCGCCTTATGATCCCTCGTTTAGATAGCAATTAATTTCATTATTGTGCTCTATCCAAAAACCAAAGGAATCTAAAGGTACGAGATATGTTTTCCGAGTCTACTGAAACATTTTGGCCGTTGTACGTTTGCATTATGAATGTTTTTTCGACGCTAACCTGAGCAAATTTGGTCAGATCGTCATTGAATTTGGTAGACAGGTAAATTAAATTAAAATATTTTTTTAAGTACAAACATGAGCCAAATCAGTCGATAGGTTGCCGAGATATGGGACTGTAAAGTTTATAATTATACAATGCGCGCCTGCGCGAATGGTGTTAGCAAATGGATCTGCTATCGAATTATGGTAGTACACGTACACAAGACAGCACGTAGACGCTTACACGCGTGCACTCTATTCACTCACGTTATGGGCGACTTTGCAACGTACCTAAGTGCAAGGGTCTACCTACGTGCTGTCGTGTGTCGTGCTACGTCGGTCAGTGACTTTCAAAGGAAAATAGAAAAGCGTTTGCTACCATCGAAATCTACAAGGCACCTATATTTAAGTTGGGGCAGCCGACTGTAGGTAGGTAGGTAGGTACCTAGGATTCAAAAGCATTTAACTTTAATGGTTCCTATCGATGAAAGGTCATGACGAGCATTGTTTACGAGAGGTGAAGCCTCTAACGAGCATTCCGTATTCAAATCACGGGGCATCACCAAGTGCGACACGAAGGCTTAATGGCCTGCTGTATAAAGGTGTAAGGGCACTTATTCTGTAAAAAAAAAACCTAGTCTAGTCTTCTTCTTGAAGTGCCTCTCCATCACTGTAGATTGGCAGTCAGCTCCCTGCACCGCTCTCTGTTCATGGCTGTCCTGAATAAATTGTTCCACGGTTTTGATGCCGGTCCATTCTTTTATACAACGTGTTATAAAACATCCTAACTCTTTTTACAGGGTGTAACCTACTGGTCAACAGGATGTCTATTCTGTAGAAAAATGTTGAAAAAAACTATTTTTTGGTATTAGCTCTTTAAAAATATGTTTGTGGGTGTAGGTGCATTTGCATAGCTATATTTAAAAAATACTTAGAAAACAATATTTAAAAAATACTTTTCTCCCGCCACAGCGTTCATATTTTATTAATTAAAAAATCAACGGAACGCCATAGAGCAAAACATTTATTTAGGTTGTGATCCCTATCACCGGGTGCTATACCCTGCAAAAAGAGTTCATCTTTTGTAACACCTTGTCAGCCATGTAATTTTCCTCCTTCCTGGCCTTCTTCGCTGCTTGATGCTTGATGGTCCTGTTCTGTACTAGTTCTACTTTTTTGTTTATACGTCTGAGAACTAATAAGAGTTTTTATTTCGAAAAGAGCTATTTTCCCGTAAATAAACTGGTTTTGAGGACAAGCAACTCTGCGGTTTTTTTTACAGAATAAGCCCATTTGTGGGTGGCTCTACACTTGAGCGGAACAAAGGAGATAAACCAGACAGTTTTCAAGTTTCCGCGCCTCGAGAAGTCTTTGGTAACTCTTTATCCCTTCAAACTCAACTCGACAAAGAAACAATGATTCAGGCATTTAAAAAATGCAAAAAATCGCCTTTACATTTTTCATTACTTTAGGTACCTACTCGTACATACTTACGCACCCTCAGAAAGGATGAAAAGGCAGATGAGTTATCTACAGACAGACTGATAAAAACTTTTCTTTGGAAGGAAAACTTGAGTTAAGAAGATACATATAGGGATGAACATTTTCTTTGGAAGTAAAAAGGTAGATAGGTAAATTTGGGTAACATTCCTAATTACTTCGATTACCTACCAGTTGATGGGGCATTTTGTTGGTAACGGTTGCGAGGGAAAATTTATAGGCCTGTGCATTAGAGTGATTAAGGTAAGGTGTGGCGAATTAGCTAAGTAGGTATACGGACAAATGTTTTATTACAAATATTTGCTAACACACCCAAAAGCGTAAAATAGATGGGGTAATGGGTAATTGGGAACCTATAGCAGCACGGAGAGTACCTACGGAAGTGAGCACTGCCCCTCTACCATTGACGCTATCTTTTCAATAAGGCGCAATTAACAAAATTAAATATTGCACGAATTAGAGACGCATTTTATTTTTATTGTACAAAATACCAAGATTTAACTCTGAATAAAAATTACAAAGTAAGTATGTAGTATATGAAAATAAGGGTAATTAATTTACCTACTAAACTTACCGCGATTCGACCCGTTTCAAACCAAAATTATAAGTAAGCCAAAAAAAACTTCGGCCAACAAGGGTTACCCCCAGAGCAGATTTTTCCAATATTTGTCACAGTTTCTTCAAAGCCTCATCAACCCGCCACTTGATATTGCTATGCAGTCATTCTATCTCCTGGAGCTTTCGAGAGGAGAGTTATGTAAAAAATATACACATACATATCCTATCTAATTGCCTGAAGCCTTATAAAAAGTAAAGTATGTATGGTCGGCCACAGTCACAGATACCCCATGGCAACTCTTACCGCGCGCCGCATAAGGGCGCCAATCGAACAAAAAGGGGTATCCTAGAGTGTGGCCGACTGTACCTACCTAGGTAGGTAGGTAAATAGGTAGGAGGGTGTATACAAAGCTTTTTTCTTTACAGCGTAGTCTTCCATGTAGCGTCTTCAACTCTACATGAAAAGAATATAAGGGAGGAAATCACAAACCTCAGTCAAATTGTGAAAGTAGTGTGGTGGGGAAGCTGAATATTTACCAGTTTTTATTTTATTTTGTAGCTACTTCTAAACTGAGTAGGTAATTTGGATCAGCAATTTTTGTTTCAAACAACCAGTGGTTCTGGTTGCCCTTCTGTTCTGCCCAAAAAATTGAATTTCGTGTTGGTGGGTCAAGTTGGGGGCGGGTAATCAGCTGAATTATTGTTTTTGTTGTTGTTTAGAAATTATTAATTATTATGATTCATAAATCATTATATTATTAATTAAAATAATATTGTTTTATTGCCGTGAAACAAAAATCACTAAACAAAACTAGTTCACTATTTCACTTTAGCTACAAATTTGTAAAACCTGTGAAAATTGTGCTCTTCCCGCCAAGCTACTTTCACACCAAAATAAACTTTTCCACCGTGTCGGTAAGAAGCTTTTTAGGTAAAAGAAACTTACCACATCGGCTTTTATTTCCATTCTAATCATTTGTGCGAACAAAACCAACACTGCATCCTTTAAAAACACTTGGAAAGTCGAACTATTTTCGACTCTAGAGGAAAAACAGCCGTTTTCTCGGGACGCGCGGTCACTTCAATCGTGTTTGGACAACTGCTGTGTGACAAGGCTCGCCACCCTATTCTGTACCCAATATAGGCTCGGTCAGTAAAGCCTTAATAATTGGAGACCTAGCCTTTGAAGGTGCGCCATGGCACTGGTAGCTCACCAGCACGCGGTTGTGGAGGAGGGCGATCGTGAATGAATTGCGAACCTTAATGTTTGTTGGTATTAGGCTCCACTGTACTCAATGACAAGGAAAAATTTGGAAAGTAACCAAGAAATGGCAGTGTTCCTGAAAGAAGTCACAGTGGATCTGGCTAAGGAAAAATGTTTCCAGTAAATACGCAAACCATACCAATCACAATATCAGTAAGGAAGTAATACACGGTCATAGAGATGGGCGGCGCGGAAAGTTTCCGCCGGAAATTTTCCGGAAAGTTTCCAAAATGGGAAGATATCCGGGAAGATTCCCAAAATGGGTATTTATGTGGGTAGAAACGTTTTTCATTGCAGTTATTGAACAAAATGAATCCTTTTACAGTTGTGTGCACTTATAAACAATAGACTGCCAATAATTTTTACAATTCTTGTGTAAAACAGGCGTACTTTCGATTTTATGTGATAATTTCTTTAATTTCGCCGAAAATCGGAAATAAAATACGAATTCTTCACGAATTCTTCATGAATTCTTCAATAATTCATAATCACAAGACTTATGACATCAAAATTATTTGAATTGCTACTAACTAAAACATAAATTATACAAGGTGGCAACATGGAACTCTTTTTTTGGGCTGATTCTCAAAGTGCCGTTCAAACAAAAACATTTTTACATTCCGTTGGAGTACATAACCGTTGCTGGCCAGTAATCTATCGGAAATTTTTGCATAAACTGGTAAAATCGCGTCTTTAACTTAACTTCTCAAAACAAAATAATGTGGAAGGTAGGTATAGGAGCTTTAAAAAATCCGGACAAGTGCAAGTTAAACTTGGAGAGGGTTCCGTACATTCGAAGTTCAATTACGCAAAAATGTTGAGAAACCATACCAAACCATAGATGTAGGACTGTTAGAACGCCAGAGTTGAGGAAGTAATGCTACAAAAATAATATTAATATTTTCCTTTGTTATTTTCTACACCATGGACTTTTTATAGGTTTTCCTGTAAAACCTATCCCTACCTACCTTTCGGTTTTCGGTTATAGTGTTTTGTGTGTGTGATGTTTTGGTTTTGGCAATAAATTATGTTTTCTATTTTTCTTATCTATAATCTGGTTAGGTTAGATATTATTGATTCTACAGAAAATTAATAGCCAAACCTCAACAATTGATCGATTCTACAGCATAAGCAAAGTTATCAAAACGGGGGAGGATGCTGGACATACATTGGTCAGAATGCCGTACCAACGTGTCGATATTTAATGAGCTGAACACCGTACCAACGTGTCGATATTGGATGAGCATTGGATGAGCGATGAGCAAGACCAACCATCTGCACATGTAGGGTCCTCAAATACTTTGGTCAAATTGCCAGGAAAGACAGTGACAACCTGAAAAAACAGATTTTTACTAGGAAGATCGACGGGAAGGGGAAGATGCCCGACCCGTTGGACCGACCAAATCCGCTCCACACTCATCACCTCAATATACGATCCATACACTTAGCGGCAGGTTGTTCTGGCGACGCATCGTACGACACGAATTGCTCCGTTTGAATGAAGACGACCCTCAGTGATGAGGATACCGACACAAGGAGGAGGATCTGTCTGACTATGATTGAGCAGGATGAAATGAATAACCATATGGATCAGTGCCTTTCGTGATATGTTAGTAGAAATAGACATTTTAATGTAATATTAATATTTAAGACGTTGCGTTTTAGTTTGATTATGTTGAGGATGTGTCAATTTTTCTGATTATTTAATACAATTCATGTCTAAGATTTAATTAATATTTAGCCTGTAGCCAAACAGGAAGAAACCTTTTACAGTTGTGTGCACTTATAAACAATAGACTGCTAATATTTTTTACAATTGTAAATTTTGTAAAACATCTTAAATGAGATGGCTATTGTTTGTATGGACTAAATTGTCGCTGTTATTTAAGCTATTAGGCCAAAAAAAAGAGATCTATGGTGCCACCTTGTATAATTATTTATAATTCATGTTCTAGTTAGTAGCGAGCCAAATAATTTTAACATTGTAAGTAAATTTTTCAATGTTTTGGCGATTTTAAAGAAATCGTCACAAAGAAATCAAAAGTCCGCCTGTTTTACAAAATAATTGTAAAAAATATTGGCAGTCTATTGTTTATAAGTGCACACAACTTTACTGTACAAGGATTCATTTTGTTCAATGAAAACATTGAAAAATGTTTCTACCTTTCCGTGTTTCTTCCCAAAATTGGTTGATTGACGGATTGATTACAGTTATGTGCACTTTTAATTAATAGACTACCAATATTTTTTACAATTCTTTTGTAAAAGAGGTGAAATAAGTAAATTAACATCTTAAATGAGATGGATATTGTTTGTATGGACTAAATTGTCGCTGTTATTTAAGCTATTAGCCCAAAAAAAAGAGATCTATGGTGCCACCTTGTATAATTATTTATAATTAATGTTCTAGTTAGTAGCGAGACAAATAATTTTCACATTGTAAGTAAATTTTCCAATGTTTTGGCGATTTTAAAGAAATTGTCACAAAGAAATCAAAAGTCCGCCTGTTTTACAAAAGAATTGTAAAAAATATTGGCAGTCTATTGCACACAATTGTAAGAGCCAATAATTTTCACAATTATTTTGTAAAACAGGCGAAATTTCGATTTCTTTGTGATGTTTTCTTTAACTTCGCCGAAAATTGGAAAAAACATACGAATTCTTTATGAATTCTTCAAAAATTCATAATCACAAGACTTATTACCTCCTACTTGCTACTAACTAGAACTTAATTATTAATAATTATACAAGGTGGCACCATGGATCTCTTCTTTTTGGGCTGCTTTTCAAAGTGCTACCGAACAAAAACTTTTTTACATTCCGTTAGAGTGTAATTATAATCGTTAGAACACTATTTCATTATATTGAACGAGCGAGCGAAGCGAGCGAAGTTCTCCGAGTCTACTGGAATAATCCGGCGTTTGTATGTATGTATGTTTGTATGTATGAGTGTTCGTTCGACGATAACTTGAGTAAATTTGGTCGGATCGTTATGAAATTTGGTAGGCGGGTAAACAAAATTAAAAGAATTTTTAAGTTCAAACATAAGCCAAATCGCTTGAGGGGTTGCCGAGATATGGGGTTGTATAGTTTATATGCAAAGCGCGCGCGCGCCTGCGCTAATGGCGTCAGGCAAGTTACACATCTGTAACTGGGGTCGCGAGTTCATAGTTCGGAGCGAACCACTAGTTTAACATATTACATTACGTATTACATTGTGTAGAACAACTATGAGAACTATCTACCTACATGATTATGATTTATGATTCAGCTTCTGGTAAAATAGAGATATTACAAAATGTAAGGTCAGCAAACTCAAGTGAACTGCTGTGAGGTGTGAATGTGAACTTTGAATGTGAACATGAACTTTGTGAATTATAACAAAGTAAAATATTAATATTATTTTTGTAGCATTAGTTCCTCAACTCTGGCATTCTACAGTCCTATATCTATGGTTTGGTATGGTTTCTCAACATTTGTGCGTAAATGAACTTCGAATGTACGAAACCCTCTCCAAGTTTAACTTGCATTTCTCCGGATTTTTTAAAGCTCCTATACCTACCTACTCAGTATTTTGTTTTGAGAAGTTAAGTTAAAGACGCGATTTTACCAGTTTATGTAAAAAAATCCTATAGATTACTGACCAGCAACGGTTATGTATTCCAACGGAATGTAAAAATGTTTTTGTTTGGACGGCACTTTGAGAATCAGCCCAAAAAAAAAGAGTTCCATGTTGCCACCTTGTATAATTTATGTTCTAGTTAGTAGCAATTCAAATAATTTTGATGTGATAAGTCTTGTGATTATGAATTATTGAAGAATTCATGAAGAATTCGTGAAGAATTCGTATTTTATTTCCGATTTTCGGCGAAGTTAAAGAAATTATCACATAAAATCGAAAGTACGCCTGTTTTACACAAGAATTGTGAAAATTATTGGCAGTCTATTGTTTATAAGTGCACACAACTGTAAAAGGATTCATTTTGTTCAATAACTGCAATGAAAAACGTTTCTACCCACATAAATACCCATTTTGGGAATCTTCCCGGAAACTTTCCGCGTTTCTTCCCAAAATGGGTTGATTCCCGGGAAGAATCCCATCTCTACACGGTCATCGATACCGACATCCATGACCCATGGTAGCTCTTATCGCGCGCGGCATAAGAAATCGAACAAAATTATGTGGCTCGTGAAACAAACGCTGAACCAAAAATTGAAAAGAAAAACTGGTAAAATTGTGCTTTTTCTGCCACGCTACTTTAGTTGAACCTTATCGTAACTAAATAAATATAGGTAGTGCACGGGTTGACGCGTGTAAGGGCCGACATGCTGTCGAGTGTACAACGGAAACTAGAATAGTACGGTCGGCCACAGATACCTGCCCCGTGGCAGCTCTTACCGCGTGCGGCATAAGGGCGCCAATCGAACAAAAAGGGGTACCTTTTTATTATGTTTATTGCTTTTAACACAGGGACAGTTTTAGTGACCCAGTTAGTTTATTGAAGCAATTAGAATTTGCATTTTCATGACTCTGTTATTGCAGGTGGGTGGAGGTGGGTATAAAACGAGGTTTGAACTGGGGACTTGCCTAACTTGCCTTATTTGTGCCGTGAAAATAAGGGCTATTTAAGTAGCTGTTCAACGTATGGGGTGAATGAATAGAATATTATAACTTCCGTTTTTTTTATAGTGCTTCAAATCGCAAAATAATTTAACGAATATAACAAACAACCTTGATTATGTGTTCTGGTCTACGACAAGTTTTTTAGGCAGTGCCACTGCTTCGTAGACCAGAACACAAAATCGGCTGAATTGTAGATGTTCTGTTGTTTACAATAATGAGAAGAATCGCTGAACAAAAATAGCTCAGTTTAGCTACAAAATGTAAAAATCTGTGAAAATTTTGAATTTCCCGCCACGTTGCTATCGGAACGCGGGTAGCCGGCTGCTCCATACAAAAAATACAAAAAGGGAGACCTACTGTTTCCTCCCTGGATAATTATTTTAGAAAACATAATTATGTTTATGCCATTCAATTTATATGTACCTCTGCCATGTCCCTATGTTTTCCTTTTTTTATTATTTTAATTATTGTAATAAAATTAATTTAATTAATTAAAATAATAAAAAAAGGAATACATAGGGACATGGCAGAGGTAAATATACATTGAATGGTAACAGGTCTCCCCTTTTGTATGGAGTTGAGGTTACCCGCGTTCCCTCATAATAAACTAGATATATTGAACAAGCTGAGAAATTCATCAATTTTATTCTGCAATAAACACGAATATGTCCTACTTTTCCCTTCCGCGGCAAGGGAAAGTATTATTATGATCAATATCATCACTTATTAGGTAATTATATCTATCGATCCCGCGGTACTCGATACACACTTACATTAATAATCATCACAAATTAATGGGTACTGGACATCCCAAGTAACATTTTAGGTTTTAGAAAGGTTGTGAACAGGTTCTAGAACCTTTGTATGGAAATCTGCTCGTAAGTCTTATAACTCTCAATAAAGTTATATTAACCTTGTAATTACCTTCTGAGTGCCAAAAGGGCCCCGGTTTTAGAACCTTTCTGAGAGCTACAGCACAACCTATAGCTCAAATCCAGAACCTTTCCAATACTTGCATAGAACCTAAATATAACCTTCACAACCTTAATTTAACGTTACTATAAGCTTGCAAGACAACTTATAAGTTCTAAATAAGTCTTGGATGTAACTCTATGACAACTTAAAACCTTTTTGATGGATATGAATAAATACCTTTCCAGGACTTTCAAGTTTTAAATAGCTTCTGTTTAAGATTTTTTACACAGATTCAAATACTTATTTACAATGGCGTCATTCCTTTGTCGTTAGGCCAACTTTCAAAATGGCTAGATGAACAATATTCATAAAAATAATATGTAGCTTGGTTAAGTCAGGAAATAATGAAAATATAGTGCGGTTGGCACTTTATCGTGAAACTTTACGATAATAGTGCTGAATACAACACGGGCCTTTCGAAAATTAAACTTTTCGAAGATTTTTTAATGAAATAAAAATTAAATATTTGGTGGTTGGTGGTAAGTCACATCAGAAATCGATCTACTATTCATATAAAAAATATATATTATAAATCGTGTAGCACATGGTATTTGATTACCCTTTATTTAATTAAAATATTGGATTTCTTTAGCTTTTTTTTTTCTTTTTATAATATTAAATATGGCTGCCGTTAGGAAATTACTTGAAAGCATTATTTTTTACCTTTTCAGAACTGTAACAGCTAAGAGCGCTTAATTTTTTCCAAAATAAGAGCTGAAGGTAATCTCGCGGAGCTACCCCAAACGACAAGGCTGTTTTCAACGCTTCAAGGTCATTACCAGGAGTTGTCCAAGACTTGCCAGTCGCGAAAATCACCACTGAGCTAAATTTGTTGCTTTTAAGTTTTGGTTGTAAGGAGGACATGCGATTGACCTACGTTCAACAAACAGCTACAGGCTGCTCTAAGAGTGCAAACATGGAAGTGTGCAAATAGTGACTATTCATAAATTATAATAAAACGTTAATAACTGGCCAAGTGCGACTTGGACTCGTGCACTGAGGGTTCCGTATCGTAACAAAAATGACAAAAAAAACTAGCCATAAAGACCCTCGGTGCGTGAGTGCCACTTGGCCGTTTTTAAAACTATTTGTTGTTATACTATAAAGTAAGCTCTATAATAATACAAAGTTTGATGCTAATAATATTATTATGTATTACCGTTTTTGCAAAAGTATAAAAACACGTTTGTGGTATATGGACCTCCCTTATTTGTCATTATTATTTGTTGTTGTGTCCTCCATTATTACACAAATACATTCTGTGAAAGTTTGTATTTGTATTTTGGTTTAGTGTGAAAAATGTTTTGATACTATATAGGTAAAAAACCTTTATAAAAACATCTATTTCATATAATAGAAAAACATATTAATCCAATATGTACATAATATCTTGAATACCTAGCTTTCTATTAGTCTCGCTAAAAGAAAATAAAAAATGGCTTCACCTATTTAATGGAACAGCAGAAAATGACAAAAAATAAATAGCGGAATCGAACTGATACGAAGTTCATATAGTAAACTACAGGGTGCACTCTAAGGGTGGTATTCATGAATGATGCTTAAACTCAGTTCAAACTAGAACGCTACTTAAACTCCGTTTAAACTCAGTTCAAACTATAAAGCTCCTTGAACTCTGTTTAAACTCAGTTTAAGTAGAGTTTAGTAGCGTCGACTGTCGATAAAACAGTGCATGTTTTGATCTGAATATCCTTCCCTTCATATCAAAACATGTACTGCTTTATCGACAGTCCGAACTCTGTTTAAACTGAGTTTAAGTAGCGTTCTACCACCCTTAGGCCCGGTTTCTGAGTTGAGAATTTTACTAAGCACATACTTACGTATCGCTCTGTCACGCTCTTTTGTGAGAAAACTGCAGAGACAGGACGATACTTACCCATTTGCTTAGCAAAATTCTCAACTCAGAAACCGGGTCTTAGGGTGGTATTCATGAACGATACTTAAACTGAGATCAAAATGGAACTCTGTTTAAACTTAATTTAAAGTGAGATCAGTTTTGAACTTACTTTACACTGATTTCAAAACTGATTTCAAAACTGATCTCTGTTTAAACTAAGTTCAGCGAGATGAATCGAATCGAATCGAATCGAATCGAATCGAAATGAATTAAATCGAATCGAATCGAATCGAATTGAATCGAATCGAATCGAATTGAAACGAAACGAAACGAATCAAATCGAATCGAATCTAAACGAAACGAAACGAATCGAATCGAACCGAATCTAATCGAATCTAATCGAATCGAATCGAAACGAATCGAATCGAAATTAATTGAATCGAATCGAATCGAAACGAAACGAAACGAATCGAATCGTAACGACGCGAATCGAAATGAATTGAATCGAATCGAAATTAATTGAAACGAATCGAATCGAAATGAATTGAATCGAATCGAATCGAATCGAATCGAATCGAATCGAATCGAATCGAATCAAAACAAATCAAATCAAATCAAATCAAATCAAATCGAATCGAATCGAAACGAAACGAAACGAATCGAGACGAAACGAAACGAAACGAAATTAATCGAATCTAATCGAAACGAATCGAATCGAAATGAATTGAATCGAAATGAATTGAATCGAATCGAAATTAATTGAATAGAATCGAAACGAATCGAAACGAAACGAAACGAAACGAATCGAATCGAATCGAATCGAATCGATTCGAAACGAAACGAAACGAATCGAATCGAATCGGATCGAATCGAATCGAATCGAATCGAATCAAATCGAATCGAATCGAATAGAATCGAATCGAATCGGCTATTGCTAGATTCATGGTACGGTCGGCCACAATCTCAGATACCCCATGGCAGCTCTTATCGCGCGCGGCATAAGGGCGCCAATCGAACAAAAAGGTGTATCTGAGACTGGCCGACTGTACACATGGTATGACAGCACGTCAAACTGTACACTTTTGTTGTAAAATCGCCCGTAACGTAACCCAGCAAAGTGCTAGCGTGTAAGGGTCGACGTGCTGTCGTATGTACTGATTCAAGTATCAAAACTTTAACTGCCCATATCTCCTAAACGGCTAATGCTAGACCCATGTTTATCGTACTCTAAAAAAAGGACTCGAGGAGCTCTACCTGATGAAAGAAACAAAAATAATAAAAAAGAAGTATCAAAGAAGTATCAAAACTTTAACTGCCCATATCTCCTAAACGGCTAATGCTAGACTATTAATAGGACTAGAGTACCATAAACATAGGTCTAGCATTAGCAGTTTAGGAGATATGGGCAGTTAAAGTTTTGATACTTATTTTTTATTATTTTTGTTTTTTCATCAGGTAGAGCTCGTCGAGTCCTTTTTTTAGGGTACGATAAACATGGGTCTAGCATTAGCCGTTTAGGAGATATGGGCAGTTAAAGTTTTGATACTTGAATCAGTACATACGAAGGCACGTCGACCCTTACACGCTAGCACTTTGCTGGGTTACGTTACGGGTGATTTTACAACAAAAGTGTACAGTCTGACGTGCTGTCATACCATGTGTACAGTCGGCCACAGTCTCAGATACCCCTTTTTGTTCGATTGGCGCCCTTATGCCGCGCGCGATAAGAGCTGCCATGGGGTATCTGAGATTGTGGCCGACCGTACCATGAATCTAGCAATAGCCGATTCGATTCGATTTGATTCGATTTGATTCGATTCGATTCGTTTCGTTTCGAATCGATTCGATTCGATTCGTTTCGTTTCGTTTCGATTCGATGCGTTTCGATTCGATTCAATTAATTTAGATTTGATTCGATTCGATTCAATTCATTTCGATTCAATTCATTTCGATTCCATTCGTTTCGATTAGATTCGATTAGTTTCGTTTCGTTTCGTTTCGATTTGTTTAGTTTCGTTTCGATTCGATTTGATTTGATTCGATTCGATTCGATTCGATTCGATTCAATTCGATTTGATTCGATTCGATTAAATTCATTTCGATTCGAATCGATTCAATTAATTTTGATTCGATTCGATTCGATTCAATTCATTTTGATTCGCGTCGTTTCGATTCGATTCGATTCGATTCGATTCGATTCAATTAATTTCGATTCGATTCGTTTCGTTTCGTTTTGATTCGATTCGATACGTTTCGTTTCGTTTAGATTCGATTCGATTTGATTCGTTTCGTTTCGTTACGATTCGATTCGATTCGATTCAATTCGATTCGATTCGATTCAATTCATTTCCATTCGATTTGATTCGATTTGATTGGATTGGATTGGATTCGATTCGATTCGAATATCAATTTTGAACTCAATTTAAAGTAAGTTCAAAATTGATCTCGCTGAACTTAGTTTAAACAGAGATCAGTTTTGAAATCAGTTTAAAGTAAGTTCAAAACTGATCTCACTTTAAATTAAGTTTAAACAGAGTTCCATTTTGATCTCAGTTTAAGTATCGTTCATGAATACCACCCTTAGTCAATAGCGGAACTTTAAGTAGGCTGTCTACTGATCAATACAAACAACTTGTAAGAGTTGGCGGCAAAAATGGAGCGAAAAAAAAATCAGCTGTTTCATACATTTGGCGCAGTACTGCATTGACCTTTTGTATGGAACAGCTGACATTTTTGTCACTCGATTTTTTTCGCCACCTAGTGCAAGTTGTTTGTATTGATCAGTAGATAGCCTACTTAAAGTTCCGCTATCGACTTAAAGTGCACCCTGTAGTAAATAATAAAAAGAATAAACACTTACAGTTGCATTAATCATTCATAACAATTTTTTACGCACTTAACACTTAGAATTTCCACTTTTTTTTGTATCACCCTGTGTCGGTTCATTTTTTAAGACGCGTAAGCTTACAGATCACAATGTATGCTTTGAAGTCGCGGAGACAACTGTCGAGTTATGAGGATGCCTCTTAAGCTTTAAAATATTTCTGTAAGACTTGAATAATGCCTTCAGCTCAAAACAACAGCTTACTGGTTTTGTTTTTTACCACACAGTCCTAGTTTGTTTGCCTAGACAACTCTGATCTAACCTTTAAGTTGTAGATAGGTTTTCGAAACTACTTATAAGCAATTTCAACATTTCAAAACCTTAAGGTAATATCAAGGTTAAAAATTAAACCTTTAGATCTCACATAAGTTAAATGATAGCCTTTCCAGAACCTTATCAGTAGCTTACGACAACTATAAGATCCTGGGGCTGTAAGCTCTTGAAATACAAGTCAGCATAACGTTAACGTTAACTCTTGTCAACAACTTCAAGGTTGTAACAATAAACTATTAGTTTTAGGACTTAGTAATCATTCTCAAATACTAAATATAACCAACTAGCAAATCATTAACCTTTCTACAACCCCTCTAAAACCTAGAGGCAATTTTTACAACCTAGGCCCAAATGAAATGTTACTTGGGATATTTTGTACGTCTGAAATGTACTTACTCACCTAAAAATAAGAAAAACAACATAAACTTACCCGTCTAAAGAACAGCAATTTGTTGATTAACATTTCTCTGGCCCTAAACCAACAGGTTGGAGCTATTTTGATACATTTCCCCCATATTGGATGCAGGGAAATCAGAAACCAAAGTCGATATTTGTCAATTTTATTGCGCTGGCTGAAAGATTTGCAACACAAACATATTAAAATTACGTGTCATCCGAGAATGGTGTGTGCTGCGGGCTACATCTTCATTTGATCGGGTTATCGTATGTAGGGCAGTGGGCGGCTGGGCGTACAACAAGGCGGGCGGGATGTAAATATTTGCTATCCACAAACACTGCAAAGCTTTATGTTCAGATACTTTTTAGTTTTAACATAGGAAATCATATTTTTTTTAATATAGCAAAATCAATAGAACAATATTTATTGGCAAATAGATACACAAATCATTCGTTCGCTGACAATTTCATAATTTCAAGTAAATTCATTATGTTTCAGCCTTTTCCGTTTCCCTTTTCAGGAACTTACGCCATCTTGTTTCACACGCACACATCGAAACCGAAGCCAAGGGGCGGAGCTTTGAGCTACTTATTGTTTATATTGATACAAATAAACGTTTCAATTACCAAATATATTAAAAAACACTTTTAAAATATTTAAATACTTATTTATACACCATATTTTTCTTATTTACGTAAACTTAAGACTTTAATATCAGTATTTGACTTCATCAATCTCATGCCATGCATCACACACATCACACAGCCTTTTGTTTGTACATCCGCTGTCACTTCATCTGTCTGTCTGTGCTGTGGCTGTGTGCCTGAGGTTCTTTTTTGTAATCTGTGATCTTCAGCTGTGGTTTTTTGTTTTGTTTACCTATCTCAAACTCGCCGGTATTTTGTTTGTTCCCTTAGTATATTTTATTAAATCACACACAATGACCATCAAATAATGTGAAAGTGAAGTTATAGAAAAAAGGTAGCAAGTCTTTATAATCAAAGAATGAACTCAGGTTTGTATTCAGATTTTTTCTTCCTACGTTTTTTTTTGCGACTGCACGAATCTTTTCATTTGTTTTTGCTATTGTTTTTATTGTTTGTTTGACGCAACAATCCAATAACTTTAAGTTGTTGTGATATTTTAGACAACCCCTCCCGCAAGCAAGTGAAGAAAGTAACAGAGGCTCAACTTGCGGCCTTGCTAGATTTCCTCAAAGACCACCAAGATGTGGCCAAAGGCTTGGCCAGAGGACGGAAAGGCAGCATCAAATCTTGGAGCCAATGTACCAAAATCCTCAATGCTTACAAAAGTGGGGCCACCAAGACACCCAAAGGATGGTCCAAGGTTTGTCTCCAAAAAGTTTTTCAAATCCGGTCTTTTCTGGCCTCCTTTTGTGCTTGCATGACTTTGATGCTGGCCATCTGGCTGAAGTAACAGCTTTGTGGCAGACAGTTTTTACAGGAGCCATCAATCATACAAATTTTGCCAAACAATTCATACTCAAATGTTCTCAAAATCCCAATTATATATTTTCCATAAAAGTTCTGGTGCGACTGGAAATACAGAGTAAAACGAAGAGCTCTCGAGGCGTCAGTGATAAAGAACAACTCCGCTCAGCTGCCAGAAGGATACCAGCCTTTGTCACATCTTGAGGAGAAGATCTTGGATATAATTGGTAGCTCTATTAGGAACATCGTAATCAAGAACGATCCATTGGCTGATGTGGTAGGTAAAAATCAATTTTGTTCTTATGCTGAGAATCCCATCCATCTATGAGTAAAGGATCTCTTTCCATTCATGCCAACCACTGCAGTTGGAAGTCAGTCGAATATTAGGTTTAATGTCAGATTGGCTTCCCGCTTCCAAGTTTGTTTCTATCTTCAGTGGTTGGGCATTGGTTACATAACCTACTATTTCAAATTATTTCATTGGAAGTATACAACTTTTATGTCAGAAATGTGATTTACTGATACATTAATTATCATAATTAAATATTTCAGTGCTCAGATTTGGACAACGAAAAGAACAACAAAATGGATGAGAAACAGGGTATGTACTGATTTAACTTTTTAGTGATATTGATTAAACCCGCACTTAGTAAACTCTTCCTGCACATATTACTTACTGCCGATTTCTGAATTGAGAAATTCGCTAAGCAAGCACTTAAGTATCGTTCTGTCTCTGCTGATGTCTCACAAAAGAATGTGACAGAACGATACTTAAGTATTTACTTAGTAAAATTCTCAATTCAGAAACCGGGCCTTAGTTACTTAAATCCCTTTTCTAAGTTTAACACACTAAATATTGTCCACAGATGCCCCATTAGCAAAGCGATCTAAGAGAAGTCTATCAGATACCTCAGACTCCAGCCCATGTAAGGCTAGCATAACTAGCAGCGCTTCAAAGAATGTAGCTGATGATACAGGTATCAATCACAATAATAAGTCAATCTTTAGATCTGGCATTGGGCAGTTTGGAATGTGTTGGGACACAGTGTCAGTTTCATAACTTTCTAATGTCTAATCGGCTACATTGTTTTATGAAACTGGTACCTGACAGTCTTACTACTTCAGGAAGCTACAATCAGATTATGTGGGTACAGACACTATATCTGGGCACAGCTGATGCTTTGGTATTTAGGTTCTAGTTTTGATTTTAACAAAGAACCTCGATGCATCTTGTAAAGATCGCGGAAGTTAAATTGCGGTTTTAATGGCAATGTTACTCTCTATAGAAATGACGCTTATTAGTCCAAATTGTATGTGAATTTGACTTTTTTTATTTGGGCCCTTTGCAAGCCATGGTTTGTGAGGCCGGAGGCTACCATCAGACACCTCAATCCGCGAGGCCGAAGGCCGACCTGTAGAAATGTCAGCTCCGTGTCACGAGGCCTGCCGAGTCCCGCGTTGAGCGGCTCGATAACGACCCCACTTAACATTTCGCAGACTTGACAGAATCTCGAGGTCTACAGCTCTGAGAGCCACTAGTTATCTAATAATTACCTACTCTTTGTTTCAGACTACGTCGCCCATGAAATGCTGAACTTAGAGAGGATCAAGTTAAAGATAGAGAGGAAGAAACTGGATACGATGACCGCTATCGCAAGCCAACTCAAACGCCTGACGGATTTAATTTCGGATGTCAGCGGTATGATTGATGACGACACAAGAAGTGGGTGTAATAATTGTGAGAAGCAAAACAAGATGTGACACATTACTCTGAAAATCGGTAGGTACTCGTATTAGCACTTCGAAATTTCGACGGTGGCCAAATTTGTTTGTGGCTTTACACTTTTTGTCTTAGGAAGTCAAATCCTCAGTTAGGAATTGGTAGAGTTTAATCAAGTTCTAGTCTAGTCCAGTGACCATTGCCATGTTTGAATTGTTGTCTTTATTTAATGTTTTGTATTTTTAATTTATTAAAGCCCCATATTGTTATTTGAACCAGGTGGTTGTCGTTTGTCGAGTGGCATACTGAGTAAAAAAATATTTCTTATTACGAAAAACGAGGCATACGGTGATACCTGATGAGGGCTACCGTTTTAGTGTTCACTAGTTGGCGCCACTTTCGAGTAAGACCATGAAGTATATTACTTAAAGTTAGATATTTCTTAATACGTAAAAAAAAAGTTTACTTACATTCAAATCATATTTAAACTGTACTAATAAAAAGAGCAGGACGCTTTGTTAAAAAAAAAAACGAACATAGTTTTTCGAAAGATAAAAAACAGTTTCAAAGCTAGTTAGTAGCGGGGTAGCAACTATTTGCCTATATTATTAATCTCAGTTATTGAAAAATATTCACAACATTATTCTAACTAGAAATAAACCCGCGTAGCCCATAAAAGCAGTGAAATTTTTGGTCCTCGCGCTACACAAGCGCCCCTAGCGGCAAATGTGAGCGCGGATTCGTCAGACAAGGCCAAGATAAGAAGATTCCGCATATAAAACCTTTTTTTTTCTGACATAGTGTCTGTAAGTCTCGGCAACACTCTTTTACTTTATGATAGCTGACGATTGGCTAACTAGTGCCACCAGTAATAAAAAAAATCATGGCTTTTTTTATAACCCCCTTTTAAGCAACAGAGTTTTCTATATTACTAATAGCAATTTTTAGAACCATCAGACCAGAGCCCCGAGACCCAGGAATGTAGGCTATAATTTAACTTTTGGCAGAAACGGCCGTTTTTGGCATAAACGAAATTGTAGCCTAGGTTGTTGTTCCTAGATTGCAGGTTGTAGGTTCTAAAAATTGCTTATAGTAATATAGAAAACGGTGTTTTTTAACTTTTTCAAAAAGGGGTTATAAAAAAAGCCATGATTTTTTAATTAAAGCCTTTAGGTAAAGGAATAAAAAATAAATCTAATTAATCCAAACAAAATATTTCATCCCGCTAAATGCTGCTAAAAATAATGAACCAAACAAGGAAAACTTAGAATCAAATTAAACAAATGAAAATTTTGTTTAGTGCAGGATGACTATAAAAAAAAAACAAAAGAGAACTCCACGGCGGAATCGAACCCCGGTCTCCCGCGTGACAGGCGGCGGGGATACTCACCACTATACTACCGAGGATTGAGATTGTCTGTGCGAAAAAAGCGACCAGCTACCTTTTTGGATGTGAATTCATTGTTGTGCTGAAATACCAGGGGCCTTAGCCTGTAACGCAATGGTGCCAAAACAAAACGGGCTCCCAGTTAATAGCTTCAATTACGATTGATTGATGCTGTCGGTCCTTTTAATGTATTTGTAGTACAGCAAATAATATTCTGATTCTACTTCTCTAGTTGTAGGAGAAAAACGAGGAAACCCCAGTTTTGTCCTTCTGCAGGGACGCCATCGACACGCCATTACGTTACAGGCTAAGGCCCTTGGGCGTCTAGGCTAGTGCATCGTTTGCCAAATAGTTGAGCTGGTTGAGAGAGGGGTTGCAGTTGGTTATTGCATGATCCTCTTTTTCGGCCATTTCAATTTGACAAACGATGCACCAAACACCCTATTATACACAGTGTCACATTTCGTGCATAATTCAATCACCATTTTATTGAAACTGAAATACTCGTAGAACTTAGTTGAAACCTTACATTTCGTATGGTAAATTAAACTAACCTATTTGTGTTCTTATTCGGAGACCTTAATCATGGATTTTTGTTTAAACTTACGATATTATTGCCCTAAAGACCGTCAGTGTAGGCATTACCTTACTGGTCCCATAATTTATCTTATTCCTCTGCGTTTTCCCATCCTCGAGTTACCTATTACATAGCATCAATATCCTGTTGGTAGTAAAAAAAAACAGTTGGAATGCTGCTCGAATTATAAGTGTCGAGCCTTGTGACAAACAATAGGCACTTAGTCTAATTTATTGCATTGCAACTGACAATACGATTCCCACTTAATAAAAAGAAGCATTTATTTATTGTTTTCTACGCGGATGTTGGGTATCTATGCTAGTAAGCACTTACTAGCTTAGTCTTATGTGGATCTTAGTTGAGAGACGTAAATTTAGGACTTCAATTTCCTAGAATCTAAAGTTGATTCAGGGTCGACCTTCCTAGTGAACGCATAACTTTATAGTGTGTGACAAATACAATCGACCTTAGGAATATAGGATTGGGATCATAAGTTCAAGATGATAACAATTGATAGTATGTAAAAATTACACGACTCCGATAGCCAGTTTCGCTACAATATTTTGTAGCACGCAAGTGAATCAGTGTTACAAATGTTTTCTGTTCAAGTGTTTTTAATATGTTAAACTTATGTATCTTAGTGTTAATTTTAGCGAGGTAAGTGAATTTAATAATAATATTGACTAGACATCGAGTCATAAATAGCATACGTGTAGCTATCAATTACGATCTTTCAGTGTAAATGGCAGAGTGCCAGGACCATTACAAAAGTTACCGGATATATCGAAAAATGTCATAGGCAGTGACAGTATTAAATCCCAAAGCACCTGGGACGTTACCACAGAAATAACCAGTTCAACGCAATCTAATACAACCAAAAAGGTCGTTGGTAATGATTCGTCGCATAAACATGAGGACACGGATGCCGTGAATAAAATTGGCGTAGAACACGTATCTCAAGCTACTATTGGATATATTGCCAATACAAATGTTAGTGAAAAAAATATTTTGGACAAGAAGGCGGCCCATGATGCAGCAAATAATTGTAAAAAAAATACAACAGTTACCAACCCAACAAAACAAAATGTAGTTATAGATTTAAATAACAAAGTGAGCGAAAAAGAAAATGAGATAAGCGAAGAAAATGAAAGAAGAAACGTATTTACACCACAATTAAAAGATGACACAGTCAGCATTAAAAGTAACTCTTTACTATCGAGAACAGAATCAAGTCAGGAGTTAAGAAATATAACCGAAACAGCACCGCTTTCCGACAAAGACAAAGAAAAACCTGCTACGGTACACACCATACATGTAAACAGCGAAAATCCTCTAATACTTACACAATACATCGATCAAGGCCAATTAGAAGAAGCGAGGAACGCCAGTGAAGTAAATTCGACCTTATTCTTGGGCTTCAAGAGTTATTCTGGCTTTCTGACTGTGGACAAGAGGTACCAATCCAACACATTCTTCTGGTACTTTCCAGTGGAGGGAAAAGTAGAAGAAGCGCCTTGGATAATCTGGTTGCAAGGAGGACCTGGCGCGTCGAGTCTGTTTGGACTATTTGATGAGTTTGGACCGTTCACTCTCGACAACGAAGGAGTTTTATCGAGTAAGTAGAATTATTATAACGTTGCATCAATGTGGGATTAAACATTCCGCTCATGACGTGCACTTGTGGGTAACCATGCCAGTCAGTACCTATTAGAGCCTGCGCAGACGACGCACAGTGGCGGACAAAAAGTTCGCGGCGCGATCTTATTACTATAGTAATAAGGTTGCACTTTGTCCTAGTCTCGCCTGGCGGTTCGCAGACAAAGGCAACCTAATTACTGTAACAATAAGAGCGCGCCGCGGACTTTTTGTCCGCCACTGTGCGTCGTCTCGGCAGGCCCTAAAATCTACGGACAAGTTTTTCATAGGCGGCGCTAGTGTGCCCTGCCATAGGCGCCTATGTTCGTTTTGGCAGCATCGCGTTTTATTCGTAGGTCTTTGGGTCTTGGAGTTAGGTACATACTAGGCTTATATTTAAGACCAGAATCGAGACATCTTAACGTAGACGCCGAAAACGCCGCGAGCATTCATACTTCAGTAAAAAAATGCGTGCGGTGCTAGTGTACATTGCCCATGGCCTTAATAATTGAATTACGTCTTATTTTCAGATAACCCATACACCTGGCTGCAGAATCATTCGCTCGTGTTTATCGACAACCCGATCGGTGCCGGATTTAGTTATACAATGGATAAAAAGGGCTCCGTTAAAAGTATGGAAACTGTGAGTAGACGTCGCATTTAAGAGCCTACGTAACGACATCACGAAGTTGATATTAACTTGTTTCGCTATACAACAACCCCTCGTGCTGGGACCCGTGCTGGATTTAAAACCCTCCTGCTATTTTCAAAACCAATAATTCATTTAAAAGAGCCATTCTTCCTAAGCACTAACTTCGAAGCACTATTGGTATTTTTTTGCCTATCGACGCGAAATTCATTTTTAATCACCTTTTTTCTTTTTCTTATGACGCAATACGTCTCACACCTAGCGCCGCCAATGAAAAAAAAATCATATTTTTTTTTTTGGATGCGTTTTTAGCAAAAAAACGCTCCTGCGATTTTGTTTGGATTTGCTAAAAACGCACCCGACAAAAAGTTATGATTTTTTTTTTCATTGGCGGCGTTAGTTGTGAGACGTATTTCATCTTAATCTTCTGTTTAATTTTCAGTACTCGGCTCATCTCTACGAGGCAACTCGTCAGTTGTTACTGCTATTCCCGGAGCTACAGAGGGCGCCACTGTACGTCGCCGGCGAGTCCTATGCCGGCAAATATGTGCCTTCGCTGGCTTTGGAGCTGCACAAGCATAAGGGCGAGATTCAAGTGAACCTACAGGTGAATAGGCTGAGCCAAATGCTAATTGACTGTATAATCCACGAGGGATGAGAATGGGATGCAACCTTTTGGAACTGAGACGCGCGCGGTAGGCAAACTCGCGTCGAAGCAACCTTGTCAAAGGTAAAATAAAGTATATTTTCGATTGACTTTCACAAGGTTCCATCCCATTCTCATCGCGCGCGGATTATAACTGACCTATTACACTGGTCAACACAGTTTTTTTTTCTGAATTTTAATTAGAGCACTGATTACGGGAAAAATACTGGTTTTTCTCTAACAGATCAATTTTTTACTATTTTTTACTAGCCTAACTTTAGGCTAGAATAAAAAGTTTAAAAACATGCTGTTGGAGAAATATCTGTTTTGGATTCGTAATCAGTCCACTACAGAAATCACAAAAAAATTAAAAAATATCTGGAATTTTGTATGGTGAACATACATTTGTTTCGCTGATCTTCCTTGCCTCTAAACAGTGTTGCCTAGTTAATTTTGGTAAAACTTTACTGAAAGGCGTCATTGAGAAGCCCACATTGAGAACCGCTCCTTTTCTTGAAGTCACTCAAACACCAAATTGTCTTCTCGCAGGGTATAATGCTGGGGAATGCACTGACGGAGCGTTTCATGACGCTAAGCTCTCAACCGTGGCTACACTCCGGCCTGTTAGACGCTGATGAGGCACGAGCCATACAGCCGAGTATCGATGCCTACTACCGGCGTATCGAGGCCGGGGAGTACAAGGAAGCTATCGAAGTAAGATGACTCTTTTGAGGGCTCCCAACCCTCAGCACAATGCTGAGTTAGAGCCCTTTACCTCAGCACAATGCTGAGTTAGAGCACTACAATGACCACACCGCGACGTTACCTGACTAATTTTGTTGTTTTATGTTTTTTTTTTTATCTTTGTTTCTCCCTCTCTTTTTCTCTCTCTCTCTCTCTATATTTCTTTCTTTCTCTTTTTACGCCCTCTGCTGGGCATAGGCCTCTTCCCTGTAACACCAACCTCCGCGGTCCCTTGATTAATTTTCGCGGGGAATACTTGTCCACTGTTTTCCAGCTTCCTTTTTGATGTCATCCATCCATCGGGTCGGCGGTCTCTTTCATCCAATAGCTTGCTACATTTTTACTATTTCAAGCAATGAACAGGGGCCTTAGCCTGTAACGAAATGGTGCCAAAATGGGCTCCCGGTTGACGGCTTCAAATACGATTTATTAATTCTGTCGGTCCTTTTAATGTTTTTGTAGTACAGCAAAGAATATTCTGATTCTAATTCTAGTTCGCTGGTTGTAGGGGAAAAACGAGAAAATCCCGGTTTTGTCCTTCTACTGGGACGCCATCGATACGCCATTGCGTTATAGGCTAACGCCCCAGTCCTTTAGATTTGAGGTCGTTCTTTCTACGTTATTTCTTACTCTTTCAGATATTTATTTTAATGCTTTTGGATGGAATTAGGATCTTCGGGTTGGCCCCATAATACACACAATTTGTTTGTATTTGTATTGTAATGATGATATTCCTTCCTGAAGGTATTGATAGGCAACATGATCTTCCGTTTTTTTTTAACTTACTTCCTATTGCATGACATGGGCCATATATGATTATTAATTTCTTTCTTTCAGAAATATAATATAATTGGAAACTTCGTGAATAATCATTCCAACCAAACTAATCTCTATAACTATCTCCTTGACGAGGATCGAACTTCTTCAGATGCCGGCAAACTGTTCTTTGAAAAGCACGATGTGAGAGCCGCTTTGCACGTAGGCAAAAGGCGTTATAAAATGTTTAACACAAGAGTTTTTATCACTTTATTGCCTGAGCCCAGCGAAGTGAGGCCAAAAATTGAGATCCTCTTGGAGCGCTACAGAGTCCTGGCTTATTGGTGAGTTAGAAAATCGAGTTGTCAAGTTGTCACGCACAATATTCCCTTACAATATGCAGGGCAAGCTGGACCTCACAGGGTGCACTGTAAGTCAATAGCAGAACTTTATGTAGGCTGTCTACTGATCAATACAAACAACTTGTACTAGTTGGCGAAAAAAATGGAGCTAATAAAATATCAGTTGTTTTATAAACAAGGCACACCGCATAATTATGCGCCAAGGTGTGAAGGGTAAACGTTGCCTGAGTGTAAAAATAAAATAAACAAGTGTTCAAATAAAAATATGTAAATTACTTTTTTTTTGTTCTAAACCCATGAAAACCTAACACAGGTTTACATAATATGTATTATATTATCTACATAGATATTATCTACAGTCGGTTCGGTGGCTCGCTGGTACCGAGAACCAGAGGATGCGGATTCTAGTCCTATCCCGAGCGAAATTATAATGAAAACAATATTAAAAAATATATACTTTTCTCCCGCAACAGCGTTCACATTTTATTAAATTAAAAATCAACGGAACGTCATAGAGAAAAACAAATATTTAGGTTGTGATCCCTATCACCGGGTGCTATTACCCTGTAAAAAGAGTTAGGATCTTTTGTTACACCTTGTATAAGCAAAGATCTATTTTGTTAATTTTATTTCGTTGATCGAAGGCCATAACTATTTGCAGTGGAAACTTGGACATGGCCCTACCTTGCGTGAACGCCGCTGAGGTCCATCGGACGTGGAACTGGACTGGAAAGCCGAAATTCCTATCGGCCGCGCGACAAACTTATTGGTTCGACGACAGCGTGGTTGGGTTCGTATCAGTCTATGGTTAATAAAAAGCGGGGTGTTATAAGTTTTACCGCTATGTGTGTCTGAGGCACCGTAGCTCTAAAACGGGTGAACCGATAAGGATGCGGTTTTTTAAAAATTGAAATGGGTTCAGGAGTTATCCTAATTTGAAGCTTAACTGTCAGGGGTATATATTTTTTTATTTAGTACTTATTATTTTCTTATTCAGTGCACAGTAGCAAAAGAAACCTGCGGCCTATACTCCAAGCTGGAAGAAGAAATTTTTACAGTTATTTTACATTTTTCATCTGTGAAATCAAGCGGAATGTATGAAAAATTACGTACACCAGATAAAAAAACGCCGTCAAAATTTAGTCTCTAACTCCTGCTATAGTCACCGCACGTATTGACCTAGTCTTTCTTATAGTCTAGACTTAATAGGATACCTAGTTTAGGTGCTGGGCAAGCTCCATCTAAACATATCCAAGACAAAACACTGCACATATGGAACCATCAGCAGTTTTATATTGAATTGAATTGAATTATTTATTTCTCACATAATGAACACATGCATTGATTTGACAGCTTCACTTACTTTTAAAAACATTGTTTCGTCCTCGTCCGGACCGTCAAATCAATATAAAACTAAAATGTTTGTCCACACTACAATGTACTTAGAATAGTATACGGTCTAGAAGGAAGAACGACTGTAGAAGGACTATCTTTTAATTCATAGGTTTGATTAACAGCCACTACAAGACCGGCGGTAACTTCACCGAAGCTGTTATCTACGGCGCTGGACACATGGTGCCAACCGACAAACCAGCCATAGCACAAGGTCTGATTACAAAGTGGACACACGATGAAACACTCAGCATCAAACCGGTACATTACCTCAAAATTATACTCGACTCCCCACATAAAAATGTCACGGATGTAAATGTCACAAATGAAACAAAAATAATAGACAATAGCACTGGGTCCGTTACAAACACTTCGGGAACCAATCAAGTGACCGATGAAGTTAAAGATCAAACCACAGAACTACCTACAACAACAGAAATTTCAACCACTGAAGCCGATATTAACAATGAAATCATAAATTATAACGAAGAACAGACACTGCTTAAAGAAATCAGCAGCGATAGTACAAAAAACGTTACTAACGAGACACAAGTGCCAGAAAATGAATCCATAAATATCAAAGAGGTACCGTCCGTTAGCACCACTTCAGAAACCAACCAACTTAGTAAAGAAACTAAGGGACAGAACGCAGAAATCCCTACAACAACAGAAATGTCAACCACTGAAGCCGATATTAACAATGAAATCATAAAATATGATAACAAAGAACCGAAACTGTTTGAAGAAAACAGCAGCGATAGTACAAAAAACGTTACTAACGAGACACAAGTGCCAGAAAATGAATCCATAAATACCAAAGAGGTAGCTTCCGTTAGCAACACTTCGGAAACCAACCAACTGAGTGGTCAGACCGCAGAAATCCCTACAAACACAGAAATGTCAACCACTGAAGCCGATATTAAAAACGAAACCATAGACAATAATGGAGAACCAAAACGGTTGGAAAAAAACAGCAATGTTACTGATGATGACTCAAAAAACGTTATTCACGAGACACAAATACCAGAAAAAGAACCCCTTAATAATACGGAGTTAACGTCCATTCCATTCCAAAATACCTCCCTAAAACCCACGGATCAAATTGTGTACCTTAGAATCGCTTCAGACGACCTAAACGATGAGACAAATGACACTTCAGTGTACGATGACAGCGACGAAATGCCAGACCCATTGACTGAAACAAAGCCTCTGATACTAACGCCCTACCTAAGAGAGGGCATGCTAGGGCAAGCCAGGAACGCCAGCGAAGTAAACTCAACCTCATTTCTAGGCCTCAAGAGCTACTCCGGCTTTTTCACCGTGAACGAGACGTATAACTCGAATACCTTCTTCTGGTACTTCCCTGTGGAAGGCAAGCCATTGGAAGAAGTCCCCTGGATCATCTGGCTACAAGGGGGACCAGGGATCTCCAGCATTTTGGGACTAGTCACTGAAATTGGACCATTTTCTGTGGACAGCCATGGCGTATTATCAAGTAAGTTGTTAATACAGGGTGCAAACGAATTCCGGAACTTTAAGTAAGTATATCTCTCTCTATTTCCAAAAATTAAAAATACCATTGGTGCAGTCCTGAATCTACCTTATGTATGGAATAGCAGATATTTTTTTCGCTTCAGTTAGCACAAGTTTTTTGTCATCAGTAGACAGCCTACTTAAAGTTCCGCTATCGTATTCGATTGCACCCTGTATATGAGGGTGCGTGGTGTTTCGATAAACACTAAAGAGCTTTTTTTTTTGCATCGCACATCGCCGCCGGCGTTACTTGCGTAATTTCTTTGCAAGTTGGTTCAATGGAGTTTTTTTTTCTTCCAGATAACCCCAATTCTTGGCTGCAGAACTATTCGCTGGTGTTCATCGACAACCCGGTCGGCTGTGGGTTCAGTTTTACGGAGCACGAAGATGGCTACGCTAAAGATATGGAGACGGTGGGTTCTGAATTTAGTACTTTATGTAACCACAAGGGTCTATTTTGAAACTATAACCACTTGCTGCTCGTCTATTCCCTGAAAATTCCACTCACGCGTCAAACGTCAAAACCGGCTGCCTAGCGGGGAAAAAGATCTTATTGACAATGTTTTTATTTTTTAAAACTTCTTTAAATCTTTTTTAATTAATTTTATTTTTAAAAAGTTTACGGTCTTTTAGAGAATACAATACAGGGCTAGGGCAGACATTTCTCCTGTTCTTTTTCCATACGTTTAGGATTAAATATTGGTTCATTTTCTGCACACAAAACAATTAGTCGAATAGGAATAAAATAGTTCTTGAATGTTTAGCTTGCAGCAAACAAGTAATGTCACATTCACTCCAATAAAAAATAAAACTTAAAAAATAAATAAACGGCGGTTGGTGTACACACGACAGCACGTCGACCCTTACACGCTAGCACTGTACTCGGTTACGTTACGGGTGACTTTACAACAAAAGTGTACACTCTGGCGTGCTTTCGTGTGTACAAGACTTATAGGTAGCGTCACGCTCACGACACGAGTTATGAGCGCTCAACGAAAGTAGTTGCGTAATGTAACAATCGCCTTCTGTGATACAAAGGTCTACTTAAGTCATGAAAAGGGCACACTAAATCCTGCAAACGATCGAAACCGAGGGCCAGGACCAATGTGCAGTAGGTCTTGCCGCCTCCGCTTGCGCTTCATGATCATGACCAAAACTTTCCCGTTCAACAGTATTCCAAGCACCTGTATTCGGCGACGCGGCAGCTCGTGACACTGTTCCCCGAGCTACAGAGGGCGCCACTGTACGTCGCCGGCGAGTCCTATGGCGGGAAATACGTGCCTTCGCTAGCCCTGGAGCTGCACAGACACAGGAAAGAGATACAGGTTAACTTGAAGGTAATTTATAGATGTGAAACCAACGACTTACTACTGCCGACTTCTGAATTGAGAAATTCGCTAAGCAAGCACTGCAAGCACATCGGTCTCTGCAAATTTCTCACAAAAAAACGTGACAGAACGATATTTGCTTAGTAAAAATTCTCAATTCAGAAACCGGGCCTTAATTGGCTCCGCACTGTATTGACCATGTATTTTTAAACTAAACCGACTAAGCTGAAAAAAATAGGCACGTAAAGGGTCCTTTCTTGTAATAGCAATTTTATGAGTTTCATTGTTTTGGCAACTAATACATCTATCGTTGATTGGTGGACAAAAGCAAAGTAGCCGCTAGCGATAATCTATTACGAGGTGACATATTATGCATAGGTATTAGAAATGAAATTTCTATTTAGTTTTCTGCTTCTCCGACTCAGCGAAGGTTAGCGGTTAGATCCACATTTCCCTTTGTTTCTCGCTAGGCGAAATATCTGGGCATTTTGTTAACCAGGACTAATGAACATAAAGCTATTTTGAAAACGTTTAATCATCACAAAACTAAGAAAACATTTTCTCCCCAGGGCATCATAGTGGGCAATGGCTACATTGACCCGGTGCTGCTGTCCAACTTCTCTCGCGCCTCCTACAACCTTGGGCTGCTGACTCCCGAGGACGTACAGAGCTTGCGTGAAGACGAGGCGCGCTATGACCAGGCTGTCGCCGTCAACAACAGTCCTGAGGCTAAAGACGTAGGTGTTAAGATTTATTTTTTAACCCCCGACCGAACAAGAGGGGTGTTATAAGTTTGACCGCTATGTGTATGTGACATTAGTTCAAACAACACCTGTCTGTCTGTGTGTCTGTCTGTCTGTCTGTCTGTCTGTCTTTCTCTCTGTCTGTCTGTCTGTCTGTTCGTCCATCCGTCTATTTGTCTGTCTGTCTGTCTGTGACACTGATAGCTCTTAAACGGGTGAACCGATTTGGATGCGATTTTTTTATTTGCAAGCAGGTTTCTTATCGGTTCAGCCGTTTATGAGATATGCTTATTTGAAACTAGGGGGAATTTCGTATTTTTACTTGAATTTTGAACTATGTCTGACTTCTCGCGCGCTTATAAAACATTATTAAGAGGGCGTTAGAGCACCATTTTCCCATGCAAACGTAGTTCCGGTTTAATTTCTAAACTACAGGCTGGATTTTGCTGAAAATTGGTATAGATCAGTAGATGACCAATACGGAGGTTCGCAAATAGTTTTTATGATAAAAAAATTGCCCGAAAGAAATTAGAGCGATTTGTTTTTCGCGCCGAAAAAGAGGTTACTTTCAGCTTTTATTTACTTACATTATTACACTGCCTATAGGAGTCTAACTACTTTGGGAACATCAATAATGTATTGTACTTGTCAGAAAAAAAAAAGATTTTTGAAATAGCTAATAAAATGTAGAAATGGCAGCGGAACTACGAAAAAATTTGGGAAAATAGGTCTATTACATTACAACTACAACTACATACAACTACAACACAACTACAAGGACACGAACACACGTAGACTCATACAGGCGCATTGCCTCTCACTTTTCCCCCGTCCCGTTTCGCTCTGGGTGAAACAGCTATAGAAAACAGTGTTTCACGAGCTTGGCCATCGCCGAGTTCCCACGGTCCTGAAGGGGCCTCTTAAGTTGGCGGCTCAGCGACCCAAACTGAATCTTGACCTTCGAAGCGGAGGGCATTTTTTCTCTGAAAGACTACATCTTATGTACTGCGTTATTTTTTTTCAGATTTGGGTGAAAATCCTGGTAAAAATCACAGACAGGACGAGGCTTCGACAGGTGTACAATTTTCTTCATTCAAAAAGTATAGTGGGGGATTTACTAAGATGTAACGCCGCTATGGAAAGGCTGGACATCAGGCGAGCCATCCACGTCGGTCACGTGAGGCATAGCGTGTATAACTTCACAGCCGGCGAGAAATTGAGGCCTGAGTTCTTGACTAGCGCCAAAGCTAAATACGAGGAGCTGATGGAACACTACAAGGTTTTGCTGTATTGGTAAGTTACTTATACTTTCATATTGGTAAGCGGAATACTGCCCATTTCTGAATTGAGAAATTCGCAAAAATAGCACTTAAGTATCGTTCCGTCTCTGCAAATTTCTCATGAAAGAACGTGACAGAACGATACATAAGTATTTACTTGGTAAACATAGTCTCTGTCAAATAGTTCCTTATCAATGGGCCGTTTTCAAAGAACAAATTCAAAGCCGTCCATAGATAGCGTTTACAGGCGTTGCCATTGAACGAGCGGAATACGGCTGTCAAATTTCGCTTAGCACAGATTAATTTTGACAGCCATATTCCGGTTCTTCTATGGTTACACATGTTAGCTCCATCTATGAACTGCTTTGAATTTGTTCTTGGAAAACGGTTCATTGAGACTCGAGCTTAATCCATTCCTGTGGTTATTAGATTCAAATGGTTTACAGCCCTGACTTTGGTACTTTGTATTTTTCGTTTGTTAATAGCTTTTAATTCATAATTCTTATTTTCACTTTGATTTTCAGCGGCCAACTCGACCAGATGATGGCTTGCGGTGTTGCCTCGGAGTTCCATCGGACATTTGAATGGAGCGGTCACGATGCGTTTGTTAAAGCTGATAAGATGAGTTTCAAGTTCAACGGTACTTTAGCTGGGTAAGTTCTTTTCACGAACAGGTGTACTGAAATGAAATGAAAAGAGTAGGTTCTCTAACCTACTCCTCCAGTATGTACTGCAATCACTTCTTTTGTATCTGTGGCGTGTCATTCCCTAGATTCCACGGATATAAAATTTAAAGTAAAGTCCGTTCGCTTACATAGTATCGGTACACACGACGGCAATCTTGGTTCTTGGGATACCAACTATTTTTGAAGTATCTGTGATGGGCGCAGACAAATTCATTTCAACACAATGCTGATGGACATTAACTAGAGTTTGCTAACATGTTTTACAAAACCTTCGTCTTTTAATTTTTGGGTCATTCGAAGTTTCGTCTAGAGGCATCTATCCTCCCACGGATGAAAAAACATTTTATCTACACGCAGCGATCGACACTCAATACAAAATAGGTACTAAGTCAAAAGTCACAAGCACAACCTCTTAATACGACGACGCTTCTTTATAGAATGACGAGCGGCGAGCCAAATTCATATCTCCCGTGGTGGGAGCGTTCACATTTTATGAATTTAAAAATCAACGGAACGTCATAAACAAAAAACAAAGGTTGTGATCCCTATCAAACGGTGCTATTACCCTGTGAAAAGAGTTAGGATTTTTTTTGTAACACTTGTATTGATGAGTCCGGCTAAAGTTCGTCAGGAACCGTTTCTAACACGCCGCATTGTTGACCGATCACTTGTCCACAGCTACCACAAGACGGGCGGCAACTTGACGGAGGCTTTAATCCGCGGTGCCGGCCACATGGTGCCGGCGGACCGAGGTGGTGCCATCCGGCACTTCGTCACGAGGTGGACCCAACGACAGCCGTTTTGCTCTGAAGATGAGGTCGATCAAGAATATTGTATTCGTAGCCATAAAGATGAAGATCTTGGTCATGGGTAGTGTTACTTGGATTTTAATAAATTGATTGCTTGTTGAATAATGTTTGTGTGGTGTTTTGTTTATTTTTTTTATATGCATTGTAGTGTAGTGTATGTTCAACGCACGCCTTGTCCAGACAAAGTAAGTACGTAAGGTGTTAGATTTGTATATTGTTGAGGGATGTAGACTGTAGTTTGTAGTGCTGTCTGTAGAGCATGATTTTTTCCCATTTTTAACCCCCGACCAAAAAAGAGGAGTGTTATAAGTTTGACCACTATGTGTGTGTCTGTCTGTGGGATCGTAGGTGATAAACGGGTGAACCGATTTGGATGCGGTTTTTTTATATTTGAAGGAAAGTTTTCTAGCGAGTGTTCATCAAAATCGGTTCAGTCGTTTATGAGATATGCTTATTTGAAGCTAAAATGTCAGGGGAATTTGCATTTTTAAAAGTAGTTAATTTTTAATAATTCAACAAAATCGATGATTGACTCAACTTTACTGACGCCAGGACGGGCGAAAATTACCGAAAAATAAAACGTCTGTTCTAAATTTACTTATGCCGTTATACTACGACACCTTTAAAAGGGGAAGGTGCCACAGTGGTGCTGTGACTGTGCTCAAATGCAGTTACTTCTATAAACATTACAAACAGCGGGAGCTAATTTTATCCCGACAAAAATCATTGTGCTGACGCTGCCACCTACTGAAAAGTATAGCCACATAACACCTATCGTATAACTCTGTTCAAAATATAGGTACCTACGTACAACATTTATTTCATTATCAGTAGGTAGGTCAATGTGCGTATGCTGCCTGTCACAAAAAGATTGCAACAGAAGTCGTAACTCAATGAGCGATATAGACACTACTGCTTCACTATTAGAAAACTAAATATAGTATTTATCTGCTTAATTCCAAGAAGTAAACGTATACTCATCGCATCTCAACCAATCTACTTACACGAGACCTTTTCACGAATATTTTAGTCTTTATTCGGTATAAACAACATTATACAACATTTTTTTTATTAGTTTACACAGCATTTTTACTTAGAACTGTACAAAAAAGGTCATCATGATACCGTGGCAGTTGGCACGTGTGCGTGGCTGTGTAGCCACGTTACAAAACTGGTCCAAAAATCTGTCTTGGTGCGTCGACCCTCTGGAATATTTAGTGGGTGCTTCGTAATGTTGACCTACCATTACATTCCCACATTCATTCTCCCGCAGACACTCAGGGCCGGCGACAGGCCCGGTACTCTGATTCCCATAGCAGCCCCCACCCCACCTAGTATTGCGTCATGAATTTGGTATAACACGAAGCAAGTACTCAATTGCTATTTTAGCACATAATCTGGGGGCACGGCAGTGCCCCCGCCAGGTCGAGCGCGAAGCAAACACTGCCGTACCATCCTTTACTGGAACCATTTCGCCGCATTTTCAGGCCCCTATTTGAGAACCTCTGGATAAGACCAGAACGCAGAAATTTTCATCATCTAGTAAGCTATAATCACATACTTAAAATCCAAAATTTCAAGTCTGTAGGTCATTTAGTTCCAAAGTTAAGCGAAAGCAAAGTTTCGCATTTATGACACACACTCACTCACTCACTCACTCACTCATGATCATCATAATAGAACTAGTACTTCCCATAAACTCAGAGAGCTGAAATTTGGTACAGAGTTAGGGTTGAATGGCCACATAAAGGGAAAACTATAAAAACTAGGATAATCGAAGATCTGGAGTACCTGGTGACCCTGATTAGAAAACACAAGAGCCCTAATAGATCTAGTACTTCCCATAAACTCAGAGAGCTGAAATTTGGTACAGAGTTAGGGTTTAATGGCCACATAAAGAGAAAACTATAAAAACTAGGATAATCGAAGATCTGGAGTACCTGGTGACCCTGATTAGAAAACACAAGAGCCCTAATAGAACTAGTACTTCCCATAAACTCAGAGAGCTGAAACTTGGTACAGAGTTAGGGTTTAATGGGCACATAAAGGGAAAACTATAAAAACTAGGATAATCGAAGATCTGGAGTACCTGGTGACCCTGATTAGAAAACACAAGAGCCCAACCAAACTATTATAGATCGACATATACCGCCCTTACAAAAAATATTCAACTTGGTGGGCCGCTTCATTTGATGTCAAAAATATAAGGTCTGAAGTATCTGATGAAGAACCCTCAGCTGGTATCAGCTTTATTAGAGATATTATGGTAATGCCCCTTCTACTATTGGTACATAAAAAAATCGACTGTCATTGCAAAAATCCAGCGTAGTGGGACACATCTTCATTTAATCTAGCCTATAGCGTCCCACTAGTGGTTCGATCCGAACTATGAACTCGCGACCTCAGTTACAGATGTATAACTTTGCTTACGCCATTCGCGCAGGCGCACGCGCGCTTTGCATTTAAACTATACAACCCCATATCTCGGCAACCCATCGACCGATTTGGCTTATGTTCGAATTTAAAAATTATTTTAATTTAGTTTACCCGCCTATCAAATTTCATAACGATCCGACCAAATTTACTCAAGTTATCGTCAAACAAACATTCATACCTACAAACATACATACATACAAACGCCGGATTGTTCCAGCAGACTCGGAGGACTTTGCTCGCTTCGCTCGCTTGTTCAACAAGAAATAGTCGGACGATTAACTTTATTCTACTCGAACATTACACAAATTTAAAAACGGTGTCAAATAAGAAAATCTAATAAAATTAATCAATATGCCCTCGTTTCTACAAAAAGAAGTGAAATCCCACCAAAAACATTCTGTAACAACTAGCCAGGTCTCGATGGATCTGCTTGTTTATCTCTAAAAAAGTATTGAAATCTAGACATAGTCGTGCTAAGTCTAAGGTTCCTTACTGCGATTTCTTTATTATTATAGTTAATGTTGTGAGACTTGGCTGTTGAAGGGTACACAAGGGTACAAAACCAGGTGCTCCATGACACCATTGCACCAATCTGTCGCCAGAACCGCTTGTGTACCCTTCAACGGCCAAGTCTCACAACATTAACTATAATAATAAAGAAATCGCAGTAAGGAACCTTAGACTTAGCACGACTATGTCTAGATTTCAATACTTTTTTAGAGATAAACAAGCAGATCCATCGAGACCTGGCTAGTTGTTACAGAATGTTTTTGGTGGGATACTTACTTACATCAAGGAAAGATGAGCCTTCGCCGGCGCGCGTCTTACATCAAGGAAAGATGAGCCTACGCCGGCGCGCGTCTTTTGTTTCTATTACGCACTTTTTTAAAGAATAAAAACGTACCTACATACGTAATTAAATCGCTTTTAGTCTGATCATCATGGGGCCCCCTATTGTCCTCCAGGGCCCGGTCCAGCTGTCCCCCCTATCGCCGGCCCTGCACAAGTGCACACATACACACACACACACACACACTAGCATTCGAAAACCGCCAGCCAGCAGCCAGTCTTTTCAGTTAGCCAGCTTATGAACGTGCTTGAGCACATATGTTCGATTAAAAACAAGGCAGTTCCGATGTAATAAGTAATCAACTAACCATCGACGAAGGTTAAAGAAAGGGACATTGAAATGGCCTCGTTTTGCGGTAGAGTCATTGTTTTATTGAGGTAAGTCCACAAGTGTTTCTTTATTTTGTTTATTATGAACGTGATATGTTGATACTGAATACCTATTATTAGCTCGCCCATTTTAGTGAATGACAACAGGACGGGTGAATATAGTCGTAGTGTGTGCGATAAAGATAGAGATATAGCTTTTTTCCTTATGCCGGCCACGATGTAAACAAACAATTTTGCATGGTTACGGACTCTACGGTTACTTGCTTACCTTTTTAATTTATTTGAATCTTCTAAATATGTTCCTATGTTTCATTCCTATTTGTGGTAGGTAACCGTTGCATGCATTTATTTACATTTGGTTAAGTTGGGTGCAATAACAAAATAGTATGAGTCATAAATAAGACATTTTGCTTGATAGATTGTGCAATTATCATGCAATACTTATAACTATCTTCTCTATTATACCTACAAGCCTGATTTCTTTATTTTTATAGAAAAATACCTCTTACTGTCTTTGTGTTTCCGACTTACAGTGCCGTTCTAAGCGCCGCACCACTTATAAAGACGATATCGCCGGCCCTAATCCTGACCCGTGATATAAAAGAGGTAAGAGACATAACATAATAGGTATACAATGACATCCATATCTACGAAACTTGGAGAAAGAAACGACTATTACTAATTGTAGAGTCGAACGAGACCAATATGCCAAATTATTGATTGCCAACGCGCGATAGGAGAAGGCACTTTTTCAAGAAGTACATAGCAAAAGCAAACAAACTGGAACCTTATAAACAAAAAAATAAAATATTTCAGGGCCGCATCCAGGAAGCAAGGGAAGCCTCAAAGGTGGACGCCAAATACTTCCTAAACGTCACAAGTCACTCCGGCTTCCTAACAGTGGACGAGAAATACAACTCCAACCTTTTCTTCTGGTACTTTCCCGTGGATCACAAGAATGCCTCCCATTCGACTCCCGCGCCTTGGATCATATGGCTACAGGGAGGGCCAGGAGCGTCCAGTTTGGCTGGAGTATTTGACGAGATGGGGCCCTTTTCTTATAACAGGGGGAAGGTGATGCTAGAAGGTAAGCCATAGCTTTAGTAGCTACTCCCACTTATTCTTCTGATACTTTCCTGTGGATCACAATAATGTCTCCCATTCTACTCCCGCGCCTTGGATCATATGACTACAGGAGGGCAGGGGCTTCCAGTCCTTCGGGCGCCAGAGGTCTATTTCTCAAATGGCCAACTTCTAATCATACCTACTTCTCTATTTGACTACTTCGCAAACGGCCTACTTAGCAAACAGCCTATTTCGCATTCAGCCTACTCTCAACCAGCCTTGCTGGAGTATTTGATGAGATGAGGCCCTTTTCCTATAAGTTATAACAGGAGAAAGGTGACGCTAGAAGGTAAGCCATCGCTTTAGTAGCTAGACTAGAGATACAACTCCCACTTATCCTTCCGATGCTTTCCTGTGGATCACAAGAATGCCTCCCATTCTACTGCGCCTTGGATCATACAGGGTGTTAAAAGACCGCCAACAGACCCGAAAGGTACGAAAGGTAGGCATACTAGACACCAAAACAAAGTACTTTTTCGATAAATTATTTTGCTGGGAAATGATTTTGGTTTTTTAGGTTATAATTTTGGAAAAATTTTTATCACGCAATGGATGTGTAACGCAGAGAAGTCATATTGCGTAAGCGTTGACATAAACTTTTGTTACTTATGCTCGAGGTGCCGATGTTAAGAATACATTGCGGGTTGAAATTTTAACATCGTTTTATGCAAGAAATATTCAAAATGTTGATATGGCTTCCTGAGAAGTAATGTTAAGTATGAAATACTGAGTACATTTCTGCAAAAAAAAATTTATTAAAAAGTCCGACTTTGAACCTCATTATTTCGGAAACGGTTGATTTCCCAGGCATAGTTCCTTGAGCAAAAATGTTCGATATGATGAGGACCATACGTGGTTTCCCGCTTTGTTGGAGGTCTTTTAACACCCTGTATAGCTACAGGGGGGGCAGGGGCTTCCAGTCTTGCTGGAGTATTTAGCGAGATGCCCGCGAGATGCCGCGAGGCCCTTTTCTTATAACAGGAAAGGTGATGCTAGAAGGTACGCCGTTTAGTAGCTAGGGAATTACTTTTGAATCTTCCTTACGGATCACAGGTATGCCACGCAGTTGTTTCCCATGCAGTGGATCATATAATATCTCTTCTGTTCGATTTATACAGTTGCATGTCTTGGTTCGTTTCCAGCTCGCGAGACCACCTGGTGCAAGGAATACTCCATGCTATTCATTGACAACCCCGTCGGGGCGGGGTACAGCTTCACTGACAGCGAGGATGGATATGCCACCTCCATGGACATGGTGAGAACAACATCATGCGATTAGTGCTTTGATTACGCATCTTAGAGGCAAAAACGCAAAACGGCTTATCTAAGTTCGCCCTTCATAATCTGCAATCAAGTTGGCGCGTTTCTGAGAGACCAAGAAATGAGAAGATCTGTGGTTGGCTTTTCGTGAGCTTTGGCTATTTTTTAGTGCGATTTTGACAGCGATTTATACAGCCTCCAGTGACACCTCCACTTGCCTCGATGGGTGAAGTTACTACTCGGACGATACCTGGGTCACGTTGTTTTTAGATGGAGTGGGTTTGTCCAGCAACTATCTACACTATACCATAATTATCAGCTTCTTCGGCACCAAAAATTGGTGTAATTCTGTAAATAATAGTGTATAATAATAATTAGTGCCGAGCTGTGTAAGTAAAATGTAGTGCGAAGAAGATAACGAGCTTTCATTCACCTTCCCAGTACTCCAGCCATCTATACGACGCACTCCAGCAGTTTCTCCAAATGTTCCCAGAGCTGCGCAAGGCTCCTCTGTACCTAGCCGGCGAGTCCTACGCTGGTCATTTCGTGCCAGCTTTCGGACAAAAGATCCTCCAGAAGACGCCTAGCTGGACTGATAAGGATACCATCGACTTACAGGTTAGCTTCTCCCTTTTTTGTGTCGCCCCCTACTCGTGCTCACTTTTAGTATGAGGGGAATTTTAGTATTTTCTCACCCTAAGCACCCATTAGGTTCGACGATAGCAGCGTGGCGGGGCATCCAAAATTTTCATAAACTAGTTTTCTGGGCAGTGCCACTGCTTTGTCGACCATAACACATAATCGACTGAATTATTGTTATTCTGTTGTTTACAATAATGAAAATAATACTACAGGGTGCACTCTAAGTCGATAGCGGAACTTTAAATAGGCTGTCTACTGATCATTACAAACAACTTGTACTAGGTGGCGAAAAAAATGGAACGAAAAAAATATCAGCTGTTTCATACATTTGGCGCAGTACTGAGTCGACCTTTTGTATGGAACAGCTGATATTTTTTTCGCTCCATTTTTTTAGCCACCTAGTGCAACTTGTTTGTATTGATCAGTAGACAGTCTACTTAAAGTTTCGCTATCGAATTAGAGTGCACCCTGTATTATTGTCGTGAACGAAAAATCGCTGAACGAAAATAGCTCAGTTTAGCTTCAAAATAAAATAACATAAAATTTTGAATTTCCCGCCACGCTGCTACCGTCCAACCTTAGCACGTTTCTGAAGAAATCGCTTAGGTCCTCGTCTCGCACTCTACAACCCATTAATTTACTGAATTAATAACCTTTCTACTTCAATCTAACAAATTTTCAGGGCATAATGTTGGGCAACCCGGTGCTGGATCGTGAGAACATCGCCGACCAATACAGCTTGATGTACTACCAGTGGGGCCTCATCGACCGCCAGGGACTGATAGCAGTGCAACCGGAACAAGACGCGCATAGCAACGCGGTTAGAAATGGAAATGTTGTCGCTGCGGCTAAGGTGAGCGAGTATCTCACTCACACAATCCCATAAATGCGAAATACTGTGAGTCAGTGTGTGTATTTGTCACTGTTCCACGCTGAAATGGCTGGACGGATTTGGCTGAAATTCGAAACGAAGCTTAGAAACCAGATTAACACTTCAGGCTATAAATTGCTAGATATTTCCCAACACTTCGACTGAATACTTAAATTGCTAGATTTTCCCGACACTTCGACTGAATACTTAAATTGCTACATATTTCCCGACACTTCGACTGAATACTTAAATTGCTAGATATTTCCCGACACTTCGACTGAATACTTAAATTGCTAGATATTTCCCGACACTTCGACTGAATACTTAAATTGCTAGATATTTCCCGACACTTCGACTGAATACTTAAATTGCTACATATTTCCCGACACTTCGACTGAATACTTAAATTGTTAGATATTTCCCGACACTTCGACTGAATACTTCAGGCTTGCTAGATATTTCCCGATACTTCGACTGAATACTTCAGGCTATAAATTACTAGATTTTTCCCGAAACTTCGACTGAATTCTTCTGGCTATTAATTGCTAGATATTTCCCGAGACTTCGACTGAATACTTCAGGGTATAAATTGCTAAATATTTCTGCGCTGACATGGATATCTAATTAAATATTTCCACTGCGTCTTTCCAAGTTTCCGGGGATATTTCATCCAACCCGCCGACGCCCAACGGGCCGTCCCTCGTATGCTCTTCATCATCATCAGCCCACCTCTGCCCATTGTTGGGTATAGGCCTTTTTCCCCTCGCGCCACCTCTCACGATCCCGCATCCATGCCATCCGCATCCATGGACCCTCCGTCGCTGTGACAATGTCGTCCGACCATCGGGCTGCTGGTCTTCCACCTTTCTTCTTCTTCGCGTGCCTCTCCACTAATGGAGGTTGGCAGTCGGCTCTTCATTGTTTTCTATTTCTTGCCAAGCGAAATAGATGTTCGACGCTGGCTATATCTGTCCATTCCTTGATGTTTCTGAGCCACGACTTTCTTCTTATACCAGCACGCCCCTTCCCCTCAACTTGCCCATCATGATCACTTGAAGAAGTCGATACCTGTCGTACAGTGGCGGACCCAGGATTTTGGTTTGGCGGGGGCTTAACCCCAATGAGCGTAGGTTTTCAAGATTTAAAAGTATACAAAATTTATTTTTAAGCATGGTCTCAGGTGCTTTTAGATGCTCTGAATGCTCTGGTCCTCTGAATCCGCTAGTGCCTGTCGTGGCGGAGGACAAGTCCTAGGTAGCTTATCCTTTGTAAATGCCAATCTCATCTCCCCAGACGAGAATCGACCTTCTGGACAAGCTGGCCGCCATCAGCCAGCAGCCGCAAGAGTACAACGCGCTCCACGATGAGTATAGCTTGCGGGACTTCTTGGAGTACCTGAGTGAAGAGAGGATACGGGAGGCGCTCCACGTCGGACTAATCAGGTTATTTATATTTACAACATTTTAGTTTTAGTTCGTACTTCCTTAGGGCTCCTTAGAGACTTTTTATCCCTACACAAAAGTAATGGCATCATAAAAAAAAGTTTTTTTTTTTCATAGAAAATTTATGGGGAAAGTTTTTGTAAGAACTAGTTCTTAGACTCGTAAGAACGTTTTCTTGTAAATATAACGGTTAAGGCCCCGTCTCTAAAATCCACCCTGTATAATTTTGTCTTACTTAGGTTCACGTTCTCGAACCACACGGCCGGCGGCAAGTTGGGCGCGGAGTTCTTGGCGCATATGAGGCCCGTCATGGAGACACTGTTGGAGCACTACAGGGTTATGATTTACTGGTGCGTTTAGCTTGTTTTTATTTACCCCCGACCAAAAAGATTGGTGTTATAAGTTTGTCTGTCTATTTGTCTGTCTGTCTGTGGCACCGTAGCTCTTAAACGGGTGAACCTATTTAGAATAATTTTGAAAGCAGGTTTTCTAGCGAGTGTTCTTAGATAATAATATGATTGATTAAAATCGGTTCAGCCGTTTATGAGATATGCTAATCTCGCATTCGACACATCTCGAAGGCAAAATCTCATTTTGCTGCAAATGTCACATGTCCTATACACACGAAGTCATCCTCGATTTCTGCGAGATGTTCGCCTTTTTCGCTCGACATGACTCGAGTGGTCGGGAGCAGTCGAGATCGAAATGACCTGAGATTTTTCCTTCGAGATGTGTCCAATACGAGAATTAGCCCCCTGGGTGACCGATAACTACCGCCACCAAAGAACATAAAAAACATTCTTTTAGTATATTTTCCTTTGTTTTTACCCTGTCCCTTATACTTCGTTCTGACATTTTCCAGCGGGCAGCTAGACCTCGTGGCGCCATGCACGCCCAACGCTGAAGCGAGGCGGAAGAAATGGCGCTGGAGCAAGAGGGACGCCTTCCTAAGGGCACCGAGGGACCCTTGGTGGTACAACGAGAGCATTGCCGGGTAAGTTCTTATCATCATCATTGGCCTTTTGCGTTCATTACGTACGATTGAATATGAGTGTCAGTTGGAGGAGCTACAGATTGGGTGAATTGAATATGAGTGTCAGTTGGAGAAGCTACAGATTGAGTGAATTGAAAATGCGTGTCAGTTGCTGGTGCTACAGATTGAGTGAATTAAATATGAGTGTCAGTTGGAGGAGCTACTGATTGAGTGAATTGAATATGAGTGTCAGTTGGAGGAGCTACTGATTGAGTGAATTGAATATACTATTACGTGTCAGTTGGAGGAGCTACAGATTGAGTGAATTGAATATGAGTGTCAGTTGGAGCAGCTACTGATTGAGTGAATTCAATATGAGTGACAGTTGGAGGCGCTACTGATTGAGTGAATTGATTATGAGTGCCAGTTGGAGGAGCTACTAATTGAGTCCATTGAATATGAGTGTCAGTTGGAGGAGCTACTGATTGAGTGAAGTGAATATGCATTTCAGTTGGAGGAGCTACAGATTGGGGGAATTTAATATGAGTGTCAGTTGGAGGAGCTACTGATTGAGTGAATTGAATATGAGTGTCAGTTGGAGGAGCTACTGATTAAGTTAATTGAATATGCGTGTCAGTTGGAGGAGCTATAGATTGAGTGAACTGAATATGAGTGTCACTTGGAGGAGCTACTGATTGAGTGAATTGAATATGAGTGTCAGTTAGTGGAGCTACACTTTTTAAAGTGACTATAGCGGCAGCGCTCACAAGCCGCATATTGAGCACACTTGGGACTTGACCTTGTCTTTCCTGTGGGCTAGGCCGACTAAGCTGTGGGGATGGTATAGGCGCTGGACAAGCCTACTCCATCTTAAAACAATGTCCCAGGCACGGCAGCGTCGAGTGGTCTCTTCATCCACCTAGTGTGAGTGAAGGTGCCACTGGACGCTGTATAAATCATCTCATTATGTAGATGCAAAGGCCTAAGTTTTTAAGGGACTTCATAATAGCTTTAACGTGCGGAGCATAAGTGCGTCAATCGAACAAAAAAAGAGTATCCTAGCTTGTAGCTTAGAAAAATATTGTGCCTTTATTAAGTTTCCTGACGTGATGACGTCAGTACGGCGCACCGCTGACGTCATCATTGTCAGTGCAGAATTAAATACTCGACAAATGTTACTGTATTCCATAATTGTATGACTGTTCACATTCCCTTTTTTGGCGTATGGGCCAGATATGTCATGGTATGTTTTTAAGTCAGCCTGATCTTAACCTCAAGACTACTTCTCCCCATTCCAGCTACGTCAAAAGCGGCGGAGGCCTAACCGAGGTCCTCGTTCGGGGCGCCGGTCACCTCGTGCCCTTGGACAAGCCTCACCAGGCTCAACAACTCGTCTCCTTCTTCATCAGAGGCCTCGACCTTCCTTTACCACCGAACTACGTCCCACTCGACCCACCGGCTTATGAAGAAAACTCAGCAAGTATAGTCGATTCACCCAGTAGTTACAAATCAGTTTTTATAGCAAGTGTTGTAGGCAATGTTTTGTTGCTGGCCGGTATAGTCACCGGTATAGTGCTCTACAGACTGAAGTTGAGAAGAGACGAGGGTTGGATGTATAGCGATAGCGTTTCTAATCACGATAGTGTGCTGAATTTGGCATAGTGACGCGTCTAAGCGCGGTGGTTCCATCAATGAATTTGTCAGTAGAACTATTGTGAATGTAGAGTTTGCATAGTTCCATCATCCAACTACAGGGTGCACTCTAAGTCGATAGCGGAACTTTAAGTAGGCTGTCTACTGATCAATACAAACCACTTGTATGAGGTGGCGACAAAAATGGAGCGAAAAAAATATCAGCTGTTTCATACATTTGGCGCAGTACTGAGTCGACCTTTTGTATGGAACCGCTGATATTTTTTTCGCTCCGTTTTTTTCGCCACCTAGTACAAGTTGTTTGTAATGATCAGTAGATAGCCCACTTTAAGTTCCGCTATCGACTTAGAATGCACCCTGTAGTTAAGGGAACAATGTGAAGGAAGGGCTGTTAGAGACAACACTCGTACCTTTGCCGATTAAGAGGACCATACTGCCAAAAAAAGGAGTGCATAATAGTGCATCATCTGGGAACTCAAATCTGGATCTTTGATTACTCTGCTTTATCTCGCTAGAAAAAGAGGAATACAAACTTGTCGATGAATTCATACTGTTGTCACTTCTTTCTCGCGAGTATTGGCTAAGTGGGGTGCAACTTTAGCACCTGACCCTATTTGTAGTAGATGACTGGCTGTGTTTATACTGGTTTTACCAATTGAGCCAAATGTAATTGTACTTTTAGTTAGCGATGTGCCTTGCATGCCTTATAGCAAACTTTGCGTAGTTAATAATGATATTTGTTTATCATTTTGTACAAAAGTTTTACATTAATGTAAGTATCTTACTGCACCGGACCTAGTGATTACAACAGTATACCTATTATTATATGCTTTTGGTACTCCAACAAAGTACATTACAGCAGTTGTTGTACATAATTTAAGTAACTATTTAGTGAATTTACTTAATTAAAACAGAAAATTAATTAAAATTAATTATTTATACAGATGACATTAAAATGACATAATACTTATGGACGATCCAATATTTTATTTATAACTAGCTGACCCGGTGAACTTCGTATCACCTGAAATAGTTTGACTCTAAAAATGGCGATTCCAATACAAAATGACCAATTTTTATTTCTTCCGTTTTTCAGCTAATCCTTTAACTTTTCCTATATTTCTTTGCTTATAAACCTACCCTGAAGTATGGTGAACTAAACAAAACAGTAAATATGCAAATCGGTCAAGCCGTTTCTTAGTTTTAGCGAGACTAATGCACGGCGATTCATTTTTATATATATAGATAGATATTAGCTATTACCATTTCGCAAGTTATATCTATGAAATCCAATTTCGAAGGCACAGTGACAAACAAAAAGGTGCTATTGACGAGCGCCATCTTGCTTTAGTTCAACCTAAGGGGCCAGACACAATAAACTACATGTATGAAACTGGCACCTGGCCTATAAAATAACTTTCAATTCTTTGCCTGAAACAAATCCAATCATGTAATTTCTAAAGTTTGGTGCATAATTTGCCGAATTGAAATGGCTGTGGGGCCATTGTTCTATTTTACGAGTAGAGCTGAGGAGATAGCAAATTAATGGCCCCCTCTTTCAGTCATTTCCAAACACCAAACTTGTAGAATTTATGGTAATTTTGTTAGTTTGAGCTTATGCGCGTATCGCACTCATTCTAGCTGGCTTCCAATGAACATGTCAATCAGCTGTTTGGCCACCTCAGGCTGGTCCCTACTGACGCTATGACCAGATTTCCTGATCAATGCTTCCATCAAATTGCCACCACTTTTTATGTACCTGCAAGTAAACGTAGAAGATAGAGAGCATGAATTAAGTAAAGTAGGTAGTATAAGAACATAGAAATGAAGTGCTTGTTGGAATCGTCGAGTAATTCTAAATATTGGGAAGACTCGTACACTCGACAGCACGTCGACGCTTACAAGCTAGCACTCTACTCGATTACATTACGGGCGACTTTACAACAAAAGTGTACACTCTGACGTGCTGTCGTGTGTACTATGGACCCTTACAAATATACCTGTACCTGACTGTTACCCCCTTCTGTAAGACTATCAGGCTGGCGTAATGAACCATACCGTTTTTTTGCTCACTAGTTGGCGCCACTTAGATATTTCTTAAAGTTAATACGTAAAAAAAAAAGTATACATCAGAAATGTTCGAAAAAAAATTTTTTTTTTTTTCGAAAGATGTTTCAAACCAGTAGTTAGTGCCAGACAACAAATATTTTTCATGATAATTGAAGGTTACAGGTTACAGGGAAAGAACAGGGATTGTCACATTTTTAAATATTTCAAAATAATAATTCAATTAACATTTTTAAACATTGAAGAATAAATGAGCGATGAGTTTAACACGAATAATTAAGAATATATTGCATTTTATATTTATCTTGCTCCATACACTTTTCATTTGGTCCAAAACTTTAAAGAGCAATATCTCAGTTCAATGTTTCTGTGACATTCCTTGTTCTTTCCGTGTACCCTTCAATTAATCTCCTAATTAATCCAACATTATTTTTTGATATTGGTTCCTTTACAAACCTGTGCTACGAACTGCTACGAACCCGTGCTACGAACTACGTAGCGTAGCTTGTAAGGTTCGAAACATCAACTATTTTCAAATTACAGCAGGTGCACTGTCCGAATGTCTTAGAACGGACATGATTCTCGCGCAGTAGTGTGCATGATCCTTAGTGCTAACGCTTACCCGACGATATTATTGTGTGCAGAATCATAAAATGGTGTCCGTACAGCATTACGATACTTCTCGCTTTTAGACCACTCAAGCGCGTTATAGGTGTTTTTAGAAAGATGGTACGGTACAATTATGTCCAACTGGCCACTGGAAAATTAAATAGACAAATAAAAAAAAAAAAAAAAATATGTTTTAATATTCTCAATTATCCAACGTGCAAGTGTTTCAGTGTGCAGATTCTGTAAAAAAAACGCAGTTGCTAGTCCTCAAAACAGTTTTATTTGCGGGAAAATATATCTTATCGAAATAAAAAAATAACCCGTAAATAAAACGATTTTTTTTACAGAATAAGCACACAGTTCAGAAGAAAAAAGGGAAATACATTTCGATTACCCACCTGTAAACTAAAACCGCGTAACTCTCCAATAGCTCCTCAACAAACGGCTTGGTTGTATTCATGATATCGGGTAGCAACCTGTTGTACACCATTTGGCTGTTTACGTCAAACGTCGCGTTTGCAACGTGAATCCATTCGCGGACTGTCTTCCTATTGAGGAAGGCTGTGAGCTGGTCTGGAGACTTGTTGGGGTCAAGATTGAAGTTGTAAATGTTGACGCCGCTGTGCTCCTTTATGAGCTCGATGGTTTGGTTGAAGACCTGCGGAGGAAAGTATTAAGTTGTGATACACTGATAACTAAGGATTGGAAATAACGCGATTCAGCGATTTATGGGACCACATGGAAAGTATACCTACTCTTTCAAACAAAAAAAAATCATCAAAATCAGTTCACGTAGAAAAAAGTTCTGCGGTAACACAATTAAATAAAAAAATATGGGTCGAATTGAGTAGGTACCTCCTAATTATTTTTTTGATAAAAATATTTTTGCGTCTGAATTTGGGTTTATTTTCGGATTAAAAATCATCTTTTTACAATAATAAACTACAAAGTGGATTTATAGCCCGATACAGTGATTTCATTACTTTACTGCTCTAGACCGAAATATAGGTAGACAGCTGTGTATGGGCTCTTGAACTTGGAATCTACTTATCAATAAACACTTGTAAATTGTTTATTTCATTGATAACACGTGGCTATTTAAATTAGCACTAGCACCATCACTAGGTAGGTACCTACTCATTCTAAATATTTCAGATATTTTTTTTATATTCATTGTTTGCTTATAAAAGCTAGACAGACATGATAAACGGCTGTATGTAGACCAAGACGGAAGTCCATAGTCTTGGTAAAGAATATAAAATATCATGGTAAGTGTCAATATTTTAGCTTCTATCTAAACTAGGTACCTATGCTTTATTTATGTTTACGTTGCCACCTTACCCACACACCAGACAGTTTCAGAAATCCTGATTCATGACTGTTACATTACAACCTAATTAATAATAAGTACTAAAATATTTTTTTTTAAAACCTTCGACATTTTAATTTTAAAGTAGAATGTCTCGTTAACGGCTGAACCGATTAGATGAAACCACAGACTTGATGAAACATAATAATTATCTTAGACCATCGCTAGAAACCCTGACTTACTTGACTTAAATCCTGTTATCCCTCAGGAGGGACATAGGGCTCGAAGTTTTCTCCACTTGGGACGACTAGAAACCCTGCTTTCAAGTAAAAAAACCGCATCCGAATCAGTTCTCCCATTTAAGAGCTACGGTGCCACAGACAGACAGACAGACAGACCCTCACACACAAACCCACACTTTTTGGGTCGGGGGTTAAAAATACCACGTATTAAGTGGGTTTACTACTCGGACACTGCAATACCTGGGAAGTAATTCAAACTTACATTAGAAGCGTTATAAATATCTCCTGCATCGATGAGGCGCACAACCTTCTCCTCGAGTTCCCTCAACCGGTCGAGGTCCTGGCCATCGAGAATGCCCAGAGCCTCGCATATTTCGCTGTAGTGCATGCTTGTTCGTGGATCTATCAGCCCGTTGCCTATGGTTAGACCCTGGAAAAGACCGTTATTTTTACAAAAATTTCTGTAAACCGTGGTGGCTTTGTGGTAGAAAGTTGACCCAGCGACTGGGCTCAGGTTCAAGTTCCGGCATGTACAGTGACTATGCATTAGATACTTGCTACGTGCAATGTAGAAAGAAATAATAGTTAAGAAACCTGATTTTTCGTTACCCTCGGCGTAGAAATGACAATCTGCAGTGGGCATACGTGATGAGCCCGTTTTCTATCTCGCTCCCTCACTCTCTCTCTAGAGGTCTCTTTCTGAATGTTCGGTTCTTGCCCCCTTTCTGCTTTTGCCCCCTTAGTGTGATTCCCATAGTATTTGTAGAGTTTTGCCCCCTTTTCGAAAAAAACTAGTGCCCCCTCTCTCTCTCAATCCTTCTCTCTATCTAGAAAAGTAGAGATAGATCTCTATCTCTTTTTGAAAGAAGGCACATGCCTGTAATACCTCTTTCTCTCCCTCTCTCCCTATGTCTCTCGCTGTTACGCCTCTATCCAGACAGATAGATCTCTATCTGAATATCTCTAATCTAGACTCTAGCTGGATACAGGTCTCCTTTAAGATAGCTGCTAGCTCTAGTTGCTAGAGTACCTACATCTAGACTTCTAGACTCTATCATACCTTCAATTTGATCTTAGGCTCGTGGTGTCTGTGCCTGTGTATCTGGATACCCAATGCGGGTACATATTTCCCGGCGTACGATTGTCCCGACACGAACAGTGGCGCATCTAGCAGCTCCGGGAATATTTCCAGGAACTGCTTCAGAAACTCGTACAGCTGCTCGCCAACCTGTTGAGAATTCAGCGTTCTCCAGTTATTTGACACAATAAAATGCTACTTATTGCATTTGTTTAACTCCCTACGCAAAAAGAGAGGGGTGTTAAAGTTTGGATTGTGTATCTGTGTCTTTGTGCGTCTATCTGTTTGTGGCATCGTAGCTCCGAAACGGGTACAACGATTGTGATTTAGTTTTTTGTTTGAAAGGTGACTTGACTTGATCATTATTGTTCGTAGCTAACCTATAAACCTATTTAATAACCTATAAACGAATACAACGATTTTGATGAAATCGTTGTATTCGTTTATAGGTTATTCTTATTAGAAATTAAAATGTCGGGATATATTTTTGCCACTTATTCACATGATCTACACCCAATGATTTCCACGAACGTTTCTTATAGGGAAAATTAGCAAAATCATCGGCCCCTTTTTAGGTACGACAGAGTGAGTCAGCTCTCTGTATACCTACTTCATATTATGTTATCGCACGATTAGTTACAAGCTCGATGTGGCCCTCCATTCTGGAATCGAGACTTTATAATACCTATGTCTATCTGTCGTCGGGACTCGGACTAAAGATGGCAGCCGTAGACTCTGCTTTAGTCTTTAGTCTACAGTTTTAAACAATATATCTACAGCAAGTGTATCGATGTGAACTCTAAACTGTGTTTTTGAAAATTATGCGCAACTACAGGTCTATTTTTTTGTAATGCATCATTAAATATTGTGTCCAAGTGACTGTTTGTTTCTTAAATAAAGAAAAAAAAAAGTGTAGAGTAAAGTCGACTCTACGCCTGTCATGTTAGGGCCTCTGACGTGCCTCACTGAGGATTGTTCCACTTAATGCACCTAAGTAGATTCACCTTATGCTAAAGAACCTGGGATACTTGAGACAAATAGGTACCTAGGTATATCTACTCACATCGTCCTCATTATCAGGAATACCTGCAACGTCATCGGTAAAACTAAATCCAGATCCAACTGGGTTGTCGATGAACAGCAACGAATAATGGCTGCCCCAAGTTACGTTTCTTGGTGCGACTGTAAATTTAAAAAAACAACTTAGGTACAGTCGGCCACAATCTCAGATACCCCTTTTTGTTCGATTGGCGCCCTTATGCCGCGCGCGATTAGAGCTGCCATGGGGAATCTGAGATTGTGGCCCACCATCACCGGACCTACATACACAGAGGTAGGTATGTAGGTACCCAATAGTAGGTATTTTATATACAATAGGAGTAGATATTTTAGGGCTCTATTATATAGTTATATTCGCTATGCAGCAATCCTTCCTAAGTTATCACAATTTTTACGTACCGACACTTTTTTTATCACCAAACGAATAAATAGTTTTTACATACCCTAAAAAATATTTATACCTACCACCACCTGTGATTTATTCCGTTCGTCCTTTATTTTGCTCTAGCATTTTGCAAATGGCAATTTAATTTTTATAGACACATTATGGGTTACATACCTTGTCCATGCACAATTTGGAATGGCCCAATCAAATCGAAGAGTCCAACCAAAGAAGACCACCCAGGACCCCCTTGCAGCCAAATAATCCAAGGGGTTTCGCACAAATGACCACCTCGAAACGGCACAAACCAAAAGAACAAATTGTTATTAAACTTATCATTCACTGTGATAAATCCAGTATGACTACTAAAGCCTAGGAAATGTCTTGAGTCGACTAGAGACTTTTCTCTCGCATCTGTAAAGTTCCCGGCCCTTAAAAGAGGAGTTAAAAGCAAAGGTTCTGAAAACCCTTCAATAGCTTTTAGTAGGAAAAATATACAGCAGACGTGCGTCCACATTTTTGCAATGACGAAACTAATCAAGTATAATGCAATGATTCTAATTGCGAATAAGGTGGCTTTATTTAATTCACGGTTAATTAGCAGGTAAATCCATGAAGAAGAAAAATTTTAATGCTGAAAGTGTAAGATGTCGTTATCAAATACACTCAGCATTAGAAAAATCGCACCATTTGAAACAATGACTACGAAAAACTTTCATTCCTTCAAATGAAACTAATTCAGATGATATTTGAAATGAATGGTATCAAACTAGGTATACACCGTGCTATTTCAGTGGCTTTAAAGCCGAAGGTATTTTGTTGCACTGGTGATTCTGATGCAAATTCCAAAATTTTACTCCAAAATAAGCGAAAAAAATAACACTTCCCAATATCTATCGCCAATCGACACCATCTTTGTATGGAATTTTTTTTTTTCGCGTGTTTTGGAATGATATTTTGTAATTTGGCTCAGAATCACCAGGGCAACAAAATACCTTCGGCTTTAAAACCACTAAAATAGCACGGTGTCGACAGGTTATCGAGGTGAAAATTTTAAGCATTGTGTTTTTCAGACTAACAACTTCATCGCGCCACCTTGCATAAGCCGAGCGAGATAATAATCCTTCGAAGACTTACGGTAGACGGATTCAGAGATTCGACTGGACCCCGTGAGGATCAGAAGTAGTTGGATTTGAAGAACCTAGAAGCTTAAAAATGTTGGCGTTTCTTCCGTTTGCACTGATGTAAGTAAATAAGCCTTTACGTCCAATGGCACCCCCAAGCTCACACTAACTACCTAGGACGGAACTGCAGTGCCTGGGACACATCACGCCGCTTTATAATAAGGTATCTTAGCACTAGATGGCGCTGAATGTTCCCTACATCGCGATATGGTTCTATCTCTACCGCGACTCTAGCATTTGTCTAGGTGTCCAATATTGAACATGCCTGCTCATATTAATTACTGTTATTTAAATGAGCATTTTTGGGTCGCGCGCAGCGAATGTTGCCGCGCGAGAAATGTGTTGCTTGCTACATACATTGTTTCTTTATATCCCACTAGCTTTTGCCCGCGACTTCGTCCGCGCAGACTTTTTTTTCTCGTGAGTTTTTCCGTTGTTTTAATGGTTATTCTGCTATTCGGGGCGGAGAGAAATCCAACAAATAAAAAATCATAAAAATCGGTCCACCCGTTCTCGAGTTATAAATGGTGTAACTAACACGACTTTGTTTTATATATTTAGATGTTAAATTCAAATTCAAAATATTTACTATAAATTGCGAAAATATTACGGCGTTAAATGTAATCAAAGTAGATAACAATAGGTATGTCACCCACATACCTACCTATAGTTATCTACTTAGTCGGCTTGAATAGTCAATGTCAAGAAGCTAGTTTCCTCACGATAATTTCCTTCGGTTGTGTCCAACGCTCTGCTCTTTGTTATCCTTATTAATTTAACAATCACACTTTCCCACGTGTGGTCCAATACTTGATCGCAATCGTCCTTCAGATATCCGTAGATACATACCAAAGGAGTTTAGTATTCAGCACGTTTGGTTTACTCTGAATTAGTTTCAACCGTCCGACAATATCAAGTATGCGTGGGAATTTCAATCTTGTTCCTCGAAGGCTTTTTCGCACGGTTTTTAGGGTTCCGCACCCGAAGGGTGCCAAACGGGACCCTATTACTAAGATTCCGCTGTCCGTCTGTCTGTCCGTTCGTCTATCACCAGGCTGTATCTCATGTACCGTGATAGTTAGACAGTTAAAATTTTGAAAGATGATGTATTTCTGTTGCGGCTATAACAACAAATACTCAGAAACAAAATAAAATAAATATTTAAAGGGGCTAATACAACAAACGTGATTTTTTACGAGTGTTCTTAGATATGTTTAATCAAAATCGTTTCAGCCGTTTATGACATAATGCTAATTTGAAGGTAAAATGTCGGGAGTATTTTAAATTTAGCAGTTATTAGACACTTTAAAACAAGCGTAAAAAAGTTAGTTCACCTTATTGAGCTGATCCATTTGTGTTCTTTTCAGCGACAAAACTCATCCGGCATTTATGTACTTACCATGCATGTTGCGTAACTTATTTGCATACTTATACAAGACTTGAGTATTTAGATTTTTTTCTCACGCCTCCAAGTTTCATCCCAGGTTGTCCGTTCGCTCATCCTAAATATAGAGCGGAGGTGTGAGCGTGCAAGAATCTATCCGCGATTGCGGGGCGTGGGAGCGGCGCTATGCTAAACAGGTCATTGGTACCCAGAACCAGTTCGCGGACTCCACAGGGTGCGAGGAAGCGAGATCTTTATATTAATGCGTCATGCATGCCATCAAATAATAAACTTTAAAATATAAGTTTTTGGTTTGAAAAAATCTCTATCCTGGAATTCCTGGTACGAAAACTAAGCAATATGTTTAGGACCTAGAACTAGATAGCAAAATTATAAAGCGAAAATCCAATTAATATTCTACAGAAAACATTGACAGCCGTAACCCAAAAGTACCTACTGACACCATTATTAAAACGTTATCTTAGTAAGCGGGTGCAAAACGTTTTTGCTCGAAACATAAAAAAAACTTACGCAGTCATTGAGGATATTGAGGGTGCAAATGTTGTCGAGGTGAAATTTTTTCAAATTTATTCATTTGCTTTTAGGACTATCAACCTCACCGCGCCCCACCCTGTATAAGCCGAGCGAGATAATAGTCCTTCGAAGACGCAACAGGACGGTACGATAGCGGCCCGATACAAAGCACCCGCGAACTGGCGTCCTGCCGCACTCGAGCTAAGAAGGTCGCGCGCGAAGGATCCGCGACTAGACCCTGCGAGGATCGGAAACATAGTTGGATTTGGAGAGTTTATCAGCTTCGAGATGCTGGCATTTCTTGCCTTTGCACTGATGTAAGTAAACATGCCTTTACTTCCAATGGCAGTCCCCCAGTCACAAATCTGGGGCCTGAGTCTGTAACGCAATGGTGCCAAAATGGGCTCCCAGTTGACGGCATCAATTACGATTTATTAATGTTGTCCTATTATTTTTTGTGTAGTAAGTACCTATAGTAAAAAATATTCTGATTCTAATTCTAGAGGATTTGTTCGCTGGTTGTGGGAGAAAGGGGAGGAAACCCCGGTTTTGTCCTTCTACTGGGACGCCATGGGCACGCCATTGTGTTACAGACTTAGCCCCAGTTGGGTTTAGCTACCCGGACGCTGCAGTGCCTGGGACACGGTAAAGGTTTTATCACCTAGTATGACAAATTCTATATAATGTTACAGACTTAACCCCAGTTGGGTTTAGCTACCCGGACGCTGCAGTGCCTGGGACACGGTAAAGGTTTTATCACCTGGTATGACAAATTCCACATAGGGAGTTCTAAAGAGTCAAGTGGAAGTAACATCCCTGGTGTTCATCCATGAAAGCAGATGTAATTTTTACGATTTTTTAAATTGCCTACATAAATAACTGGGCTTTGACCCGTTTCCAACCAAATTAATTATGGTCCTCATGAGGTTTGTTTATGTACCTAGTACTTATGTACGTAAAGTTACGTGAAGCGGTTGACGGGATAATCTAGGAAGATTATCCCGTCAACAGCTTTTGTTTTACGTAGAACGGGATAGAAAAGGAACCTAATTTTTTTACAATGTTTATAGCAAAGTTTTTAAATAAAAAGTATATCCCTTTCCCAGGTGCTCTCCGGGACTCGCCACCGAGCTCCCGCTAGGGGAAGCCCCCGAGCCCATCCGTACAATCCTTGAGGAGACTTACAAGCCTCCCCGAGGAAGGGCGGGGTTCGACGCCGGGGAGCCCCTGTTACTGACGCCTCTGATCGAGCAGGACCGGCTGCAGGAGGCCAGAGAGAAGGCCTATTGCCCCCCGGACCAGCTGCTACCCGATATGGACAGTTATGCCGGGTACTTGACGGTAAGGCTTCGTTATTTATTGAACGAGATTATAACTAGATAATTTTTCCGACGTTCTAAAAATGGACCTATAAGTATAAAATCCGAAACCCCAAAACCAAGAGAAAGTGGTAAAAATTCAAATGTATGTTTTGATACTTTTTGCTCTATCGCAAAAACAAACTTAGTGATTATAGTGCTTACTTTATAGTATAGCAACAAATAATAAAAAACGGCCAAGAGCGAGTTGGACTCGTGTACCGAGGGTCCCTTTAACAAGAATTTTTCTAAATTATATTGGCGGTACGGAACCCTCAGTGCGCGAGTCCGTTTCTCACTGCTTTTTTTTTCAGCACCTTTGCATAATTTTTATGGCACACAAACAAAAATCTAAACTTTTTTGGGATCTAGATGTTAGGTTTTTTGCAATGCGGCGCTTAGTAAGTAGCTTTACCCTGAACGTTTCATACACCGTCCAGTCTACTTTCACTTAAGTAGACGCTGCAGTGCCTGGACTATACTATATTCCTAATCGGTATCTCATCCCGCAGGTAAACAAAAAGTACAACGCCAACCTCTGGTTCTGGTACTTCCCGATGTCCGACCAGGAGTCCGTGGTCGCAGATACCCCTTGGATCATCTGGCTGCAGGGCGGGCCAGGCGTCTCGTCGCTGTATGGACTGTTCACCGAGATTGGTCCGTTTGCAGTCACTGAGGATATGACCTTGGAAGGTATGGACTGACAGGGTTTTAACTGGCCAAGGATGAGTCGGGTTCATGCTGAGTTTGACTCGTGGGTTTTTGAAGTACCTGTTGGTCACCTAACATTTTTCCCTGACCATTAATAGGGCCCTGAAAGATACGAAAGTTATGGTATCCGACATTAATCTTCAGAATTACTTAGGTACGGTCGGCCACACGCTGGGACACCACTTTTTGTTCGATTGACGCCCTTATGCCGCGCAGGGTAAGAGCTACCAAAGGGTATCCTAGACTGTGCCCGACCGTACAAGGTTACAAGTGGGTAATGCAAAAGTTACCTACACGCGACACGTGTTAATTTCCACTAGAATTCGAACCAAGGTGCTCTCACGATCTAAGCCGGTACCTACAAAGCATCTACCACTGGACTCGGTAAGTATGCCTAACTACCACAGGGTGCACTCTAAGTCGATAGCGGAACTTTAAGTAGGCTGTCTACTGATCAATACAAACAACTTGTACTAGGTGGCGACAAAAATGGAGCGAAAAAAATATCTGCTGCTTCATACATTTGGCGCAGTACTGAGTCGACCTTTTGTATGGAACAGCTGATATTTTTTTACTCCATTTTTTTCGCCACCTAGTACAAGTTGTTTGTATTGATCAGTAGATAGCCCACTTAAAGTACCGCTATCGACTTAGAGTGCACCCTGTAGTTATAACGAATAATATTTACTTCATTGTCCGTAGAAATCAAATACTCGTGGGGCAAGAACCACTCGCTGCTCTTCATCGACAATCCGGTCGGCACCGGTTTCAGCTTCACCGACGACGATCGAGGTTACGCTACTAATCAAACTACGGTGAGTATCTACCTACCTATGCGATAATACAGGGTGTTTGAAGATCATTGCCACCATACCGATAAACCGTTGGTACCGGTTGTTGTTGATTATTAACAATCGTTAAGCCATGTCAGAGGCCCTTTGGGCAGCCTAGAAACTCTGACACCACGCTGATATTTTTTCGCTCCATTTTTTTCGCCACCTAGTACACACGACAGCACGTCGGACTGTACACTTTTGTTGTGAAGTCGCCCTTAACGTAACCGAGTAGAGTGCTAGCGTGTAAACTTCGACGTGCTGTCGTGTGTACAAATTGTTGTATTGATCAGTAGACAGCCTACTTAAAGTTCCGTTATCGAATTAGTGTGGACCCTGTAGTGTTCGGGAGATTTTCACATGGTCGTCGTATCTAAGCCCATACCTACTATTTCCTCATCAGATCGGCGAGAACCTCTACACGGCACTGCAGCAGTTCCTGACTCTATTCCCCGAGCTCCGAAAGGCGCCTCTGACCATCGCTGGCGAGTCTTACGCTGGCAAGCACATCCCTTCATTGGCCATACAGATACACTGGCACAGGAACCAGGATCAGCCTATCAACCTACACGTAAGTATTTTGTATACTACAGTCCTACACATACAGTCTACTTTTTAGTAGACTTAATGCACCCACGTGATCTACCCCAGGTGCATTAAGTGGAACAATCCGAAACATGGACACTTACAAAGAAGAACATGCACCGTATAAAAGTGGCACAAAGGGCTATGGAGCGAACCATTCTAGGCGTCAGACTCGTGGATCGCTAACCAAAATTGTAGTCATCCCTCGTCGAACAAAGGCTGACGATGTTGGTGATCGAATCACGGGTCTCAAGTGGAAATGGGCAGGACACCTGGCGCGAGAGAGCTCAAGCTCAATCACCACGCGTGCTCAATGCGGATTGGTGATTTTCGCGTTTGAGGATGTATCTAATGCCTCATACGATCAGGTTTCCTCACGATGTTTTCCTTCACAGTTAGCGAGTGGTACTGCTACTGTAAATTCACAAATGTACGTAACTTTGAAATAAATAAAGTCATAGTCACATGTGCGCATCGGCAACAGAACCTGGGTCTCACTTCCGAGTCCATTGTTCTACCACTAGACCACCACCGTTTTCAGCGCTAGCGTGCTGAAACGTCCCATTTTCTTGCAGGGTCTGGCAATCGGCAACGGTTTCATGGACCCCGAAACCCTGCAGCGCTACAGTTCCTTCGCGAAAGAGGTCGGCTTGGTCGACGACAGCTTCGCTGAGCGCATGCGGCAGCTCGAGTCTGACATCGTGCAGTTTGTGCAGAAAGGAGACCTTCTCAAGGCCTATGCTGTAAGTTGACTCATTATATTCTCTTGTCCTTGCAGCATTCTCAATGCACTTCGATCACAGGCCAGCCCCTCTACCCTTGACGCATTCTTTTCAATATGGCGGAATGTACAAAATTCAATATTTCACGAATTAAAGTATTACCTTTGAATAAACATTACGAAGTATATAAAATTAAAGGATGACTATGCGATGTAAAAGAGAAATAGATTTTTAACCCCCCAGTTCCAGCCTGGTACGTCACGTCATCCACATTCTCTTTAATTTGGTTCAAGTACTCGTAGCTTCTTCGTGGCCTTCCTTTTTTCTATATTTTCTTCTATTCCCTATATTCGTAAATTTACTATACTTTGTAAAACATTACATACCTAGGTACTTGAGATAAAACTAACATTACTACACTTGAGATAAAAACTATCGATGGAAAACATTGCAGACAAAAGTCTTTCTGACGACCTCACTCACGCACCCCGTAATAATTTTAGCTGGAGTTGGCCATTTCGCAAAGCGTCTGCAAGTTCAGCCTGCAATGCAATAACACAGAATCTTCACTTTCGACACATGACACCTACCTATCCCACTTTTGAGATAAAAACATGTAAAAAGACGTTTTTCAGACGGTTGAAAACACTGATTTCCTAGGGTTGCAACAATGTAACAAAGAAGCATCTTTCCAAACACCAAGAATGCCAACAGCGATTTTCAGTTTGGAACATTATATCTGTGAACTGTTTCCATGTATTTGAGAGTTACAGAGTTGAGTTATACCTAGTTACGGCATTTACAGTCTATATTAAAAAAAAAACTATGTACTTACGACCTTCCTCTTTGCAGTACTACAACCAACTGCTCTACATATTGCTCGTAGAGTCCGACATAAATATTTACAACTACCTCCAAGAAGACGACAGTGACCTGAACGGGCAGTGGACGGACTTCATCAACCGAGACGACACCAGGCGAGCGCTGCACGTGGGCCAGTCTAAATTCACCAGCGTCGGTGTGGTGTACCAAAAACTTGTGCCCGACTTCATGAACAGCGCCACACCCTGGATCAACGAGTTGCTGGATAACTACCCGGTTATGTGCTACAAGTGAGTGATACGATGTGTAGATTTTTTTTTCAGCCCCCTCATTATAGAATTCCATACAATTTCATAGATAATTTACCCGATTTTCACTATAACTCCGATAACTCTTCCAGTTTACGTCTGATTCTAGTTCTGTAAGGAGTTTTATGATTCTGATAAAATATCCGATAAGATTCGTATAAGATTGATCTAAAAGAACTGAAAACCGTATTCCGGTTCTTCTATAGCCTCGTCTGTAAGCGCCATCTATGAAATGCTTTGTGAATTTGTGCTTAAAACGGCTCATTCGATTCCTGTCCCTTTTCTTAGTATGGCTACGAGATTCCAATCAGTGAGATAACCCAATCAGTGCCAAATAAACAATGTACACACGACAGCACGTCAGGGTGTACACTTTTATTCTAAAGTCGCCCGAAATGTAACTGAGTAGAGTGCTAGCTTGTAAGGGTCGACGTGCGGTCATATTATATTACTTAAAACTTACCGTGTCATTAAAGAAAAAAATAGGATCGACTTCAAGACTATCGTTGTCTCGCTTTGATTGTATTAATTAGAGCGAGAAGACGAGTGTTTTTAAGTTATTTTTTAACGGGTTACACTTATGTTTGTTTCAGTGGTCACCTGGACGTCATAGTGGCGTACCACCCGTCTGTGAACACGTACAACTCATTCAAATTCTCCGGCGCAGAAGAATACAAGAAGGCGAAGCGCAACCTGTGGTACCACGACAAGATAATGGCTGGGTACCTATGTTATTTTTCTATAAATTAGTAGGTATAGGCAAATTGAAGAAAAAAACAAAAAATAAGTTAGGTACTAGGAGATGCCACTGGACACTCTCTAAATAAAATAAACCGCCTTGATTGAGCTGTTACTAATTTTACTGATCTCAGAATGGAGGCTCATCCACATGTCCAGTGTCCACCCCTTAGACTTCCTGTCCGAATCTCCCCATACAAAACTTTGTCTGGACTCAGAAGACAAGTTTGTAGGTCCGAAGCTTAACCTAATTAAAAACTGTTCCTTACGTTTGCACGAGCACTACATAGTCTTACTACACTATACATAATTTAAATTAAACACAATTTTTAACGGATTTCCATTGTGGATAGGCCAACGCGCCCGAAAATTCACAGATTTTACACCTTTTGGTCGACATTTTCACAACTTTTCCTTCCCCAGATACTATAAAACGGCCGGCAATTTCACCGAGCTGATGGTCCGCGGCGCGGGGCATATGGTGCCCACGGACAAGCCCGCCGCCGCCCTGGGCATGATCTCGGCCTTCGCCCGCGGGCTTCGGCTCGACAATGACACCGGCTCGCTCGTCGCCGTGGAGAAAAACGCACCTCGCCGCCGCAAGCTGGCGGTCAACTGAACTGGAACTGGAACTGCAACAGTCGCTGAAAGAGATGGAAAATTGTACTTGCTGGATTCCACGTCGTTTTTTTTTTTAAATAGCGATGGGTTGTAGATGGGCCAGTCACATTAGCACGCACGACTCATCGACAAACTTTTTTATCCCGCTTTCGACTAGCTAATAATGAGCCGTGTTTAGCACAAATTCACATAGGGCGCGTAGGAGAATGACGTGGCCATAAAAAAACCGGAATACGTCTGTCAAATTTCGTTTAGCACCGTAGACAAGAATAGATTAATTTTGACAGCCATATTCCGGCTCTTCTACGGCCACGCCTGTACGCGCCATCTATGAAATGCTTTGTGAATTTGTGCTGAAAACAGCACCCATCTTTTATTTCACTAAAGTACGTAACGCAAGATGGCGCTGCATAGTGGGATAAAAACCTTTGTCATTGTGTCGCGCGCGCTGTCGGGCTGTGTATTTTTGTAAAAAAGTTATAAATAAATTGGCTTTATTTTATTTTTATAAAAGTTTTTTATTTCTTTGGGCATGAACTCTGATTTGACCGACACCGTCACACGCCGGAGTGAAGACATCCGATGCCGATCAATGAGGCAATGAGGAAAGGCACTAGTAGCAGAGCAGTGGGATTAAAGGATCTCTCTTTTAGGAGATTTTGATGGAAACCGGATGAAAATATTTGATTTGAACCACGGAATACCCAAAAATATGTAAGCGAAGGCTTTTTGCGCGGGATTGCACTTCACGTGTAAGCTTGCAAAAAGGTTAATTTATTTTGAAACGCATCCATCAAATTATATTTTTTATGATGGCCACACTGTGTGGTGTGGTGACATGGGTGACGTTTCTCAGGGTGACCAGATTAGGCGAATTGTCGCCATTTAGGCTACCTCAGGGGGTCAAACGGCGACCATAAACTGCGATCGGCGACCAGTAGCCATTTAGGCTACCTTAAAAAATGGGAACAGGCGATTTAGGCTATCTCAGGATTATTTCGCATTTATTTAGGCTATTATCACAAATTTATTAAACCATTCCTTATAATGCTTGTAACAAAACGTAATATTTGCACGTGGAAAGGAGGCTGATGGTGACGGAGAACTTTTGTGGGAAGTAATTATTTTAGTTTGAGACTGAATAAAAAAAAAATGAAAATTATTAGATTGTTTAAATATTTTTTTTGCTCTACACTGTCTTTTTTTTAGATTATAGTATTATTTTAGGCTAAAGTTAGGCTTCTAGGCTCAAAAAGTTAGGCGATTTAGGCTAAATAGACAAGAAAAAAAATTAGGCGATTTAGGCTACTCGGAAGACAAAATTAGGCGAATCGAGTTAGCTAAAATCTGGTCACCCTGACGTTTCTCAATGTGCGAAGAAAATTTTACAGAAATTGTAGTCTCAAAATTCTATTATTTCGTCTGCCTGTAATTTTTAGCGATTATGCGGACCCTGCGCTCGTTAGCTCGTCACCTATTCTGAGACCGGGCTGTGAACTTTTAGCCAAATCGGTGAAAAAAGCGTGTAATCATGCCGTCATCGAAGTCCTGTGTTTGCGCATTGCTCTTTCTGACATCGGTTTCAGCATTTTATTTACCCGGCTTAGCTCCCGTAAATTACTGTAAAGCCGGCGACGACAACGGAAAATCATGCAAAGTAAGTAAAAGCCCAAGAAGCACCGAAAACCGCAGTACCGCAGTTGTACTATAAGGTGTAATGAGTCGATAACTGATAGGATCTTTCATGTACCATTCTAAATGGTGATAAGCGATATGCGCGCTGGGTAATTACTTTTTTATTTGAAAATGTTTATCCAGGGTACATGATTTCATAGTAATTTTATAGTTACTTTGTGTATGGTGACAAACACTAAGCATCGCAGAAGACATACATTTTCCATTTTAGTGTTCAAGCAATACGTAAAGAATGCAATATCGTTTTGTGTTTGATAAGATGATCATCCCTAATTAGTTTATATTCTATTAGAACGTCCTTTCAATACCAACATAAAGCAATCACATGTATTTTTGCAGAATGAAATTCCACTCTATGTAAACAGACTAAATACCGAAGAGTCAGTCATACCATTTGAGTACCACCACTTCGACTTCTGCGTCTCTGATGAATCCCAATCACCCGTCGAGAATCTCGGACAGGTGGTCTTTGGGGAGCGCATCCGACCGAGCCCTTACAAAATAAACTTCTTAGAAAAAGTGGATTGTAATGCTGTATGTACGAAGAAGTACAGTGGAGATGACACGGAGTCACTTAAGAAGCTGAATTTGCTGAAAATGGGCATGGCGCTATATTACCAACACCACTGGATCTTGGATAACATGCCGGTGACGTGGTGCTACCCTGTGGTAGATGGGAAGACCTATTGCAGTACTGGCTTCCCGATGGGCTGTCAAGTTCGTAGAGACCTGGTAAGTCACATTAAAAAAAAATCTTACACAAGACTCAAAACATTGCAAACAATGCAAATAAAGATGTCATGGCATGTGATAATAGACATCTGTTCATTTTATGCATTTACTGTACAAAATCGGCCAGAGACGCCACGTCAGTTTGATGTCACTCATACCAAATGCATAGAAGCGACGCGATGCATCAGACACAGAAGAGACGGGGCGCGTAGAAAGAAAAACGTCAAATCAAAGAAAAATGGCACGTCCGCGCGGTGTCCTTGTCCCATGTCTCTTCTGTTTTGTCAAAGCCATCACTTGTATCACAAACACTTCTTTGATTGCACATGACATTCATACAATTTGAACAACTGGTGCAAATATTATTTCTTTGAATACCTACCTATGTGATATACCTATTGTTAGTTATGGTTATAATAAGGTTTTGTTCCATTGGCATGGATTAATTTGAAAATTTTAAACAAAAGTTATATTTGTTTAACTACTTGATTGGCATAAAAAAAATTCCAGTACCCTCAGGGCGTCTATGAGCCGAAGTAATAAGTAAGTTAGTAAGTAAGTATAACTCAATTGGTACCAATTGGTTGATCAAAGAAAACAAATGCACGCTGGATGCAAACACACCTATAAAGTCATGCATTTATGTATGATAAAAAGAGAATAAAATAAAAAGAGTAACTGTGAAGGAAAACATTGTGAGGAAACCTGAGGATACGCATACGCATACTCATACGCATTCGCATACACATACGCATTCAACGCAAAATTGACACAATTATTATTAGACTTCAAGTAAAATATGAGGAGATGCTTTCAATGGGAGGTACACACGACAGCACTTAGGTAGACGCTAACATGCTAGCGCACTCTACTTGGTTACGTTACGGGCGACTTTACTACAACAGTGTACACTCTTATGTGCTATCGTGTGTACATTCTGTCAAACAAGCAACCCATCATAGTTCAAGGACCAGTAGCAGATGAAACACAGAAAAAAAATATCCTGAAATATTCTAGCTACCTAGCTTTGAGTCTTGAGGGAGGAAAGAGGTTTAATTATTATCATTGTTTAATAAAATACTTCCTGGTCCAATAAAGTATGCTGGCAATAAACTAGTATTTCCGTTCATAGTACTAAAACTTCCGACCATCTCAACAGGACACCTGCACCCCAACCGTGGCCACAACGTTGGGCAACGTTGGCGCATACTACTTATTCAACCACGTAGACCTCGAGATCACGTACCACAGCGGCGGTGAAGAGGAATGGGGCGTTGGCTTCGGGGATAATGGCGGGCGGATCATCTCTGCTAAGGTGCGTGAAGGTAGCAGGAATAGGTTGGCGCTTGCCAGCCCCTGTATTTTCTAAATACGTAGTATAATAAGGCGGACTTGCGTCAGTCAGGCTTAGCCAAGTAACTCTTGAGTTAATTTGATATTTCCATACAATTATTGGCTAACCCTGGTAGACGCAAGTGGACCTAATAAAACATTTATTTCAGAACTTTCTGTTCGTGTATAAAGATATTAGTAACAAATCATATATGTAGATAAAATAAGCACCGGAAATATTCCAGTTATTAAATGCCCAAAAAGAATGTCCATTTCTATATAATAAGAGTAAGAGCTATTTTCCAGCAAATTGACGCGTGAGCGGATTTTTGGAGAATAGACGCGCTGGGAAGATTGCCATGTCAGTGTCAGGGGCCTAAGTGATGAAAGATGGATGACTCTTAAAAAAATATGTATATTGGACTCATTCAAGGTACAATGGGGCATAGGCAGCGAACTGGCGGACATATCCGCTCGCTGGGCAGAGGTTTTTTTTATGCATATGTGTGGGTACATACGTACGTGTCACCAAACTACACCCTGCAGTTACAGGCGCCTTATTGCTTTTTGGAAAGCGGCTGCCGCGCGCCATAATGTTTCAACCGCGCTCGCCTTGTGCCACTTGTTAGAAAGCCCCTAACAGGTCAGAAAGGAGTTTAGCTAGGCGTCCATTAGCGGCGGATCGGGCCGCCTGTATTTATATGAAACAACGTCCACTAGCGGCGGACTATTGCGCTGCGGCCCGGCCCGCCCCGCCCCGATCCGCCGCTAGTGGACGCTCTTTCATATAAATACAGGCATTGCGTTGCTATCTTGCGATGCGCCCCGGCCCGATCCGCCTCTAGTGGACGGCAGCCTTAAATGTGTAGTAATAATCGTATCCAGCGCCTACTACTTCTTATCTCGATACTTTATTATCTAATAAATACACCTCGTCCCCAGGTGAAGCCAGCCAGCATAAACCACCCGGCGGACCGTCCCGACTGCAACAACCGGAACAACCCACTCGAGATACCCGACACCGTCACCAATCACGAAACATTCTCCGTCACCTACACCTACCGCGTCACCTTCATCAAGAACAACACCATCAAGTGGTCCTCGCGATGGGACTACATCCTCGAGTCCATGCCGCAGACCAACATACAGTGGTTCTCGATACTCAACTCACTGGTGATAGTGCTGTTCCTTAGCGGGATGGTCGCCATGATATTGCTGCGGACGCTGCATAAGGACATCGCGCGGTACAACCAAATGGAGTGCGGGGAGGATGCGCAGGTAAATTAAAAACTGGCCAAGTGCGAGTCGGACTCGCGCACGAAGGGTTCCGTGATATACACTGGCAGCTTAAAGCTGATGCGTGTATATCACTTTAGTGCAGTTTTTAAATGTTTGTCGAGTTTGATTTTAAAAGAGTTCACCGAGGGGGCACTGATTACTGCCTTTTCTATAAAAAGGGCAAAAAATCACGTTTTTTGTATTGGAGCCCCTTATTTTTTTTATATTTTTTTATTTGATGTTATAGCTGCAACAGAAATACATTATCTGTGAAAATTTCAACTGTCTTAACTATCGCGGTAAAGAAAAATATATTCTTGTAATTTGTGGGGATTTCCTCGTACGATTATTTACAAATGTTGACAATTTCCAGGAGGAGTTCGGGTGGAAGTTGGTCCATGGTGACGTTTTCCGACCGCCGCGCCGTGGCATGCTGCTGGCCGTCTTCATCGGCTCAGGATCGCAGGTTAGAGCACCAAAACTTTTAAATACACTCAAATCTAATACAGGGTGTTAAAAGACCGCCAACAGACCCGAAAGCCACGCATACTAGACACCAAAAGAAAGTACTTTTTTGATAAATTATTGCTGGGAAATGATTTTGGTTTTTTAGGTTATAATTTTGAAAAATATTTTATAACTCAATGGACTTGTAACGCACAGAAGTCATATTGCGCAAGCGTAGGTATAAGTTTATGTTACTTAAACTTGAAGTGCCGATGTTTAGAATACATTGCGGGTTGAAATTTTAACGTCGTTTTTTGTAAGAAATATTCATAATTTTGATATGGCTTCTTCAGAAGATATGTTAAGAACTAGATACTGAATTCATTTCTGCAAAAAAAAAGTTTTGAAAAGTCCGACTTTGAACCTCATTATCTAGGAAACCGTTGATTTCCCAGGCATAGTTCCTTGGGCAAAAATGTTCCTTATGATGAGGGCAATACGTGGTTTCCCGCTTTGCTGGCGGTCTTGTAACACCCTGTATATTTATTTCCGATAATATTGTTACAGAAACACTTTCTACCGTTTTCTGCTTTGAGAAATTCGCTAAGCAAGCACTTAAATATCGTTCTGCCTCTGCGGATTTCTCACAAAAGAACGTGACAGAACGATAGTTCAGTATTTACTTTGAGCCCTACACTAGGTGACCTTTTATCGCAGGCGATCGGTTACGTTTATGCAAAAAGGCTATGTTGCTATGAATTAAAAGATAGAAAAAAAAACAATAGTGTAGGTAGGATAGCCATTCGTAACGTTTCCAAAATTCATGGATTGTGTCCTGAATAGTTTTTCGTCGTGTTACAAACGGTTGGCGCTGGCGATGGCAATCTTACTCGGCATCTAAGCAAATAAACATCCAACGTTTAAGGTTGTACGATAGCAACGTGGCGGGAAATTCAAAATTTTCACAACTTTCGCTACAAAATGTAAAAAACTGTGAAAATTTTAAATTTCCCGCCACGTTGCTAGCCTCCACCCTTAAGGTGGGATGATAGCAACGTGGCGGGAAATTCAAAATTTTCACAGGTTTTTACATTTTGTAGCGAAAGTTGTGAACATTTTGAATTTCCCTCCACGTTTCTAGCGTCCACCCTTAAGGTGGGATGATAGCAACGTGGCGAGAGATTCAACATTTTCACAGTTTTTTACATTTTGTAGCTAAACTGAGCTATTTTTGTTCAGCGATTTTTCGTTCGCGGCATAGGTAGTATTCTTTTCATTACTGTAAACAACAGAACAACAATAATTCAGCCGATTATGTGATCTGGTCTACGACAAGTTTTTTGGGCAGTGCCACTGCTTCGTAGACCAGAACACATAATCGGCTGAATTATTGTTGTTTTGTTGTTTACAATAATGAAGAGAATACTATGTCATTGCCGTGAAAAAATCGCTGAACAAAAATACCATAATTTAGCTACAAAATGTAAAAAAACTGTGAAAATTTTGAATTTCCCGCCACGTGGCTATCATCCCACCTTAAGCCGAATTTAACCCTTACCTTTCCACCCAAGGTGTTCGGCATGGCGCTAGTGACTCTAGCGTTCGCGTGCCTCGGCTTCCTCTCGCCGGCGAACCGCGGCGCTTTGATGACGTGCGCGCTGGTAGCCTGGGTGTTGCTAGGCGCCGCCGCCGGCTATGTCAGCGCGCGCCTCTACAAGAGCTTCGGCGGCCGCCGCTGGAAGAGCAACATCCTGCTCACATCCATGGTCTGCCCCGGGTGAGTGAGCAGTACCAACAGTGCTCCTCTCTTGTCCAGCCTGGCGCGCTACCGCCGCTGGAAGAGCAACATCCTGCTCACATCCATGGTCTGCCCCGGGTGAGTGAGCAGTACCAACAGTGCTCCTCTCTTGTCCAGCCTGGCGCGCTACCGCCGCTGGAAGAGCAACATCCTGCTCACATCCATGGTCTGCCCCGGGTGAGTGAGCAGTACCAACAGTGCTCCTCTCTTGTCCAGCCTGGCGCGCTACCGCCGCTGGAAGAGCAACATCCTGCTCACATCCATGGTCTGCCCCGGGTGAGTGAGCAGTACCAACAGTGCTCCTCTCTTGTCCAGCCTGGCGCGCTACCGCCGCTGGAAGAGCAACATCCTGCTCACATCCATGGTCTGCCCCGGGTGAGTGAGCAGTACCAACAGTGCCCCTCTCTTGTCCAGCCTGGCGCGCTGATGAAGTCACGCTGGTAGCCTGGGTGTTCCGAGGCGCCGCCGCCGGCTATGTCAGCGCGCGCCTCTACAAGAGCTTCGGCGGCCGCCGCTGGAAGAGCAACATCCTGCTCACATCCATGGTCTGCCCTGGGTGAGTGAGCAGTACCAACAGTGCTCCTCTCTAGTCCAACGTGGCACGCTGATGACGTCACATGGTTCTAGTGCACCGGAGCCAGGGCACTGGCAGGGCTCCAGCAACTTCGAGGAATCTACGTGAGCTTCTTGTTTGGAGTGATGCGCATCGACTGTCTTTCAACAGCAACTACAAGAGTTGAATGACCAGGTGTCACTAAGGTTCGTGGAGTCTGCAGCGGCTGCATGGAGACCTAACCTCCGGTCCCAGTAGCTTGCAGCATGGTTGTATCGATCCGTAGGCTTGGGTAAAAAAAAAAACACTGAAATCGTGTTCAACTAGCGAAAAGAGTTTCCCGTCTGCTGAAGGAACTCAAACAAGAAGCAAACAGTCCCGAGAAGAGCAGTCCGAGCTTGACCTTGACGCTCAATCTGTTTTTGAGAGCGATTTGTCTCCGATTGTGAATGACAGGATCCATGAGGCTAATAAACTAGTGGTTCGCCCCGAACTCTCGACCCCATATTGAGATCTTTGCCTCATTTACCTGCCTACCAAATTTCATGACGATCCGACTAAATTTACTCAAGTTATTGTAGAACGAACGTTCATACAATATAAAAGACTCTGAGAACTTCTCTCGTTTCGCTCGCTCGTTCAATAACATTCCTTTCTCCTTTACCTACCTACCTTCTCCATCCCAACAGAGTGGTGTTCTCGCTATTCTTCATCATGAACCTGGTACTGTGGGGTAAGGGCTCGTCTGCCGCAGTCCCGTTCTCGACGCTCGTCGCTCTGCTAGCACTCTGGTTCGGCGTCTCCGTGCCGCTTACCTTCGTCGGCGCTTACTTCGGCTTTAGGAAGCGGGTGAGTCACTAAATATTTGACAACATTTCTATAGCTTCTGCAAAGCGGGCTTTACAGCTCCGGCACTGTTCAGGATAAACAGTAGCCGCTTCTCGGACTTCTGCTGCTTCTTTCTATTCGAAAAGTCGTAGAACAAAAGTTGTTGGAAATCACATTTAGCAGTCGACGTGTTTCAGGATTTAAGCTATTTAAAAATTACCCTTTATATCCACCAGTATTATTAGCGCCTTAAATGCCCCGGCGGCACTACACCGCTACATACGTTTTAATCCCATTATCAAACGTTATTTCACTACGTAAAAATCTACTCAAGAGCAAGATAAAAACGTTTGTCGTGGAACATGGCGGGCTACTGCTGGCACACACTATTATTATATTAGGATAAGATAAGATGTAGCCTGTACAATTGCACATGTCCCACTAGCTGGGCAAAGGCCTTCTCTCATTACCATTCGTCTTTTCTCCCACAGTGCTTGGAGCACCCTGTACGTACGAACCAGATCCCGCGCCAGATCCCGGAGCAGTCCCTCTACACGCAGCCCGTACCAGGCGTGGTCATGGGCGGCGTGCTTCCCTTCGGCTGCATCTTCATCCAGCTCTTCTTTATCCTCAACTCGCTATGGTCCAGTCAGGTACTGTCCAAATCCCGGAGAATACTGCTCTTTGATGTATCTTCATATTAGTGGTCTAGTCTAGACTAAGAATTAGCCAGTTAACTAACTGTGGTCCAGCCAAGAATGGACCTGTTAACTCGTTGTGGTCCAGCCTATAACAGACCAAGTATCTAGCTGTGGTCCAACCAAGAACGAGCCGGTTATCTCGGTGTGGTCTAGCCAGGTACTACCTAGAACCTGGTGAGTACCGTTCTTGGATAGACCTTTGTCCTTACTCGGTGTCTAAACCAAAAATGGTCCAGTAAACTTGCTGTGGTCAGCGCTGCGATACATGTGTGTATATCCCGCTATCGACTTACGCCATCTTGCTTTATTTCACCACGTAAATAAAGCGATATCGATTCACGATATCTCGTTTGGACGACTATTTCACCGCTTTCGTTTCACGTTTCCAGATGTACTACATGTTCGGATTCCTCTTCCTCGTGTTCGTGATCCTGGTGATCACGTGCTCCGAGACCACCATCCTGCTCTGTTACTTCCACCTGTGTGCTGAAGACTATCACTGGTGAGTGGAGTTGAGCTAAAGAGAGCTCTATTGCCATAGTCGCATGTACTACATCTGATCACACAATCCTGCTCTGCTACTTCCGCCTGTGTGCCAAAGACTACCACTGTTGAGTCGAGTTGAGGTAAAGTGAGCTCTATTGCCATAGCAAGATGTACTACAGGTTTACACCATGCTCTGCTACTTTCACCTGTGTGCCGAGGACTACCATACATAGTGTGCGCAAGAGCCTTAAAAGCAACAATCTGTTGACTGTTGATATGTGTAAACTAGACCCCGTAGATTATTAGCGAATAGACCAGCTGTGGCTATTCTCGGGAATCTCGATTGCGACTTGTTATTAATATTTTTAGCGTATAAAACGTCCAAATTAATTCATTCGCAGGTGGTGGCGCGCGTTCCTTTCCTCGGGCTCCACGGCCGGCTATCTCTTCATCTACTGCTGCCACTATTTCGTCACTAAGTTGAACATCGAAGACGCCGCCTCCACTTTCCTCTACTTTGGCTACACCATCATTATGGTGTTCCTGTTCTTCCTCCTGACCGGCACCATTGGCTTCATGGCCTGCTTCTGGTTTGTCAGGAAGATCTACAGCGTCGTGAAGGTGGATTAGTGAGTGTAGACTGTCTAGCGCGAAGGAACGGTATCCCTTTTGACGATCTTGCAGGAGAGAAGCGGAACGGGTGAACTTTGGCGCATTTTAGCGTTAAACGCCCCTGAATTTTATCGCGCCTGTGTGTCGAGTCTGATGCAAAAAACTCGAAATTATCGCGGCCCATACCTAGGCACAACTAGCGCCGCCGATGGAAAAAAAATCATAGTGGCCACTTTTGGCGATAAAATATTTTATTCGTAGGTTCAAGGATCTAGAATCTAAACCTTCGGTCCTAAAAATAGTTAAGCTTCGCGTTGATAACATAATTATTTGTTTTTAGCAAAAACGCATCCGAAAAGATGTTTTTTTCCATTAGCGGTGCGTACGTAGACTCTTGGTGAATGTAAGGAGACGTACATTTGATGTACGGGCACACGCCTCCGCCGCCACTCTTAAATAGGTCTAACGCAAAAATGCGTCCGTGTGGGAGCTGCAAGATCGGTAATTAGGAGGACCGAGATACACCGTTGTCTGTCCCGCTCTAAGTAATTTAACAACGCGAAAGAGAGCGATGTATCGCCCGCTGTCGTGCTACGAGTGCTGGTGATATATGTTCAGAAGATGATTTAATTATGGAGTTATTATTAATATTGTAATTTGTATAGATAAGAAATGTCGCGCCGGCATTTTATCATTATTTATCGTATTCTTATATTTTTCAGTATGTTCCAATTTTTATATTATAAAGTAAGATTTTAGTTAGATATATTAGTTGTAAATAAAGTGTCTGGCTTTTTCGTTTTCGCGCGTTTCTCTCGTGGATAGCACAATGTTTTTGTGGCGCATTGGTGAGGTCAGTATTTATAAAAGTGAGATTTTGGCTGGTCTTTCGAAACAGTTGACTGAGCGAGCATTGGTATGTACTTAAACATATCTTTGACGAAATAGAGAAGCATAAAATGAAATTACCGTCGCCATACAGTCAACAGGAGTCAATTGTTCTTCTTTCGGAAATGATATTTAGTGATAATATTGTAATACATTGGCATCACTTATTTAAGTTTTTTTTGTCCTTTATTATTATGCGTGCAAAGTATGTATTCTTCAGAGTACCTATGTTATTAATTGATTATGTACCTAACGTTTGTCGATTGTTCGTATTTTAAACATGAAACTGCTTTAGTTTTACAGAATAAGTCAGTTGCGTAAACAATAAATTGACTGTTTTATAAAATTATCTCTTTCAATTTTTTTTTTGAACTTTAATAAGGGCGGTACTAAAAAGCAAAATAAAGGAAAAAGTAATAAAAATATACTGTAGTTATAAAAATACTGATTTTATATTAATAAATTAGAAATAAGTAACAAGCAGGCATGCTTATACAAGTAAAATTAATTCATAATTAATCACTATCACTCTCGGAAAGCTCGGCCCTGTCCTTGGGTAAGTTGGCTCTGCGTTTCCTAGCGTGACTTTTAGGGTCTAATTTAGTCTTTCGGAATACCTCTATTGCTTTCATTTTATTCTGCAAATGACTCTGTTTCTCTTTCTCCCTCTGAGGTATCAACTCTTGGTACCTTTCCGATTTTACAACATCAACAGCACACACTGCTTTGTTCTCTTCTTCGTGTACAGATTTCACTTTGACGATTTTAGACGAGGTTAATTCCTCGTTGACGACCTTCTTTTGTTTCGTTTTTGTTTTCGGAACTTTAGCGACAGTGCCGCCCTCACCCTCACCCTGGTTATTGCTTTCAGTATTATTGGTTATTTGAGATCCCGCTTTATTATTTCTCTTCCTAGCTTTCGGCTTCGTCTTTTCAGATTCACTGGGCTCTCCTAAGAGCCCTTCGGGTCCCATTTTCTGGACGGCAGCTTTGACCCTTTTACTCATTTGATCATCAAGGGACTGGAAGTCTATTTTCCTTTTGAAATAGTCCTGTATCGACCGCTGGGTTTGTCTGTCTTGCATGACCTTCAGTACCGGCTTCATGATCTCATCCAGTTTATTCTGGGACCAGCCAAACTTGGCCTTTGTGTAGTCCCTTAGTATTGTGATGTCTAGCTCGCCCCATGTGAACTTGTCCTCGCTTTTTTCGATGTTTGGCTCTAAGTAGGCCTGTACTACCTAGAAAGAGAAACACAGGAACTATTATCACTTATCCGTTATCTTTCAGGAGACGAGACAAGTATCGACAGATTTCAGAAATGTACTCAATTTTACCCAAAGGGCTAGTCACTAACACATTGAATGTAAATGGCAACAGTATCCCATACCATTGTTATGTGACATTTACTCATTCTAATATCCTCTGTAGCCACGGTATGTTTTTAAAGATGCATTAGCTTCCTGCTTGTAGAACATAATAATGACATTTTTAAATGTCACAATTATTTTATAAACAGTAAAGTTTGTATCTCATGGCAAGGCTAGACGTGTGGGAAGTTTCGGCACAGTGTAAGGTTGGGCTCATCAACAAATAACATTGGTCTTGATTTCAAGCCATGTTATTAGGTATTAGTATTGTTATTCCCCACATTTACTTAGCTGGAGATAGCTGCTGGGTATCCATATACCGGCAGCGCTGTCAATGCGAGATTACTATCAATCCCTCTCAAAGAGTTCTGCCACACTGAAATACCGTGTCTACGCCACCGCCACTAGACCAAACATACTTGCATCAAGCATTAAATTACCTACACTGCTTTGCGTACACACGACAGCACGTCAGAGTGTACACCTTTGTTGCGCTCGCTGTTTGTTGTAAAATCGTCCGTAACGTAACCGAGTAGAGTGCTAGCGTGTAAGCGTCTACGTGCTGCCATGGACTGGTGGCGCCACGGTGTCCCAGTGTGGTATAGGTTCCTTCTAGCATGGTTATTTATTAGGTCCACTGATACTGCCGCCCCTGTATCACTATGGTATAGCAGGTGAAACAGGGCCCTTAGCCTGTAACACAATGGTGCCAAAATGAGCTTCCGGTTGACGATTTTAATTACGATTTAATTTTGTTGATGCTGTCGGTCCAGTGTCGGTCCTTTTAATGTTATTGTAGTACAGCAAAGAATATTATGAGTCTAATCCTAGAGGATTAGTTCGTTGGTTGTAGGAGAGCAACGAAAAAATCCCGGTTTTGTCCATCTACCTGGGATGCCATTGATACGCCATTGTCTTACAGGCTAAGGCCCCAGGTCCTAAACCATAAATCATATCTTCTTTTTGGATGAGTTTTTTTATTATTTTTTTCATTGGCGGCGCTAGTTGTGCCTATATTCACCTTAACAAAAGCCATCAATGCAAACATAACTTACCCGAACGCTGGGAAACTCATCAGTAATATCAACATTCTTCAACTTCTTTTTCAAAGTGGTATTATCGGTCCTTCTTCCGGACCGCATCCATTTCTTGAACTCCTGCAATCCCGCCACTAAATGCGCATGTTTAGGGGTCTTAGGGTCGCTTAGTTGTTTTTTGCTGTATGGAAATGATGCCAAGATCTCCATGGCGGTGACTGGGCCGACACCGTTCACTCCGGTGGTGTAATCACTTCCTACTAGTAGTGCCAGGAGTATGAGATGCTCTCTGGATAAGTCTGAAATTGGGAATACATGTTCGATTAATTTCGGTTCGCTGTATGGAGGTGACATTCGAGTTTTATGAAACTTTTTGAGATAGGAACTGGGAGCAAATACTGGGGGCCGTCGAAATTATTCCTTTATTTCAACAGTTGCTATTTACGAGTAATGCGTGTGTCCGAAAGTTCCCGAAAATAGGGTTTTTTCCTTTAGTTATAATAAAAATTCTAGATGGCGCTGTATTTTAGTAAGAATAAATGTCAAACTAGATCACAGATAACCAAAAAGAACGCCGGATAAGTCTGCGCGCGTCGGGTGGCGTACCGTGGCGTCGGGTGGTATTTAAGTTGCGATGGAAAATAATCACCTGACCAACCGCTTGACCTGACCCCTAATAATCCTTATTTTCTTGCCATTTCTGTTGTATTATGTTACCGGCCAAACCCGATTTCATGATAAACTAGTTTCGCCTCGGCCAAACCAGTCTAACCTAAGCTCGTATGAACGAACCAGTATAGCCTAGGCCAAACTAGTCTAGCCGAAGCTCGTATGGATAAACCGGTATTTCCTAGGCCAAACTAGTCTAGCCGAACGAAGCTCGTATGGAGAAACCAGTTTAGCCTAGGCCAATCCAGTCTGGCCTAGCAAGAATATTGTACGCTCCAGGATAAACTAGTATGGCCTAGCCCGAGCTGATATTGTCGAACGATTACGTATGAATGTTGCCATATCTCGTAAACTAAGAGGTTTAGCGCAAAAATAACGAAATTTTCGAACCCCTTAAGAACCCCGAAACCAGGCCTTTTACATATAAAGGTGTTCTAAAAACCGACATAAAGGGTGTTAAACATACAGGGTATTCCTGGACGTGTGACAGACAGTCGAAAATGATTTAAAACAAAGGTTAGGTCAGTAGGTTCGGTTGGCGACACACTGACATACCTACTTACCTCTTTTTGTTTTCGAATGGTCCTTCAAACCGGACAAAATCGGATATACCGTAGACTTTTTGAATGTAGACTTTTTCAAATTCGGCCTTTAAATGCGTCCCCTACTGTTCAGATAATTACGGCGGGTTAGTTAGTTTTAAGAAAAAGTACTAGTCTAGCATAACTAGGTAGAATCTGTATTACCCCTATTCAAATAGGGCAAGCCTAGTTTGGCCTAGACTAAACTGGTTTCTCCATTCGACCCAAAACACAACACTTCCCATACATGGCTTGTACATACATACAAGATGTACAAAAGCACTTATAATCCTAAGTAGGTATTATTTTAATGAAAATCCGTGGATGATCACTTGTGAATTTGTGAAACAAAAATTACGAGCAAGAGCAAGCGGGGCGCGGCGGGGTAGTTATCTGTGAAAAAACCTCGGCACAGACCAATAGACAGTCTGTGGACAGACTTTGACATTAATAGGGTTTTTTCCTTTAGTTATAATAAAAATTCTAGATGGCGCTGTATTTTAGTAAGAATAAATGTCAAACTTGATCACAGATAACCAAAAAGAACGCCGGATAAGTCTGCGCGCGTCGGGTGGCGTACCGTGGCGTCGGGTGGTATTTAAGTTGCGATGGAAAATAATCACCTGACCAACCGCTTGACCTGACCCCTAATAATCCTTATTTTCTTGCCATTTCTGTTGTATTATGTTACCGGCCAAACCCGATTTCATGATAAACTAGTTTCGCCTCGGCCAAACCAGTCTAACCTAAGCTCGTATGAACGAACCAGTATAGCCTAGGCCAAACTAGTCTAGCCGAAGCTCGTATGGATAAACCGGTATTTCCTAGGCCAAACTAGTCTAGCCGAACGAAGCTCGTATGGAGAAACCAGTTTAGCCTAGGCCAATCCAGTCTGGCCTAGCAAGAATATTGTACGCTCCAGGATAAACTAGTATGGCCTAGCCCGAGCTGATATTGTCGAACGATTACGTATGAATGTTGCCATATCTCGTAAACTAAGAGGTTTAGCGCAAAAATAACGACATTTTCGAACCCCTTAAGAACCCCGAAACCAGGCCTTTTACTTATAAAGGTGTTCTAAAAACCGACATAAAGGGTGTTAAACATACAGGGTATTCCTGGACGTGTGACAGACAGTCGAAAATGATTTAAAACAAAGGGTAGGTCAGTAGGTTCGGTTGGCGACACACTGACATACCTACTTACCTCTTTTTGTTTTCGAGTGGTCCTTCAAACCGGACAAAATCGGATATACCGTAGACTTTTTGAATGTAGACTTTTTCAAATTCGGCCTTTAAATGCGTCCCCTACTGTTCAGATAATTACGGCGGGTTAGTTAGTTTTAAGAAAAAGTACTAGTCTAGCATAACTAGGTAGAATCTGTATTACCCCTATTCAAATAGGGCTAGCCTAGTTTGGCCTAGACTAAACTGGTTTCTCCATTCGACCCAAAACACAACACTTCCCATACATGGCTTGTACATACATACAAGATGTACAAAAGCACTTATAATCCTAAGTAGGTATTATTTTAATGAAAATCCGTGGATGATCACAAAAATTACGAGCAAGAGCAAGCGGCGCGCGGCGGGGTAGTTATCTGTGAAAAAACCTCGGCACAGACCAATAGACAGTCTGTGGACAGACTTTGACATTAATTCTGGCTAAACTCCATTTTCTATGGTGAGATGGATAGTGCCATCTAGAGAAGTCTTCATAAACAACAAAAAAAAAAAAGCCGAAAAAAGCCTATTCTGGCTAAACTCCATTTTCTATGGTGAGATGGATAGCGCCATCTAGAGAAGTCTTCATAAACAACAAAAAAAAAAAAACCCGAAAAAAGCCTATTGTCCAACAAAAAGCAAAGTCGCCAAATAAATAACTTACTGTAAGACCGCTCAATCCGTTCAGCGACGAACTGCAACACGTGCTTCTTTTGATTGAAGAAATTCTTATAGACAGTCCTTCCACCAAAAAGCCAGATATCACTATCATCAGTGATTGTCCCATCAGTCAAGTTAACACTTTCCAGAAAAGCACATTGGGCTTCAGCCTCCATTGGGGCCACTATGTAGGGGATGCCAAATATTTGGAGCAACTCCTGGGCTTCTTTTGTCATCTGCTCGGTAATGTTTCGCCCTATGCGGTCGAGACGACCTTTTTCCTGAACGAGATTCTGTTCTTCGACTTGCATTTCTTCTACCAGTGAGTTAAGTTGCTCTCTAGACATAGGTTCCTTTAATTTTTCGACAGAGGGCTCTGTTGGGGTTTCAGTGATTCTTGCTTCAAAAGGGAGCTGATTAGGTTTTGAGTTGGTTTGGTTTTGGACTGTTTCAAGTGTTTTATCTATGGTGGTTGATGTTGAAGGAACATCCGAATTGTTTTTTACTTTGGGTCTAGGAGCAATATTTGTAGGTTGGTTTTCTATTCTTGATGGAATAGTATCTAAATCTTCAGTATTATTATTTAAAGTTGATTCAGTCCCCATAACTTCACATTGGTCTTCCAAATTCAGTTCATCATTTATTACATTATCAAACTCAACATGTTTCTTAGAAATATTTTGCTTATCTTTTACAACGCCCACGCTTTTGATTTCCTTAGCAGGTTGTATCCGTTGAGTTTCTACAAATACATCAGCAAAAATATCATCCTCGGGGGCTTCACCCAACTTCAGAGAAAACTCTACGACTGGAGTTGATGTTTTATCATCAGCGACTTCTTCGAATTCGCTATCACTGTCACTTGTATCAGATTCTAACTTTACTTCGGGAGCGGAAATAGTTTCTCCTTGGTCAACTTTGGAATTTAATTTAGTGCCTAATTCATTGGATGGTTTAATTATTTCGATGATTGGAATTCTTATGCTCTCATCATTGCTAGTATCAAGTGATATCACTTCATCCTTTCCATCTTTTATGCTTATTACTGATAAATTATTCTCAGTTATTGACTTATTTTCTTCAGGCATTGGTTCAACATCAAAGTTATCACTATCTGAATCAACTTCGATTTTAATTTCAGGCTTTACATTATCTTTTGGGCCATCTTCATCGCTTGACAAATCAACATTATCAGTAATTATTGTTTTTTCTTTGTCTAGTTCTTGCAGAATCTCATCAACTTTGGGCAAAGCTTTACGTTGTTTATCTTTAGTTTTGTTCGTGTCTATAATCTTTTCAATAGCCCTATGAGTATAATCGCTGTACTGCATGATATAGGCTTTTGCTGTAGACATATCGGTGTGTTCAAAGCCATCTGCCTCTTCAGAGTCGCTAGCGCTGTTCGAATAATCTGAGTCTGTTAAAAATGACGTCCAACTATCGTCAGTTTTAGTGGTATTAGCCACACTTGTGTTAGGATCGTCTGCACATTCTAGTGACATCGCTATTGCTTTCTGCAGATCATCTTCTAGCTCGTCGTTTTTACTCTCACCGGGTTCTTCTTGTACTTCAGTGTCTTTACTAGAACTTGGTATTTCAGTAACATCTTCATTACTTGACCCTGCTTTGGCGTTTTCTTCTATCAATTTCTTGTTTTTCTGTTCTTTAGCGTCGGCTAAAGCTTTTTTAACGTTCTTTATGAATAAAAATCTAGTGTTTTCGTTTGAAGCGATGCGACTTGTGGGTAGACTCTCCATTTTGGTGTCTATTCCTTCCTCATTGAGTAGTGCTTCTAGATCATTTAGCGACATTCCATTGGAGCCCATTTCTTTTTCAGTTTCTTCTAGACATTCTTGGACTTTTCTTCTTTTGAGCAGCCTTTGCAACTGGAAATGGACTTGTGGGTTAGCTCTTTTCCTGTAAGGCTAGTAGTACCTAGTGGTACCTACATGTAAAACCGCGTAATTATTTGTTTCTACCATGCACAAATTCATCGACGTAGACCGAAATGTGCTAGCTTACGCCTTTGAGAATAAAGCATGGAAAGAAAAGTTTGCAATTTTTCTCTAAGCATAGACAATATAAAAACGCCAAAAAGTATTCATTCCCTACCTGAAAGTCCGAGAAGTTATCACTTTTTTTCGGAAGCTCATGAAGCCTGCCCCAAGAGTTCATCTTCCTAGTCTCCTTCAGCTCCACCAGGACGTCATACTTCTCCTTGACCGGTAACTGCTTGAAGTTATCAGACTCGAGGTCCACGGAGTGGAGGTCTACGATGGAGCCGCTGGAGGTGTCTTCTTCTGATGACCTTGGAAAAGTCAAGATTATGTTTTGAGAATGATGACATAAAGGGTAAACGGAGGAACTTGTAATAAAGCAAATTTAAGTAAGTAAGGAAGCAAACTTAGCTAAGTTGGTTTGCTGTAGGTAGCTGTACATACATAGCCAATAAAATATGGCAAATACCTAGATATTTATGCCAAAGAACTAAGCAAGCGTTTCTACATATGTAACTGTAAATTAAAGCATCATTGATAATTTTAGTAAAAAAGTAGCAAGCAAGTACTTGGACCTTATATAAGCAAAACTAAATTATTTACTGAAACAAGCAAGTTATTGTATTAATACAAAACTTACTCTGACTCACTCTCAACCTCTTTCTGGGGTAAAGCAGGCAACTTAAAGATATCATCATCGGTCCCCACAGGGCCATCGGGTCTAGGCCTCTTCGTGGGAGATATTTGATTGCCTAGGAGACTGGTGACAGCAGTTTTCTTACTCAGCAACAGGGCCAGTTCACGTTTCAGCCGTTCTGACTCCGAGTGGTACCTCGATTTGCTGTCTTGGCGTTTGGCCTAAAAATGATACAATTTTAACAATAATTATCATTGGCTGAATAGCAGTTAAGTACCTACTCATAAAAAAAATTAGGAAGCTGGCCACAAATAAAAAAAGTAAACTCACAATAGTTTCCTTTTTCAAATCAGGAAAGGCCCCATCAAAGACAAACACAGGTTTGATTTTAAAATAGAGCAACTTGCAGAGGCGTTGGAAAAGGCCCATAAGGTGGGCGTTTGGTAGAGGAGCTCCTTTGGCATCTTGGTATCCTTTCACCACCTGATGCAACCATATTGAAATATCTGTAAAGGCAAATGTTATTTATGATGTAGGCTGTGTATGTAGGTATTTATGAATAAAATTAAAATGTGAAAAAATAAACAGAATACTTACCAACTGCAAGAACTTTGTTCTCCAAAGTCTCGACAGGCACAGGCTTGCCAGAAGGCTCGATCAGCCGCCACAGTCCAGTGACTCCCATGGCGTGTTAAGCTCCAGATTTTTTGTTTTGTATTACAATAAATGTATCAGTCTGTGTAGGTACATAACAAAGGTCGCTTCCCACGAGACCTCCGGTCACTAGTCCTCCCTCACACGCCTTCGGCCCCGTATGATCGTCTATATTTATTACTCACACACTCGTAGAAATGTAAGCGCTACCGCCCGCCGCACTACAACGTATCAAATGTTTTACTACGCCGCGCGCCGGCCGCCCACTCTTTCCCACACTTTATTTTCTCACGCCCCATGCGTAACCCCACATCCTATGACCGGCTGTCTGTCTGGCATTCAGTCGCACGCAGCCAGCAGCCAAGCGAGCTCGGGGCTCCGACCTGCGGCTCCGAACGGCAATTTATTTTGACGGGATCGGATCGGCAATTTTTACGGCAAATTATTTCCACAGTTTTGCTTTTTTTGCGAACTGTAATTTTCTCCTCACTACGCTAATCTGCGCTTGTCTATGGTCATAATTTGACAGCTTCCCGATTTTAGCGTTGTCGTGTGTGCGTATTTTCCTCTTGAAAACAAAATTATTGTCTGCAATATCTCATGAAGTCGTGATAGCTAAGAATAAACAAAGGATAAAGGATCGGCAACATAAAGTTAAAGAGTGTAAACAATAAACATCGCGGCGTGTACAGTCGGAGGGGCTGTGTGGAAAAATTCACATCGAACAGGTGTTTTTGAAAGAAGTGTGCAGCGGTTCCCACCGTTATTAATTTATAGTGTCGTGAATAATAGAAAAGCCAATCGATCGGGAAGTAAATCAACTTTTGGTCCGGTTTCTGTTGATCGCAACGAAACGAGAGCAATATCTGTGCGAGCCGTATCGAAGGACGCCACTGGTCGCGAGGGGGTCTGTTTACGTGCGCCCGAGTGATGCCCGAGAGCCGGGAGGCTGGTAGCGGACGCGCCGAGAGCATGGGAGCGGCGGCAGCTGCCGCGGTATCGATCGCGCGGTCATGAGCGACGCGAGGAGGTGAGACTGGCGCGGTGGCGAGCATAATGCCGCACCAGTTCGGCGCGGGCGCTGGCGGCATGGCGCAGGGCCCGCCGTCGCCGCCGCCGCAGCCCGGCGCGCTGTTCCCGCGCTACGCGAGCGCCGCGGGCCCCGGTGCTGGCGCCTACCGTCCCGAGGAGCGCCGCCTCACGCGCGAGGCCATGGAGCGCTACCTGCGCGACCGCGCCGACATGATCGTCGTCATCCTGCACGCCAAAGTCGCGCAGAAGTCCTACGGCAATGAGAAGAGATTCTTCTGCCCTCCGCCCTGTATATACCTCTTTGGAGACGGCTGGCGGCTGCGGAGGGAACGCATGCTGCGCGAAGGAGAGACGGAACAAGCGGCCCAGCTCTGTGCCTTTATCGGTATCGGGAACTCCGATCAGGACATGCAGCAGCTAGACCTCAATAACGGCAAGCAATACTGTGCTGCTAAAACCCTGTACATATCAGACTCGGATAAAAGAAAACACTTTATGCTATCAGTTAAGATGTTCTATGGAAATGGACATGATATTGGTATTTTTAATAGTAAAAGAATTAAAGTTATATCAAAGCCCTCTAAAAAGAAGCAATCTTTAAAAAATGCAGACTTATGCATAGCAAGTGGTACAAAGGTGGCTCTGTTCAACCGGTTGAGATCTCAGACTGTTTCTACAAGATACCTGCATGTAGAGAACGGTAACTTCCATGCATCGTCAACGCAATGGGGTGCGTTCACAATCCATCTTCTGGATGACAATGAGAGTGAATCGGAGGAGTTTGCTGTAAGAGACGGATATGTTCACTATGGAGCCACAGTCAAACTAGTTTGCTCAGTTACAGGCATGGCTCTACCAAGATTAATAATTAGAAAGGTAATTATTTTAAACTAATTTAGATTCAAAGATACTTCTGTTTATGAATTTAATAACCTCATTTTCTAATGCAAGTTGACTCCGAAACAAAGCTTCAGGGAGTGAATACGTGCAAAATTTATTCTTCCTTTGCACTAAACTTTTCTGGAATTTTATAGAAATCTAGAAGCTTATTATATCTTCATTAGAGCTATCAATGAAAAGCGAATTTGCCTTCTTTTATCACTTTTTTTTTGCAAAAACTGAACCCAGATCAAAAGGTTTTTGTCAAAGACCTAGAAAAGATAAAATTACGCCGTTAACTTTATGCTTAGCCTAATAGAAAAAAATATTTTCATGGGTGGCCTTTATTTGCCAATAATCTTAAATAACAAAATAAATATTTGCATGCATTAAATTATATTATTTGAATTCATTGTAGTTGGACTATAATAGGTTCTAAATATTTCGAAATACCCAACCAACAGGTAGACAAGCAAATGGCCCTACTAGAGGCCGACGACCCCGTCTCCCAGCTGCACAAATGCGCATTTTACATGAAGGACACGGAGCGGATGTACCTGTGCCTCTCCCAGGAACGAATCATCCAGTTCCAAGCCACCCCGTGCCCCAAGGAACCGAATAAGGAGATGATAAATGACGGAGCCTGCTGGACAATAATATCAACTGATAAGGCGGAGTACCAGTTTTACGAGGGCATGGGGCCTGTCAGGTAATTTGATATGTAGTTAAAAATTCATATTTGTGCCATCAGCAAGGTGTCCAAAATATGACTACCTAGGTAAGTATATTATATTGAAGGACAAGTCCTCCCGCTTGTAAGGTTGCACCAATATAAACAATAAAGATAGATAGAGACAAATCAATAAAGATGCCTAAAGGTATTCGCACTTTATCAATGGGTTCGAACCAAATAGATTTCCTTGGGGCATGTGCTGAAAATCAGTGCTGTGTTTATCTCTCACACACAGCATCATGCTTAGCATATTCCTTTTTATTTCTATTTAAAAAAAAATGAAGTAACAAGGCCATTGGAGATTTTTTTTAAATTGGAGTCGTTTGAATGTATCCCTTTTCAGAACAACTGAGATCCTTGGCTTTTAAACGTCTTAATGCGGTATGGATGCACCATTACCCAGGTGTGACCATACCTATAAATCCTACAATGTACAGGTTCAAGTAGTTTTCTTCATTCTACAACTAAAGAAACGCCGCATCATGTTAAAGCAACTGGCGAGGACTCATCTAGCTAAGCTGTGATTAGCTGTGATTCATCACTATTATCATGAACTTTTTTGTCCGCACAGATTGCTAAATTAGTTATAATATCCATTTCATAGACAGTGCACTGCACCTTCGAAGTAAGTAATTTATGTCACGCGATGACAAGTCCAACGCCCGTAATACAGAACTCAACTAAACGGCGATCTCTGTGAAAAGTTATTAGCGTAGCCCTTGTTTCTCTGTGATACGGCCTATGATATCGTTCTAAACCTCTCTAGGCCCAAGCATTTAGTAGAGACATACGATACCCCGTCAATGAATTCGCTTTTATTTTGTTTTTACGAATTCAATTACTTTTATTAACGTCGGGATACGTACCTACATACCAATGGATGTCCCAAACCTATGCAAAATGTGACGTTTTCACATAGCTCAATAGACCGCCCATAACCCCAGGAACACTGCACTCTCTGACCCTGAATGAAGCAGCCGGGACGATCTCAGTTGATCTCACGTCTTACGTCCGACGCTTTGTCTCGCTTGTTTTCAGAGCAACGCATTCTATTTATTTAATCCAAAAAATTTAAGAAAGAGTCTTATATACAGGGTGTTAAAAGACCGCCAACAAAGCGGGAAATCACGTGTTGTCCTCATCATAAGGAACATTTTTGCCCAAGGAACTATGCCTGGGAAATCAACGGTTTCCGAGATAATGAGGTTCAAAGTCGGACTTTCCAAAACTTTTTTTTTTGCAGAAATGTTTTCAGTATCTAGTTCTTAACATATCTTTTCAAGAAGCCATATCAAAATTATGAATATTTCTTACAAAAAACGACGTTAATATTGCAACCCGCAATGTATTCTAAACATCGGCACTTTAAGCTTAAGTAACTCAAACTTATACCTACGCTCGCGCAATATGACTTCTGTGCGTTACACTTCCATTGCGTGATAAAATATTTTTCAAAATTATAACCTAAAAAACCAAAATCATTTCCCAGCAATAATTTATCGAAAAAGTACTTTGTTTTGGTGTCTAGTAGGCGTGGCTTTCGGGTCTGTTGGCGGTCTTTTAACACCCTATATATTTCGTCGTTATGTATTGCTGCGGTCGGTGGGTAGACCGAAAGCTCGATGGGTCGATGACATTGTCAAAACAGCGGGAGGACGAGATTGGCATTAGACCGAGGGGGTTGGCGTGAAAAGGAAAAGGCCTATGCCCAGTAGCAGTGCGCTTTATTTATGGGCTGAATAGATAGATAGATAGATAGAGTGTTGCTGCTGGGGCAGAGACCGTTAGCCAATACACCTTCCACTATCTAACCCAACCCAAGGTTGCTCAACCTTTTTTTACAGTCGGGCCAAACTGTGGATTCAGACGTTGACGATGGGCCACTGACCATACCTATTTCAGTTACTCTCAGGGGCCTTAGTCTGTAACACAATGACGTATCAATGGCGTCTCAGGTAGAAGGACAAAACCGGGATTTTTCCGTAGTTCTCCTACAACCAGCGAACTAATCCTCTAGAATTGACCCATAATATTCTTTGCTGTACTACAAAAACATTAAAAGGACCGACACTGGACCGACAGCATTAATAAATCGTAATTGAAATCGTCAACCGGGGGCCCATTTTGGCACCATTGTGTTACATGCTAAGGCCCCAGGACATGCGAAATGGTGCGAATTTCAAAACTTACTTGCGTGGGCCATATAAAATTCTTTCGGTGGCCCGCAGGCCTGGGGTTGAGTACCCTTGATCTAACCCTTCCTTTCTCAACAGATCGCCCGTGACGCCCGTGCCGCTCGTCCACTCGCTAAACCTGAATGGTGGCGGCGACGTGGCAATGCTCGAGTTAGCCGGTGACAACTTCACGCCTTCCCTGCAAGTGTGGTTCGGCGACGTGGAGGCAGAGACCATGTACCGATGCGCCGAGAGCATGCTCTGTGTGGTGCCCGACATCAGCCAGTTCCGCGGACAGTGGCTGTGGGTGCGCCAGCCGACGCAGGTGAGGGCACAGATGTTTTGGTTCAAAACGGGTCAAATCGCGATTAGTTTAGTATCTTATCTTATTAGAATGGGGCCAGGCTAAGAGCCCGGGACACTTCGACCCAGTGGGATCTTTTGTGTCACCCCCGTCCTTATTCCTGCTCAGGACGTGCAAAGATAGAGGTCATAAGCTTTAGAACGTCACCAAGGTTGAGGAACTTATATTCTTCCGGTCTAGGATATGCTACCCCGGGAAAACTCATGCGTTTACTTGCTAGAGCATCGCAGTCACACAGTACGTGTTCCATGGACTCTGGCGCCTCTTTGCAGGCCCTGCAGTGGCAGTCATTAGACAGCCCCATATTGAGTAGGTGTTTGTTGGTACCAAGATTAGTTTAGTACGTAAAATTATGTGTGAATATCGCGAATCATTAAAAGGTACAGATGTTAGCTGGGCTTACGCCAGTTTCGTTTGATGTGGTCATTGATAAAAAAGGTCAAATTACAGGATCTAAAATAGATAATGTTGGCGCAAGCCGGCCTTTAAAATAATTGTATAAACACCAACGAAATCATCTTGTTTTACATTACGTTTGTTAAACCTGCTAGCGGTTTTTGGAACCTAGCAAACAGGGTAATTTGTAAATAGCTTTTTTTCCTGAACAACTGGTTCAACGACCTTTCGAAAAGCTCGATACTTTTTATTTATTGAAAGTTTCCTATCTTTTAAAAGTTTGCATTTTTACTACTTAACCAAGTATGTAGGATAGTACAGTTGCGTTTTTCAAAATGTAATAACGTGGAAATTTTCTTGATTGCTGCAATGAATGAGTTCAGACCAGGTTCAGCCAAGCTATTTTTTTTTTCAGTTTTCCATATTGCGTTTGTTGGCGTTTGAAATTAATATGTCCCACTTGTCAATCACATGTGGGAACGAAGATTCAACCACTCGTTAAGAGGGCAAATTACGATGCATATGCGATACGAACGCGTCTTCATACTCGACCCAATTAAACTTCACTTACATGTGGTTATACTATTATTGTACTTTATCTCCGTGATCGTTCATGGACGTCTCGTATCGTCTTTAATAAAGCCCATCTAACTAAATTAATAAGACTAGACGCGTATTACGTTCGTTGCGTTACATTGTGGCTGGTTCATCCACCATCTAGGTTTAGGCAGAATATTCATGATAATAGGTCTTTTATAAATAATTATAAAGAATGTTCCGATATAGCACATTATGGAATTAGGATAGCCTAATCACTTAATATGATATATCCGATAACGCTGGCGCTGCTGTTATGTTTCTTCTCTAGCTTTAAAAACAATTACTAACCTAAGGTAAACCTTTCCTTTTTTTTTAATAATCCATTCCACTATATTTCTATAATTTTATTCTAAAGTAAACTTTTCTTCTATATTATCTACTAAACAAAGAACCTTAACTTTAATTTCACCAAGACTCCTAAATATTCCTTATGTCTCCCTATCTTGTTTTACATCATGAATGCGGTGTAATAATACCATTATGGAGTCTCGTTGGTGAAAACGAAGATAAGGGCGCGTTTATATGACACGAATTGTGCTACAAGGCGACCGCGCGATGTTCGCGAAAATGTTCGTCTCGCTAAACCTTATTACTTGTATCACTAATTTGTTACAGTTAGATTCAAACTTTTTAAGTCACATGTAAAAAATTTTAATATTTTGATAATATTTTGATAATCAGTGAGGCACTAAATTGATGAGACTTGACTTAACCGCTCTTGCAGCTCAGTTCACAGCCGTCTAAATGATTGAATCGAACTGCACCTGTAAGAAGTAAGAATAAATAAATTAATGCATAAATCAATCCTCACACCTGACCTGACCAAATGTAAAGCTCTAACCCCAATATCTCTTCAGGTCCCTGTATCTCTGGTACGAAACGACGGCATCATCTACGCCACCGGTCTGACCTTTACGTACACGCCGGAGCCCGGACCCAGGCCGGGCTGCGCGCCCGTGGATGACGTCATGAGGCCGGAGCCGTCGGCCACCTGGAACCACGAGGCCAACAGCCTCCAATAGCCCATGGACTGCAGGCTGGAGGACAGCCTGCAGTGACGAAGCGACAGCGGGGACCGCCCAGCTGAAAAGTGTAGCTGACAGTCTCTGAAAGAATTTCTGCCGCCAGCGTGAGCGTTGAGACGTAACTTGGGTGCTGCCCCTGTTTTCTCTAAAATATCCACCGTAAAACTAACCGTTTTTAACTAATTGGTATTACTTCGGCTCATAGGCGCCCTGAGGGTATTGGAAAAAAAAGTATACTAACCGAGTCAAATGTAAAAAAAAAAGTTCATTTCAATAAAAGCTATTTTCGAGTGTTTTGACGCTCAACGGTTGAGTGGATTTTTTTGAGAATAGAGGTGCTATTCATTTTATTACGTGACATTATTTAGGGGGAAGGCGGTTCCACTCACATAAAGTCTCACTTTTCTTACGTTGGGACGGAAGGGGACGTTTCTAGTGTCTAGAATGTAGAACCCGTAGAACCCCTTCCGCCAGATTCGCAATAGTTTTCACTTCTAATGATTCGCGAAACGGGTCGAATCCCGGTTAGTTTTTATGGTAAATTACCTTATTAATCCCGACATTTCGGTGCCGTGGTCGCGGGTAGGGGTGGAAGCTACTTTGACATTTCTAGTCGTTTTTTTTTTCGTTTTCCTCCTATTTGTTTGTAATATTGATCTTACATAGCTTTAGACTTCAAACGATTTGGGTTTAATCTAATCTAACCTTTTCCTAAGTGGGGATCAGAAAGTGGTTAAAATTTCGTCACGTAGTAAATGAAGAGCAAGCGGACGCCGCCATACAACGAAGTGGATGACAAAGGCAATAGTTTTCCGTCGGCTCTGTTACATGAGTGTAGCTCTCTATGTATAGTACTGAGCTGCACCAATTCACCACGCGAAGAAATCTGGGAGTCTCAGAAAAGGTCAATATGAAAGACCATCCAAAGAGTTCCAAGTGAATCTAACAATGTGGTACATTATTACAAAAGACTTTGTTCAGCTGCTTGTGATGTGCGTGGAGGGATATTTTTATTGGTTTTAGAAAATCGTGCCTAGAAGTAAAATAGTGCATCATAAAGCTTTTGCCTGTGAATTAGAGAGGATCTAATAGTTTCAATGTTGAAACGAGTTTTTTTTTTCCTTTAGAGGAATTTGTGGTTGTTTTGCCTGAAGTAAAAGTAACTTGTATTTATTTTTAGTTTGAGATTAAAGACACCAAAATGTTGTATTTTAGTAGATCAAGTGTCAATTGCAATATATTGTAATGGTATTGTGATTGTGTGCAATTTGCCAATTTTGTGATTAGTTTTATTCGTTGGCATATTAGACTCTACTTCTTTTCAGATCTAAAGACCTTTTTTAATAAACACAATAAAATGTTTAAAGCAATGGAATATAGTAGAACGAACGTCTGCTGATTTCATTTAGTATTAAAACCTGATAAAAACGCGTTTATTAATTATGGAGTATGGCTTTAGAAAAATCGATGGGTCGATATTGGTTGTTACGAAGACTGAAACAAAAGAAGTTTCCTTAGCTATCTTGACGTTATTTGTTTTGTCAAAGTTAAACTACTGGAATGGGCCAAGGGCCTTTTATATCTTTATAGCATCAATTCTCACTCAGTGTTTCTAAGATCAACCATATTGAGCTTTGAAAGCTCGATACACTACACTCTGTACCATTCTAAGTAAAACAACTGAGTAAGAAAGAGATCTATTCTCTTTCTCTTTTTTTATATTGCATCCACTTCATTTCTGCTAGGTACTCAGTACAATCTCTGTAGGAATTGATGCTGTTAAGCCCTATGTATATTTTTATGTCGGACATCCTAAGTGAAAAGGCGCACCTGCGAAATTGCATTTCGTAGTTAGTTCCTAAACTGTAGGTACTTTATCGAATAAATTAGTATGATTTGAATCCATCACTACCGTAGTAGTTACGACAATGACAGTTAACTGCATCCTGATGAAAAGTGCATTATGCCAAAAAGAACGCTCTCAAGTTGCGACGTTCTCAAGTGGCAATCCCTAAATCTTCATAAATGGCCTACCTACTGCAATTTTCGTCATAACAACTGCGAAAAGAGCTTGTAAAGCCGCGTTTTCACAATCCGTCCTAGTTGACGTTTTTGTGCCCATAGACAACATATCGGAAGCTGTAGATTTATTGGACGGTGCTCTTCACAGAGTACATTGTGCTCTTCGTTGTAGTGTAATTTGACTGTGAAAACGCGGCTTAAGTCGTACGGTCGGCCAGTCACAGATACCCTATGGCAGCTTTTACCGCGCGCGGCATAAGGGCGCCAATCGAACAAAAAGGGGTATCCTAGCGTGTGGCTCACTGTACAACGGCCGCAAGGATTAATTGCTTGACAAAGGGTAGTACAATGTCAGACTGCCATTTTCGTGATGTCGACGGTAGATTGTCTTGTGGGTCTCGCTGCTCTTGCAAATCAAGTGGGGCCAAATAGCTGTAAAATCCATGACGAGTCACTTTCTTCTGAAATATTTTCTCCTCGTGTTACGTTTAAAGATAACTTACGTGTGGTTTTGAGTACACTTACTATCATTTATTGGTTCGTTTTGCGAAATATTTTTTCTCTTATTGTTACTTTTTAACTGAAAGTTTCCTATGTGAGTGGCTCAAAAGTTTTTATAATAAGTAAGGCACATGAGTTGTATGATTATTTTATAAAATTTTGCTTTTGAACTTGGAAAGTAATAGAGATTGTAACAATGTGTTTTTAGTTAATTTACCTTAGTTTAGTTAGCTGGTAGTATAATCTCGTAATACATTGTAAAGTTTTATTCGAATTTATTTATCCATTGAGATTTTATTTATCGTTTTGTAAACGCTACAATTTTTGTAAAAAAATATTCTATTCAGGAAAGGAATTGATTTGTATTACCTACGTATAGTTAAGAAAAAGTGTGATTTCGAACATTCCACGTCGAAAATCGTAATAAGAAGTACAAAAATTATATCAAATATTTTTGTAGAAAAAACGTAACAATTAAACATACTTCGGATAATAGTAACAGTATTTTAAAACTGTAAGTCTTGCAGATCATAGCCATTTGGCAAAAAACAAAGCAATTAAGTATGTATAAAAATCCAAACAGTACCTAAGTACCTGTCTCAGCATTTCGATTTACATTGGGTATTTCTATATTGTTCGACATTGTAACGAAGAATAAAATAAGTGCGACTAATTATATTTAAGTGACTGTTGAACACAAAACGTGGGTAAAACATTGTCATTTCGAAAATCTCATTTGTCGAAGCCTAAGGTAAAGCAGTAACTTTTAAATAACTGAATATTTTAATAAAAGTGAATTTGAATAATTTTGATCTTTTACTTGACTTTGACTGGAACCCGCGACCCCTTCGCCATTTTTTGTGTCTTATGATGATGATACCTATTCGTCCACCAATTGGTTTTCTGTCCGGAGTCAAGCTCATCCAGCCGCTCGCTACCACTTCTTACATTTATTACTTACTTGTTTTTACTGCTTCCACATAAATCTCGGTTGTAAAAAGTAGTTTGACCCCAAGAGAAAAAAATCTCCTTTCCCACGTATTTGTGCAAATGTAACCATAATTAAAACACTCAAAGCGTAATTATTCTTCCGCGCCGCAATCAAAATCAGAGCAGCCGGGTGGATATCTAGCAAAAAAACTTACATACTTTTAAATACAGAAGGTACGTTTCTTATTCCTAAAGTCAAGCTTCTCTACATAATTAATGTTCCAGTTACTGGTACTCGGTCTATAGCTATGCGGGACAAAATAAAACGCATACAAAACTGCCTCTACACTCTTGGACTCTTGACTCTACACAAGCTACGTATGAGTTTAATAAATTCAAGCTAAGCTGCTCTTTCCAGTTGGGCCTTTTGTCATTCGATGTAGGGTTCCATATACCTTATTTGCATGGAATTCAAAGAAGAACTCGTGAACAGATTTTGACATGGCCTTACCTTGTGGAGTTTTGTACGCAGTCTTACATTGCGCGTCCTATACTCAGTCCACCTTCTACAAGTTCACATTTGGTGCACCTACACTTGAACAACCTCTGTGGGAACGTCTTCAAAAAATCTTCACATGATAATTTATAAGAAAACATAATATCTTCCCCTCGCATTGCTTTCCGCTCCGCTGGCGCTGACCTGTGATAATTATCGCAGCCATCAGCCATTGTTCGCGACTGAGATTTTACAATTCACATCGGCCTGTTAGGTTGATATGTATGACATCTGTGGAGCCTGAAGATGCTCAGTTTTTGCGCGGATTCACAGGATTTCCGCCTTTGCAAATGTCACCTTTCTAACACTTCCTTCCACGCGAGCAACGCCCATTGGCATCGGAGTTACAGAATACTTTTACTACTTAAGTATGTATACGTACATAGTTCATATTCCAACGTTTTCTTTGACACTACTGTTTTATCGGGCCATTTATTTGAGTCCATTGCGCATAATAGAGATCATTCTCGCGCAGAAAAATCCAAAAAGCACGACAACGACTCGGCGCGTCCGAAAACGTGGTCAAACATGGGCCCTAAGCCCCTAATGCACGGGGCCGTCTACCTTCTCCGTTTGCAGCGAGGGATACGTATTACTGCTAAAAGACTGGTCGTATTTAGGTTTTATAAAAATGATTGCATGCAATATAGTCATTACCTACTTTCTTGTATCTTGTAGTTCACTGACTCTATTAACATAATAAGGCCATTACTTAGCAGTTGTGGGTGGCTGTTGTTGTCGGTTAGAGCACGGGCGGCGTCACAATAATAGCGGTTCTTCTGCTCGATCCCCTTTTGCACCATTTTCCAACATTATTCAATAAGTTTTTCCAAATATTTGTTGATTTTTTCCTCGCTTATCAGTGTTTGAAATGGCGAAAACAACTTTTTCATCCATTACATAAGAAATAGGTACCGACCAGTCACCAGCTCATACCAACGATATTCCCGGGTTTTGGAGTAGTTTTCCAATCTCTACCTACTACAGCCTCTGCTTCAACCAGTTAGCCATGCCACCAATGACGCTAATAAAAGATGATGATGTCACAGATAAGAGCGATTAGATTACCATTCGTAATCATTCGTATAATTGGCACTGTTTCTATCTCGGATAATTGCAGGAAAACATCCTTAGCCGGACATCCATTATACTGCACTATTTATCTCAGGTAGCCTATTTATCTCGGTCTTCCCCACATCCGGGTTTCTCAGCCATTCATGTTTATGAATGAAGTTATGATTGGTCGGCTTGGGGGTTTGGCTCAGTGTGCTTATTCTGTAAAAAAAATACGCACAGTTGCTAGTCCCCAAAACCGGTTTATTTGTGGAAAAATTTAAACAAAAAATAAAAAAAATCGGCAAATAATTAGTGTTATTAAAAAATATATTACTTTTTGTTTTTTCTGCTAGGAAACATTCTCGGTAGCTCAATTGGCAGAGCGCCTGCACGGTGTGCAAGAGGTTGCGGGTTCAAGTCCAGCCCCTCTACCCTTGACGCATTTTTCCAATACGGCCGCAATATGGCGCAATTTACAAAATGTAATATTTTACAAATTAAGACGCATTTTGTGTTTTATTCAATAAAACAGCCTTACCTTTGAATAAACATTACAAAGTATTTAAAATCAAAGCATTACCAAAGAGCATATAATACAAGCATTACTATGCGTATAAAGTATAAATTCAAAGAGAAATTAATTTTAAAACTTTTTCAATTTGATTGCAATAGCATCAAGGGTAACCCCCCTGTCCCGAGTGAGGTTTTTCAACTTAATAAAAATGTGAAAAAAAGATTGTTTATTTCGATTAGAGCAATTTTCCGGCAAATAAACTTGTTTTAAGGACTAGCAACTCTGCGTTTTTTTTTACAGAATACCTAAGCATACAGGTGAAACTTTGCTCCATACAAATTTGATATCTGGGGGCACGGCAGTGCCCCCGCCAGGTCGAGCGCGAAGCAAACACTGCCGTACCATCCTTTACTGGAACCATTTCGCCGCATTTTCAGGCCCCTATTTGAGAACCTCTGGATAAGGCCAGAACGCAGAAATTTTCGTCATCTAGTAAGCTATAATAACATACTTAAAATCCAAAATTTCAGGTCTGTAGGTCATTTAGTTCCGAAGTTAAGCGAAAGCAAAGTTTCGCATTTATGACACACACTCACTCACTCACTCACTCACTCACTCACTCACTCACTCATGATCATCATAATAGAACTAGTACTTCCCATAAACTCAGAGAGCTGAAATTTGGTACAGAGTTAGGGTTGAATGGCCACATAAAGGGAAAACTATAAAAACTAGGATAATCGAAGATCTGGAGTACCTGGTGACCCTGATTAGAAAACACAAGAGCCCTAATAGAACTAGTACTTCCCATAAACTCAGAGAGCTGAAATTTGGTACAGAGTTAGGGTTTAATGGGCACATAAAGGGAAAACTATAAAAACTAGGATAATCGAAGATCTGGAGTACCTGGTGACCCTGATTAGAAAACACAAGAGCCCTAATAGAACTAGTACTTCCCATAAACTCAGAGAGCTGAAATTTGGTACAGAGTTAGGGTTTAATGGGCACATAAAGGGAAAACTATAAAAACTAGGATAATCGAAGATCTGGAGTACCTGGTGACCCTGATTAGAAAACACAAGAGCCCTAATAGAACTAGTACTTCCCATAAACTCAGAGAGCTGAAATTTAGTACAGAGTTAGGGTTTAATGGGCACATAAAGGGAAAACTATAAAAACTAGGATAATCGAAGATCTGGAGTATCTGGTGACCCTGATTAGAAAACACAAGAGCCCTAATAGAACTAGTACTTCCCATAAACTCAGAGAGCTGAAATTTGGTACAGAGTTAGGGTTTAATGGCCACATAAAGGGAAAACTATAAAAACTAGGATAATCGAAGATCTGGAGTACCTGGTGACCCTGATTAGAAAACACAAGAGCCCTAATAGAACTAGTACTTCCCATAAACTCAGAGAGCTGACATTTGGTGCAGAGTTAGGGTTTAATGGCCACATAAAGGGAAAACTATAAAAACTAGGATAATCGAAGATCTGGAGTACCTGGTGACCCTGATTAGAAAACACAAGAGCCCAAACAAACTATTATAGATCGACATATACCGCCCTTACAAAAAATATTCAACTTCAAATCAAATATATCAAATATACTTTATTATACAAACAGTTATGAAACTAGTTAAATTATTACATGCAACTTACAAACTACGAAATTAAGATTGTGGGTGTGTCGAAAAAGTTTCGTTCGATTGCCTGTGATCTCCAAACTAGGTAACCCTGTGTCGTGGGGATCGACGGTTTACAGTTGGTGAATGCCAGGGACAGGTTGCGCGGTCATAAGCGTTAGCGTTTTAACCTAACGCGCTACACATAAAAATGTTATAAGTATAAAATATTAACTTGGTGGGCCGCTTCATTTGATGTCAAAAATCTAAGGTCTGAAGTATCTGATGAAGAACCCTCAGCTGGTATCAGCTTTATTAGAGATATTATGGTAATGCCCCTTCTACTATTGGTACATAAAAAAATCGACTGTCATTGCAAAAATCCAGCGTAGTGGGACACATCTTCATTTAATCTAGCCTATAGCGTCCCACTAGTGGTTCGCTCCGAACTATGAACTCGCGACCTCAGTTACAGATGTATAACTTTGCTTACGCCATTCGCGCAGGCGCGCGTGCTCTTTGCATTTAAACTATACAACCCCATATCTCGGCAACCCATCGACCGATTTGGCTCATGTTCGAATTTAAAAATTCTTTTAATTTAGTTTACCCGCCTATCAAATTTCATAACGATCCGACCAAATTTACTCAAGTTATCGTCGAACAAACATTCATACATACAAACATACATACATACAAACGCCAGATTGTTCCAGCAGACTCGGAGGACTTCGCTCGCTTCGCTCGCTCGTTCAACAAGAAATAGTCGGACGATTAACTTTATTCTACTCGAACATTACACAAATTTAAAAACTGTGTCAAATAAGAAAATCTAATAAAATTAATCAATATGCCCTCGTTTCTACAAAAAGAAGTGAAATCCCACCAAAAACATTCTGTAAAAACTAGCCAGGTCTCGATGGATCTGTTGTTTATCTCTAAAAAAGTAATGAAATCTAGACAAAGTCGTGCCAAGTCTAAGGTTCCTTACTGCGATTTCTTTATTATTATAGTTAATGTTGTGAGACTTGGCTGTTGCAGGTTACACAAGGGTACAAAACCAGGTGCTCCATGACACCATTGCACCAATCTGTCGCCAGAACCCCTTGTGTACCCTTCAACGGCCAAGTCTCACAACATTAACTATAATAATAAAGAAATCGCAGTAAGGAACCTTAGACTTGGCACGACTTTGTCTAGATTTCATTACTTTTTTAGAGATAAACAACAGATCCATCGAGACCTGGCTAGTTTTTACAGAATGTTTTTGGTGGGATGTATACCTACTTAGTTTCACCGTTTTGATATCGGTGATCAAACACCGATTTTCCATGCGTTTTCAAACGAAATCCGGGATCTCAGGAATATATATCCGGTCCCCATTCATTGGTGATATATCCACTTATTTTATAGGGTTTGGTTTTCACCCATAGGCTTGAACTTAATCTTAGTCGGTACCTATATCCAGTCCACAGCCTTCTTTATCTCTCAAGCCATGCTATTAAATTTGGCAACCTCGCATTTAAGGACTGTGTGAACCGGTTGTCTGTCTTGTAAGACTATCTAATAATTATTTTTCCAGCGACTTAATAAATCGTTATCCCGTGGGAAAGAAAACGTAGATAAAGGCCTTTCTCCTCTCTTTAGACTTGAGTCGTAATTCGACTTACAGCAGGGCACACAACACCGGCGAGGCATTTGAAAATTAATTCATGATTTAATGTTGTGTTACGATTGGTTCTACAGGATCAAATTGTAACTACAAATCGTAACTAAAACTATGAAAATACTCTAAGTCAAGTTGGGCTGGTTTAAAGCAATGAATAACTAATAAATTACTTCTTTTTCACTCACAATATCAGCCACAACAAATCAAAACAAATCCTCACGTCAAATGAAGATGACGGAATACGTAGTTTTAAGTTAGTTGGAAAATACTATTATCCAACTAACTTAAAACTACAAGAAACATGGTATAAAAACAAACGGCATAACTGCCATGTTATTTAGCCGCGTATTACTATGTGACTAAAATTAATGGTTTCCAGCCAGAGTTGAAGTTAGTGAGACTCGGATTAGTTGTAACTTGGTCGTGTAAAACGTGAACCCGGCGACGTTGCCAGACTTGCACAGTACGGCTTGAGAGATAAAGAAGGCTGTGTCCAGTCCCATATAGTGTAAGGTAGTTGCATAAACCAGACCGCATCTCACGCGAAGTTTGCGAGCTAAAGCTGGTACTTATCGGTATGAAACATACAAAGAAAGTCCTACTCCCTTAGTTGTTAACTTGTGGCGGTGTACGCCCTGAATCAGTTACCTACTCACCTGTAAAATCATGTAGTGGGTAATGAACTTTGTTATTCCACCACGATCTTACCTACCTACCTACCTATACCTACCATATGATTGAGAAGCTAACAGACTTATACTGTAGCAGGCGTTTTCTTAAAAAGCACGCCTTTTTATGAAAATCGTTGGCCTGAAGTGGAATGAATATAGGCTTAGTGGTTATGTATAAAGACTGAAAGGATTATTAACAGATTCGTGCTGAAAAACCTAATTACAGGATAGAATTTCCCTCATTGTCTAACCAGGATGTAGAGACGGCGCAAAAACTATAGAACTGTTTTTAGAATCTTTTGTATGAATGGATGATTACGTGCTGATTCTCGGCACGTCATTATATCACACGTCATTGATGACAACTAATGACTGCATTAATGACACTACTGATGAACCATTACATTTGCAGGTGATGAGGGCTCGGTCGGTAACTAGCTCGGTCACGCAATCAACTGCAATCTCTAGCTAGAATGAATTTTCCGAGAAGGAAATTACAGAATTTTGTATTTACGATACGTCCTTTCATTAATGTCGGGATAGCCGACTGGTTTCGCTTCTCATTTGGATCATAATCATGGAGGAGCGATAGAGCTGTCGTTGACGCTGCCTACCTTTCACTACCTCTCAGAGTGTGCACAAAATGTTCAGCGATTTGAAGTTTTAGTTGAAACAAAAATAACAACTGAAACTGAAATGTGGCGATGGAACTACATGTAGTGTTTTAGAAATTGTTGATGATCTACATACGCATTCTCCCACATAAGATGGTTGAAGTGAAATTTCAGTGCTTTCTTCTACTGTGCGTGCCGTCTCCTATCGGAGGTTGGCAATGAGTTTGGCTATCTCTTCCTTCGAAGCTACCTAACGAAATAATGAGCCGTTGCTTTGCCCGAACCATGATTTTGCATCTTCTGCCTCGTAGGTATGATAAGTTAAAGGAGGCTGTACTTGTTGTTTCTAAATATATGTCCGAAATACTCTAGCTCCCTCTTTTGGATGTTCTTCAGGATCTCTACTTTTTTCGTAATCCTCTCAAGTACTGTGGTATTACAGACCGTCTGGCCCAGAAGGTCCGTAATGTGACCCAGAACTTCCAGATATGGATCCAGAACTTTTGGGTCCTCTCCTGGACCCAGAACTTCTCCATTTTTCAGTGCTTTAACACTTGTTTTTGTAGAAAAGGCTTGCCTAGCACCAGAAAGTACTAATAAAAGTACCAATTAATTAATTTGGTGCCGGCTTAGCACCCGGAACTTTTGTAGTTTCAAAGAGTAACTGGTCATTTACCTGCGCTAATTAAGTCGCAGCGATTACATCTAAACCGAGGAGTGTGAGAAAGCCATGTGCACACAATTGGATCATTGTCTATACTTTTTCAACTTGTTTACTTGATCTATGGAGCCAAGATATGCAGAGTGTGGGAAACCGCCGGTTGGGTTCATGTTCTGACATGTCATCTTCAGCGTGGGAAACCTGCTGGAAACCCCGACTCCAAAAATTTATGCGAAATCTTTTTATTCGTTAGGTAATTATTTTTGGACAGTTAAACTTTTTGCAACCTTTTGTTGTAATTTAAATCAAGTTTTAATGTCCGGTTTTTCAAATAACTTCAAACAGATTTCCATCTACGGAGACTCACTTCCGCCATAAAATAATTATGTGTAGGTTGTACACACAGGGGCGTATTTACCCTAGGGCCAAGGGGCTATGGCCCAGGGCGGCAGGCTGCGAGGGGCGGCGCAAGCCGCACCTCACGCCCAGCTTCGTACCTACGCCTTTTTTTCCTTTATATGCCTGAAGAAGTTTTAGAACAGCTCACCTAATTAACACAAAGTAACACTAATATTGGTTAAAAATAAGCCGCGGGGATACTGTATAACTGAGTGAGGCGGCGGGGCGCAGGGCGGTGCAGGCAGGCCCTAGGGTAGAGCGAGGTGTGGGGTCGCTGTAGGTGCCAGGCAGCAAACGCCAAGGGGCGCCAAAGTTGCCAAAATATTGTAGGCGCCTTTGAGAGGTGCTGACTACGAGGTGGGGCAGGGGCGGCGTGGAATCTATTGAGTAATTTTCAATAGGAGCTAGGTATCTTCTTGGGTCGGTGAATCATTCTTGGGTGGGTTAATCTTCTTCTTCTTAGGGTGCCTCTCCGACTCAGCGAAGGTTGGCGGTCAGCTCTGCATATCCCTCTTTGTCTCTCGCGAGGCGAAATAGCTCGGCAGCACTCGCGATCCCAGTCCACTCCCGTAGGTTTCTTAGCCAGGATTTTCTCCTTCGGCCGACGCGTCTCTTGCCAGCGACTTTTCCCATGGTGGGATTCTTCATTCTTGGTGGGTTAATACAGAAGTTTAATGACGTTGATCACTTGTTGGCGCCTTTAAAGAGGCGGTTAATTCTAGTTTTAGTTAAACAAAAAATATTAGGGACCTATTCATGCGCGAGACTGAAATATTCCTCATCGGTGTAGATTACTTACTTGTTGACACTTTTTGAGATGTAGTTTTTCTGTAATCATCAAAGGCGGCTATACTTTTAAACACAACTTTAAAATTATCGTGCCTGTTATTTCGTGCGAGCTGAATTTTCGGGCGCTTATCTTTTACCCACATGACGAATAATATACATTAATGCGTAAGTATTTAGCGTTGTTCCTATGCCTTTAATCGATGAAGACTAATTTCATCCATATAATAATAGTTGGAGAGACTATTTCCAAGTCTAGATAACAGGAAGTCAATTTATTTTAATGACCCCTTTTATAACGAAGCAATGTGCATGTGTCTATTGTTTGCTCACTTTTAACTCGAAGATGTAAGTAATAACTAGTTACTTATATACTTATTATTGATATTAAAGTGAAGATTGCATTAAAAAACCACATACCTTCACGTCCTCACCTAGAAGGGGTAAACAAAGGCACAACCTGGTGAATAATAATTCACCAGGATTAAACATAGTTATTGCATGATTTTGAGTAGCGGAAACCCTTTCATATTCCACTGGTAATTCTGGGCCAGAAAATATAGAGTAGGTAGAATTCCGTTTGTGAAGAGTCCGTTTGTGAGAAGGGATCGGTTTGTGACAAGAACAAAACTATAAAAAAATTATAAAAGCGCTGTTTTGCATTTTCTCTAGCGTCACTTAAAATCATAAATTAAAATGATTTTTATTAACGGCTAAAATATAATATTCGTTCTAACTATCAACGCCAATTTTGTAGAGTCATAAACTCTGGACTTACCTATTTGTGACACAACGCAACGCAAGACTGGAGCAAGGGAGAATGGATGAGGACAGAGCACCATTTTTTTTGTAGGTATATAACTTCATACCTACTTATTAAGTGATGTCAAAATCTACGCATCCGCGCCCAGTCATCCAAAGTTGATTGACACCGCCGCGTCACCCGAAAATTGCACACTTTAGAATGGGAAATCAGACACAAAATTGCTGTAAACGCTCATATTCTTGATGTTAGATAAATGACTTCCTGCTGCTAGCTACAATAGAGGCATCATTATTCTAAAGTCTACAAGAATGGCACAGCTACACCGTGGGACTATCCCACGACTTTTATTACGGATATATATTTTTTGTTTGTTCTAATTAACTGTTTTTCTAATAAGTTCGCCCGCTTTTACCTTAATTGTTGCTGTGCTGTTACTGTACGGTTATGTTCGAAATGGTACGTAACTATTTTATGTGTCGTCAACGTCGATGAGATGTGGATGTGACTAGGCAATTTGGTACTTTAAGGACTCCGTGATGGAGACCTTAAATGTTAGCGTGTCGGTCGTGGTGAAATTCAATCTTATTTCTCTTAGAATACCACTGTAGCATGAAAGGTCACAGCTATGCAATATTATGTTCTATCTAAAAGGTCCTATGCACAATGTCTGTACATACTGCTCTAAATAAAGCGATTGGAAGAGAGCATAGTGATGTTGGCATACTGATTTTAAACACCCACTTACTTAAGAGACCCTACTTACTAAGTATCTGAACATCAGCATGTATCATATTATAAATTTATGATTTTTCTTCTAGGGGTGACGGATGACTCTGTTCAAATGAAACACAGAATTATCATTGTGACTCATGTTTACAATCTCTCACAAATGCAACTATTGACTTTAAAAAGCGAAAAATAAAACAAAACAGAAATTGTCGAACTCATGGCGTAACATTTGACAATTAGGTATACACACAAATATCCATTGTTCCTATATAATAAATACATTTGATTGCCGCTTTCTTACCAAGTACAAGTACCTTTTCAACTATTCTAGATGATTAAGCTGAATTTAGGTAATTTAACTTCAATTTCGAGAAAAGGTATAAAAATATCAAACTTTGTAAAGTATTGTCTATATCTTAGGCCCATTAGTACATACTTAGACCTAAATAATATTATTAAGGAGGTTCTAGTCCACTTCCATACACAAATGCAATAAGTTTTGAAAGAACAAGATGAACTAGGACCCCCTTAAGTTGTGTAACTAATTCATGATAATCGTAGGTATACCTTACGTAAACAAATTAACTATGAAATATTCTCAAGCAGATTCTGTAACAATGATTATGTTACAGAAGCTGGAAAGCACAATACTTTTATTGATTCAATTAAATTGATTGAATGTTAAAACTACAACAAGCTTTTAGGCACTTAAAAAGACATCTTGTCAATAATTCAATTTTATATGCTTATTTGATTCGTTTTAATTAATGGAATGATATCAAGATAAATAGGTACACTTTAATAACTTAAAGATAAGTTTAACAGATCTTTGTTACTTAACAGACGAAGTAAAAACCTTATAGGCACCCCGAAACAGAATAGTCCTCACGTCATAATTTACGTAAATGTTATTTTATTGTACTGGTTACAATAACTTGACTATATGATAGAATGTACGAACAAACAAATAACGTAAAACATAAATATTATATTATAGCTGGACCTACCCTTAACTGGACGGATAGCAGATTCAGAAGATATTAAGTATAATCAAACTGTAAGATTATACATTTTATTGTGCCATTACACCTACTATTTATACAAAGAACCTAGCATACACCAAGGGAAAGCTTAATGTGTATTCATTCACTACATAATTCAAATTAATTGTGATGTACAATAAACGAACGTGTATTTATATATACAAAATACAAGTTAATTAATTCACTCTAAAAACCGTACCAACGTAAATTCCCATTGTTACATTATAAAAAATTACGTAATACAAACTATGTACCTTTAAACCGACTTTTTAAACGTAACGCTTACTAAAATAATGCGCGAAAAAGAAAACTTGAGAATCATTCTTAGTTCTTAGACTTCTTTCTTAGCACACACTGTTCTAACTCATACCTCAATCGGTCATTTTACTCGAACCGAGCGCTGTTTATTCATATTAGTCAGCATGAGGGATATGTATGACGTCAGAAGATCGTCCATCTTGTACCCTAGAGAGGTTTCGCAGAGCAGTTTGGACCCTCGCACTAGGTTTCCAATAGTCATGTGGAAGTACGTGTTTCCAGACGACCAGTTCGAAATCCTTGTGAAGGGGTGGGTCACCAGAATGTCCTGGAAATGGGAACAAAAAAATTACGTAAAACTTAAATTCATAAACATCAGATAGCCTGAGAGGAAAGCGTGTGCCCCTAATGGGACGTGGCCTGATGGAAATCATGTTTGTTTTAGTTTCTTAACAATATTTTAAAGTATCTAGCATTTCCCGTAAGGTATCGAATCGACGTTCCATGAATAATGAATCTCTTTGAATTGACCAAATAGTATACTCTCTATTACATTGTAATAAGAAACTGATTACGTGCAACCGACTCTACCCCAGATACCATTAACATTTTCAGGAAAAATATCTCAATCATGGTGTACGGTTACCTCTCTAGATAAAGTAGATTTTTTTAAATCTTACCTTGGTTGAAGGATGAATCAAGCTGACACCGTGCTTGTTGATAGCAATCAGCAGCAGCTCAGGATAGTTCGGTTCCGTCGTCTGTTTCACCTCGAAGAAGGCGGAACCGAACGTCGGCCACCGATAGATGACCTTCAAGAACGTAATCTTGGCGTCTTCGGGCGTCATGCCGGCATCCTGGTTGTACGAGGCCACGATGGCTCTCTTCCAATCTGCTGAACTCTGCAGCTTGATCAGGTCAGCTGGGATGAGCTCACGCAGCATTTGTCTGGAAGAAGCGAAAGAGTCGTTCAATTGTGGGAATTGCACTACCCGTCTGCTAAGTTGGCAACCCACTCTCTCCGAACAATGACCCCTACAACGACCACTGCCGGGCTTCGCGGGTGGTGAAGTGCGATTTAGCACGCGAGGGGCGAAGGAGCTGAAACTTGAAGCAGACTGGTAGTAGCTTTCGAACCAAATATTTCAGGCTAAATCACGTTCGACGATCAATATTTTTGCTTTAATCAAAAATGTATGTATGTAACACATATGCGTTTCTTTTGAACTAACAGTTTATTTATTTTGCATATGGCATGCAGAGAACATCAAAGGTATGTTATCAAACAAATACTCACGGTATAGCCTGTAACTCCTGCTTGTTGTCACCGAAGCGCGCTCGGTAAGCTAAGGCAGCTAAGCGGGCAGCCTCCTCGCGGCCGCAGCGGTGGTACCCGCGCAGTAGTTTGGGCAACTCCTGGTGGAAGTGGAAGATCACATCTGCCGCCCGGTCCTTGCCCGGGACTGTGTTCGTCCAAAGCTTCTTCATGAAGAATACCTGGGGACCACGGAATAATTGTTGAAGCTGTTGATCCAAAAATGCACGTCCCAACCTTCAATGCCATCTACGATATTTTCGTAGCAAGACAAAACACGAACAATGGCGAACGTGATTTTAATCTCTTTCGTTTTCGTCCTTCAAGATACCTAAACAATTTTTGGTACAACAGCTTTTTGTTGATAAACGTGACTGAAACATGGTGACAACGACGGAGTTGTTTTTAAACAACATTTGGGTCATCATAAGCTATCAAAAACACAAAACATCACTTACCTGATAAGTAAATTGCGGAGTGATACCATCGCGTGTAGGCCGCGCCTTCTTAATCCAATCGGTTAAGTGTCTCACGAAATCGAAGAAGAAATCGCCTTCCGGTACCGAGATCACCTTGTCTGCTATCTTGACAAACAAGCTAAACCCTTCACTGGATCTGAGATTCAGTCTCTGCGCTATATTTTGGCAGAAATCCTTCGCCCTTGTTGACGAATCTACTTCAAACGCTTCATCTGTGTCGTCTGGGAAGTACACTTTGTGGAATATCTGCGTGGTTTTGTGTTGGATGGCTTCGACTTCGACTTGATGCGGCGGATACTTTCTTTGGCCATTTCTCAATGTTTTCTGCAGTCTTTGGAGAGAGTCCTGGGCAATTGGATACCGTCTAGTCCTCAAGAATAAAGTCAGTTCTCTGAGCAAGCCCTGACTGCATGCAAAAAGACCCGTTGCCAACCACATGAGTTCCCAACCCCGCTCTTCGGACATTCTGTTCCTATTGTCTGTCAACTGTTTCATTACTTGGCAGTAGATCTCATCTCTCAAAATTTCATGCTTCAACGGTCCGTCAAAGATATGGTCCGTGTATTCGTTCCCAATACGCGGTCTTTTTGATGGTAGGTCACCCATGTATTTCAGGATGGCGGTGAAAGCGAAACAGGCTTCTTCTGCCAGTTCCTCTTTGGCCTGTAGCTTTTTCAACAAGGGTTGTTTGATTGGTTCTCTAGAATGCCGCCACAGTTCTTCCTGTCCTCCTTTTCTTGCTGTTGATAGAGTGAGAGCTTTGGATACAGTTCGTTTTGGTGGCAGTCTGAAGTGGTCCAAGGCGTATTCTATCAAAGTGTGGGGCTTGTCTCTTGTTTCCGTGCCGTTAAACGTAGCTGTTGGCACCTTACGACCGTGTTGTGCGCCTTCTAAGCAGAACAATGCTAGTATGTCTGGCGGTGGCTTCGTTAGCGCAGGCAAGACGTATACCGTCTCAGCCGGAAAATCTCCTCTCTCCATGGTCCTCTCACAGCGTCCGATGCACCAACCATTGTTCAGAACCGACTCACCAGTACTGTCTTCCTCTAAAATAATCAGATCTCCTTTTTGGAAGGTCAGGAAACTTGATCCCTCCCCTGGTGCCTTATAATCCTGCACTGCGATTACAAACTTAGACCTCTTCTTTAGTCCTTCTAAGAAATACACGACAAGATCGCGTATGTCTTCTGCGTTCGGACTTTGGAACGTGAACTCTTCCCCGCGCACTGTCGACAAGCTAAAGGTCTGTGTGAAAACTTTGTTTGTCTTTTGGCTTGAGACAGTTGTAATTTCGGGGAACGAGAGTTCTAACAGCACTTGCTCTTGATCGTCCACCACATAAACACCAGTCCAGTTCACTGCGATGATAACGTCATTCTTTGGCAAGTTGGGTCCTGAGTTTCTGTACGCTTCGTAGAATCTCGAGAACAGCAGCGGCCACTTGAACTTCGCGTAGCTGACAACGTCTTCTTTCACCCTATACGCTGGCACTTTCTCTTTGACGTAATAGCTCTTTTTGTAAGCAGTTACCACAAGAGCACCCCATCTATCAACAGCTTTTTCGACTCCAGTCAGGCAATAGTCAGGTATGTAATTAGGCAACAGTGTATACAACCGGTCCGTGTTCATGTCTTGATTGTATTCGATGAAATATTGCTGAGCAGCAATCATAGCCAGATCTTCTTCCTTATCACACCTGTACTCTCCAAACTTCACGCCTCTGACTACTTGTTGGTAAATGAGGTTGGTAGCTACTTGATCTTCCGTAGGATCATGCCATGGGGCGAAGATTTCCTTTCTGAAGAACAGTCTCCATGGAGCATTTCTCTCTTGGGCTCCCTGCTCTTTAGCGTACTGCTCGCACTGAGATATAGCGTCCATTACGTGGTCTCCACCACTACCAAGAGAACTGACCTTGTCAAACAGAGCAATGTATAAGGAGAATCCAAATTGGTCTCTCAAACCAATTTTGTCTGAAAGTTGATTGCAAAGTTCTCTAGCTGTTGTTGCAGAGTCTGCCAGCAAAGTTTTGGTGTTACCATCCATGAATGTTATGGGCAACATGATCGGCTTTTTAGATTTCGTCGCTTGTAGCTCCAACCAGGATGGGGGCTGGTTCCTCGTGCCATTGTTGAAAGTCCTCTTGAGACGGTCTTCGCAATATGGAGCGTAGCCTGGAGGTCCTTCCCGAATGAACGCACGTAAATAGTTGACGAATTTCTCACTGGGAGCGAAGCATCCAACACACAAAGACAACAAAATCCATCCTCTGGCGTGAGATGATTTTGACGCGTTATTGGTCAGTTGTTTGCAAATCTGACAGTAGATTTCATCTCGCAACTCCGCACGGAGAATACCGTGACCTATGATGAAGTGGAGCTTTTCCAGATTGGACGTTGGGCGAGATTCAAGCCAAGATTGGTAGCTGTCTGCTGTGTATTCTTCATCCTGAAAATAAACATTTACGTAAGATCATCTACTTATTTTGTCCCTTTACTCCTCCGTGGAGTCTGGGAAACACAAAAAAGATTCTTGCAAATCTTAGCAATACACTTTTAATTTTACCTGCAATTTCCGACGCACATCCTCTCCCAACTTGTTCTTTCTCTTCAAAGTCAACGAGACCAGCTTATGTCTTATGGATCTCGGTTTCTGTTGCTTCAAATACGCATCAGGGTCCATTCCCATCAGCTGTGCTTCCTGGAACTCCTTGGACCTGATGAAGTTCCGGCCAAGAGTGGCTGTGACTTTGGACATGACGGATGTGTTGTCTCGGTCCATGGTGTGGTAGCGGGGCTCGGGTAGATCCCCAGTGAAGCGAAGAATGGTGATCCATAATGCTTGGGCGGCCTGAAAATATGGACACGACGTGTCATTGTTCTGCAGCCAAATACGTGATGAACGTGTAAAGAAAATGTTTTCTCGAGAGTAAAAATAGATAGATAGATAGAGAGAGAACACGTTATTACTTTATTTTAAAATACTTGCAGCTTGGACCTTTAAAAAAGGTAGTGACGTTGCCTAGACATATTTGTGAGAGAAGGATATTGCTGGTCTTGCAGGTGTTGGATGGAGGTTATTAAATGAAGACAAAAGCTATCGCTATCGTGTCAGCAATCATGATGAAATCGGGATAAGCGTGATGAACAGGACCTGCGTCAGTCCTTGTATCGGTAGCTTTCGATGTTATCGAAGAAAGTAATTTGCATATCATCTTTTGATATCGTTTGTTTTGTTGTCGATTAGCTGGACTAGGAAAGGAGTCCGTTCTCGAATGTTCTTTCAAATATGAAGTTTACTTAGCTTCAATCTCTCCAAAATATTTAGTTTGAGTCCTTATTTTCGTGACCAGGGTTTAAAATTCACTTCATGTTTGTATAGTTGGTACTGACTTGCATTTTTTACCCAAAACTGAACCAACAGTGAGAACTATTAATGAATTACTTGGTTCAAAAACATCCGAAAAGTAGCATGGCACGGGATGCTGTGACTTAAAAAATGCTCATGACGTTATCGTTAACATTAAAGAAATGCTGTAGATATCGGACCGGAGGGCTCAGTCAGAGCCAAGCTGACCAAATAGCACTGGCCTAGAGATGTAAAAAAACGGTTTTTTTTCTGACGTGAAAAAAAACATTGAAAAAAAACGTGAAAAAAAACGGTTTTTTTTCAGGGGGACGTTTTTTTTCATACTTTCTTCTCTCCACTCTTAGATATAAATCTGACTCTGACCAATGGTATGAACGACCGAAAGAAGAGGTCAAAGTTGTCAAGGACAATACAAAGCTCTTTATTTGTAGGAATATAGGTGTCATATTTGAAAATTACTTTCTCTGTTACATTCCATATCCAAGATTTTGAACGCAGAGCTAGCTAGGCTAGAGTAAGTAAGGTCTTATATTATTTTCCGTGTTTTTTGTATGATATCTAAACCTTATATTGTTGAAGTCAAGGACTATTACTTTCCTCCACTATAATCTGTAGTACCTACCAATTGCGCGCGAAAGTAACCGAACGCAATGCTCGCGAGAGCGAGAGACTTCGTTGGAGTTTCTAAGGTAGTTTTTATGGTTGTTAGAATATTGACTATTATTGCTTGGATTATTGCTTGGTTGTTTTGCGCGACTTCTTAGTGTGTGTGGGTGGTGTTTTGTTTATGATTTGGTTAGGTACTTGAGTTGAGGCAGTAGTTGCAGTATGCGTGACAGTGAGAGAGACTGATTTTTGTTGACTGTGATTAATTTGAAGATTAAATTGTGTCGTATTGATACCTTTTGATTACCTTTTCGTACTAACACCTTTTCTGAAAAAAAACCAAATTTAGAAAAAAAACAACTGTGCCATGTTTTTTTTCATGTTTTTTTTCAAAGTTTTGAAAAAAAACAAATTGTTTTTTTTCTATTTGCATCTCTACACTGGCCACCAAAATTATGTTTTATAGTTTTGGGCTTTCTGTAGTGTCGATTACGAATCCAATATTAGTTTTTTCTATCAGATCATTGTTATTTTACTTTCTGTTCTTGCCATTCTGTTCTAGGCCATACATAAATATTTAAAATCTGAGATTTAGAGAAAACCCCCGTGATTAGTAAGTAAATATCAGTAATACGTGCCAAAATTCAGGAAAAAAATCAGAGCTGACCAGTGTAATCAAACGCCAGATAAAAGTAAGAGGCTCTTACCAACTGATCACCCTGCGTGTGAAGCGGCAACAAGGGATGCTTGAGTGGTTTCCGCGAGTACTGGTGCGTGACGTTGCCTTGGAAGTAGGTCGCTGCGAATTTCTGAAACTTGAACTCTGAGAGGTCTTCCTCGTCCTCTGATGTCGTCTGCATCGGGGTGACCATCTGGAAATTGAGGATTTGTCATTTTGATGTTACTGTTACGATCTGATACTGATACTGTGGGTTGGACAGAACAATAATATCCCTGTTCGCCAATTTTGATTACGGTGAGTTTATAGCGAACTAAAAAGAGCTAGGTATATCTCAATATGAATAAATTCAGCGTGAAGACCAACGGATAAATCATTACTGTTCTGCACTCTATTATTAGAATCACAAAAAAAATTCGTTCTATCAGAACTTCGTAGCTGCGCTGTAATTTCAGTTGCAATTTTGATTGTTAAAGGTAGAATTAAGCATGTTAGATCTTTTCAGATTAGTTGCCCCGGCTTTTGTAAAGAGGTCTAGCTGTCATCTTAGCCTGGCTGAGCTAATCTATCAATCATGATGATGATTATGATCTCCCACAGATCGGATACACAATAAGATCTCTAAGGGTGTAAAGAATGGAAATTGATTGATTCTCACCTCCTGTTGATCAGCTCTTTGCTGTGGCAGATCGCTGAATATAGACGTATCTTTAGGCGCGGGGGCCTCGCTGCTGGAGTCCGGGAGAAAGTCGAACATGGCTTCGACAAGCTTACTGTCATCCACTGGCTCGTCCTGCTTCCGCTGAGCCTCCTGGAGGAGGGTTCTTTTGGCCTCCAGTTGACGCTTCTCTTCTAGGGCTAGTTCGGCGTCCCGGCGCTCGAGCTCGTACATTCGCTCCTGGAAATTGGTGGAGGTTTTAGATTTGTATTATCGTTGCTTATTATGGTACTCACTATATTCGTGCTCCGACTGCGCTCCGCGCATCTCGGTAGTGGATACTTTGTACGAACCAAGTTTACGAACGTATCCACTGCCAAGATCTGAACATAGCGAGTACCCAGCTTTAGGTACGTATGCAACTGCTTCTTTGCGGCGTCAAATTGTTTTAGGGGTCCAAATCGGACTGAGCCAAAAACGTTTGTTACAATCGGTTTTTTCTGAGGCGTCGCGTCGTTTGGGCGATTATCGATGCATTAAACGTGAAGGTCGTTTCATTAGTTTCTTTAACCACTTAATGCAAATTGACTCTGAGAATAGATAATCACATTATTTTGTAACATATGAAATCTAAGACGCAGTTTCGAAGGCTACTGCATGCAACTGAATAGGAAATTATCTCACGACCGATGTAAAACTTAACTGGCTAGCTACTAACGTAAAAGGTGTCCACAGTCCTGCCATTACACACACAGTTGAACCACATTTTTGTCACAATTCCGACACTTATCAAGTTATCACTTCACACGACCAGCGCCCAGCGATTTTTCTTCCATATTAGATGAAAATTGCATTAGTGGACCTAACTTACAACTGGATTGGCGACTGGACGTTATTCAACCGTTCAGGTTCTAGGCGTTTAGATCGCGTATTGCGTAACGTACAACACCTATATCCTCGCATGATTGACTCCTGACACGTTCTAAACCAACTCTAGTAGCCAGAGCGACGCCCCTGTGCTTCGTTAGACAACAATTACTGAACTGGACATTAATGCGAAACAAGCTAGTTAACTGCACGTCACATTCCACTGAGTAGCACAACGATTGTTTGCTAACACTACATAATTACCTTTGAACTGTTTCTAGATGCACTACGAACATATTAAAAAGGAAAAGAAGCTTAGATAAACAATATACACGAATTCAATTTACAGTGGCGATTGCTCATCTGAAATTTTCTTCTGTTTGGACTTCGGTTTTTATCTAAGTTTGATTATCGAAAACGATAGCTCCGCGGCATTTGACAGAATCGTTTAATTACCTCTAATCCCTTTTATTTCGGCCATTATTATTAAAGAGATATCGACTTCAATCACCGATAAGATAAGGCTTATGAAAAACCAGATTTCAATTTTTTTTTCTCACTGGGCAGTGCTTATTGGGATATTGAGCTCGATATCGTGTTAGCTCTCTCTCTCAATCTATTTAGAAGTGGGATAGACAGCGCGTGGTGTACTGAGAAGAAAATCGAGGGCCCCCATTCAATCATTGTGTTGGTGCCTCTCTTAGGTAATATTGTCTTATTTATGACGGTATCTAACGGTAATTATCGTATTATGATAGGTCCCTACCTAAATATCTTGATTTGTGACGTATGTCTTTAACTATCGGTCATTTATTAGAAGTTACTGTCATCATTTATGTCGAATTAAAAATTTTTCATAACAACCACCTAGCCTACGCCGATAATAATTAACATACTTTACATACTTGCGATAGTTTATCTATCAATTAAATTACAATCTGTAATGTTAGTGGTGATTGTAGTTTCTAAGTTTGCACTTTCGTATAAAGACTAAAAGTTATGTTACTCTTAATTAAATTGTGTAGATGTTATCTCCAATCTAAATCGGAACCACTTAAAAATACATAAAAACCTTATCAATTATTAAAATTGGGCCATAAGTGGCCTTTGCTCTTCTTTGTTCTTTTATTTCGCAAATAAGTATGTTATAAGGAAATACGATCTATTAGTTTTTTTGGGGTGATTCATACCTTCATAGAACGTCAGCTTTGAGTACGGCGGCAGCGGCACCTACCGCTGAAACACGCGCGAAATGCTCTTGCTTCTTTCGTTAGCGAACGGAAAATGTGGATAGGGCAGGTTATATCACTTTTGTCATCTTTTCATCCTTCACTTGCTCCGTCCAAAGTCATCACGTCACTCACATAACATCACTCACTTCTCATTCTTCTTCTGAACATAGACGTTTCCCAAGTTACTCTAAGCTGGGTTCCATACAATACCGCCACACAAACTCACCCGATAGTTCTTCTCAGCAATTTCTTTAGCTCGCGAGTTGCCCTGGTGCTGGAGGCGCTGCTCCTCCTGCCGTCTGAGGCGCAAAGCCTCCGTGTGCTCCAGCGCGTCCTGGCGCATCCGCTTGTAGCGCCTCATGGCGATCAGACGCCGCGCGTGGCTCTGGATCTTCACGATCGCCCACATCTTGTGCCCGTACGAGCGGCGGACTAGGTAGCCACGGGCACGGGCCTGAGAAGAGTTTTCAGCTAGTAAAAACAGTTTTTGTGTTTTCTAAGGCACTTGGGTACCCGTGGTAGGGAATCATGCAAAGATGGGCCATTTAAAATTACGCTCCAGACAAGACTTAGGCCCGCAACATCTGTCTTACCGTGCCAGCGCCGCAAACAATTATATTAGAATTTACAAGCAATTCGGAACCCAAAGTTTTTTGTTCGAAAGTCCGTTATTGGCTTAATCTTATCGTTAGACAATATTGAGAAACTAATTTCAATATTTTTTATTTTGGTTCAGTAGTTTGGATTTTACAACGTTTCAAAGATACGGTTTTATAACGTCACGCGACGGTCTGCATACTGTTGGCGGTCATAGGAACAAAACATTTTAGCGCATAAAAACAAAACTACTGGACCAAAATAAAAAATATTAAAATTAGTTTCTCAATATTGTCTAAAGATAAGATTAAGCCAATAACGGACTCTCGAACAAAAAACTTTGGGTTCCGAATTGTGCAAGGGCTTTTTGTTGACGCTAATTGATTGGTTGGATTGAGATAAGATTGGTGATGATTTGACAGATAAAGGCAGGGTAAGTGGGAATTTGGGCAAGCCTACTCGATGTAACTAAAACCTGCCCTACACCGCCGCTAAGATCATAATTAAATCATTAAACTCAAACAAGTAAACATAACACTGTCTAAGTCATGAAGCATACCTGTAGTGAAACGATATGTCCCCGCAGATGCCTGAAGCGATGTGCCAAGACTCTCGCACGAATCAAAGCCTGCAGTCTCGCGTAGCCCACTTTCATTTTGTTATAGCGCAGCCTCTGCAGTTTCCCTCGCCAATGGCGCTGGATCAGTATAGCAGCCGCACGCATCTTCAGGAACCTTCTGCGGTACACCCAACCTCGTATAGACCTCTGAAGGATGAGGATTTTCCTAGTCAAAACTCTGTCACGCTCTTGCTCCAAAAACAAGTCGTGGGCATCTTTCAAGAACACTTTGGTATGACCTAGTTGGTAATCAGACTTTCCTAGAACGGTGGCGCAAATCTTCGCCGTTGCGTTGCGGCAATCAGTCTTGTGGGCTGGTGGTACACCAGAGATAAGGAATCTGTAGCGTTCGACGAATTCTTTGAAGCTATGCCGGATAGGGTAACCGGCTCGTCGAATTCTTATGGTCTCCATCATTCCGGAGTACCTCAGTTGTCTGCAGCACAGACCTCTGTCAAACAGCATTGGTTTCTTAAACTCATTAGGTTTGATGCATCGGATAAAGAAGGGTTGGCATGTTCCTAAAGTTCTCATTAGTAGATCTAATGACTTCTTGAACTGAGTAGATAGCGTCGGTGTTCGTTTGCGAGTTTCCGAGCCCATCGCAATGTCCTCTTGGAATATATGCTGTAAGAACTTGTTCGTGGATATGTGGATCAACTGCAAAAGATCTGCACTAAACGTGTCTCGATTTTTCTCCAAGAAACCTCTCGTATCGTAGAATACAACTCCAGCAAAATGGTTGAGACCAAAGCTGGTGTTGATATCTGACTTTGGTTTGAGATAGTTTCTATGAAGACCGTGGGTTTTATGTAACTTAGCCAGCATTGTTTGGTCTGTCCCTTTAGGGAATTTGGACTCCTCGTCTATTAAAGCCATAATGTTCAATTGTTTAAGAGCTATCAAATCCAAAGCATCTTGGTTGTCGACAAACTCGATGTGTTGCCAGTTGATTCCTTCATGGTTATACTCCTCCTGTTCAAGCTTGAAAATGTGTCTGACAAAGAACTGCTGCAAATTCTCATTTGCAAAGTTTATGCAGAACTGCTCAAAGCTGTTATGGTCGAAGTTCTCGAAACCGAAGATGTCTAGGACACCAATAGCAGTTCTCATCGTTGACTTCGGTCTGTAAATAGCTGCGTTGATTTTCCTCACAATTGTCACGAATAACCTTCCGTAGATTCCTTTGACAAATGCATCTCTAATATCCACTGATTGGTCTCTGCTCAGTGTCGAAATTACTGTTTCTCCATGAGCGAACAGAGTTTTCCTTGTCAACGCATCAATAAGCGACTGCATCGGAACGCCAAGCAAAGTCGCTACCCGTCTTACATTAGCTTGTTCTATAATCTCAGTTGCATCGAGGTTATCAACAACAGTTGCTTCATACTTTATGTTACCGCAGTGTAACACTGCCGCGAGCAGTTTCAGTATTTCCCATATTTCTTGTTCGGAGAACAGAAGGACCTTCATGGCCGAACGGATGTCTGCGAATTCCGCCGCGTCATCCCTCCCTTCGCATGTCAAGCTGCCGCCCTGAAAAGGATAAAGAAACACTTTTAATACATTTTACTGTTTTCTACAGCTTGATTCTACGACAATTTTAATAAGTAAGTAAGTTGTCAGGTGTGAGTTCTACTTGCGTCAAGAGTGTCTCGCACTAAGCATGTTTTTCGTGAAGTTAGTGAGTGACGTCTTCCCCTTTTTTGATATTTTGTTGTTGAGCTAGGTCTAGGTTGCTATGTATTTGAATGATTGGCTTTACTTACTCCAGATAAATATCTGTATTCAGAAGGATCGCCAAGTTCGAGCTTCTTCTTGTCTTCCTTCGACAACCCAGCGAGTAAGCAGTAAAACACATGGTAGTTCCTTTCCTCCTTCCCTTGGGAGACTATCCTCGACTTCTCTAGTAGATACTGCTCGATTTTGGCGCCCTCGATGACCCCTCCGTTGTTGAAATGTATGTCAATGTATTTGCCGAATCGGGATGAGTTGTCGTTTCGCACCGTCTTCGCGTTGCCGAACGCTTCGAGAATCGGATTCGCTTCCAAGATCTGAAAAGAGAAAATGTGTCATTCGTTATTGGTTTTGCATAATTAGTTTAGAAAGATAAGATATACATCTAATGAAAGATTGTGTTCATCGAGTTGGTAGCTGGTGCGTTTTCAGTCATGTCAGCTACCTAGGCTTTTACCTAAGTAATTAGTGATATGTTTCATTAAATTAATGCATATCGATGCTCTTATTGATCCACCGTTTGATTTATACGGTAGCCAGCGCCTTGCTCAATCTAAATCCACGATTGTCAGGTCGCATATAAAACCCCCGGTTTTGCACAATTACCTAGCTAATGATCCGTAACTACATATTTACTCTGATTTCAACACACTTGTTAATTTTATATTGTTTTTTCAGTAAATATAGTCTTTTTATGTTGGGTTCCGTAAAATCAATAAAACATGTAGGTAAATACTAAAATTCGATACCTACTGCACCAATGGAGCAGCTGATATTTTTTTCGAGATTTCACTCTTTGCTTCATAGTAAAGGTTGCTTGTATTGTTGACTGAGTTAAGCGACCCTTTTCGGTGTCACAGGACTTTTCTGAAATACCCGGTATAAGTTGAAACCCACCTGTTGTTCAATCCAAGAGTGCTTCCCGCTGATCGCAGCCAAGTACTGCAGGATCAGCTTGGTCGACTCCGTCTTCCCCGCGCCCGACTCGCCACTGATGACGATGCATTGGTCCTGGGAGTACCGTCGCATGTGCGCGTACGCATTGTCCCCGATCGCGAAGATGTGCGGCGGCAGTTCACCGATCTTCCGCTCTTTGTATAGTTTTATTTGGTCAGCTGTGTAGATTGGGAGGATTTGGTATGGATTCACCGCCACTAATATCGAGCCCGTGTACGTCTGGAATTTGAGAAAAGAGTTCGCTTTAGGGAAAGTGGGTTTATGTTTCATATCGTATTAGAGTGGTTCAAACTCTTGTTTGTTTTGAGATCAGTTCCTTTGTTTTGCTGATTGTTATACATGAGGATGACCATAAGAGTAAGTATTTAGTTTTTATATGACATCTTATATTTTACAATCACCTAATCCTTTGCTGCTCTTCTATGGCTAAATCTTGTTGCCTTTACGCGGTGTATACCTATTACGCAGTACAGCTAACTCGCGATGCTCCTGGTTTGTCTTAGTTGAATAGTACTCACATAGATAAGATTCTGGTTGTACCAAATAAAGAGGTTCGTCAAGATGCCTGCTTCGTGCAAGTCTCCCAAAGAGATGGCGCGCATTGCCTTGATTTTTCTCTCTGGTGGCAGCCTTTGCTCCTGGTTGTCGTGGTTAAATGATACTCACATAGATAAGATTCTCGTTGTACCGAATAAGGAGGTTCCTCAGGATGCCTGCTTCGTGCAAGTCTCCTAAAGATGTCATATTTTCGACGCCATGCACGGAGGTGGCGAGCAAGGCCTTGATCCTTCTCTCTGGTGGCAGCCATTGCTCCTGGTTGTCGTGGTTAAATGATACTCTCATAGATAAGATTCTCGTTGTACTGAATGAGGAGGTTTCTCAGGATACCCGCTTCGTGCAAGTCTCCCAAGGATATCATGTCTTCGACGCCATGCACGGAGGTTGCGTGCATGGCCTTGATCCTTCTCTCTGGTGGTAGCCATTGCTCCTGCGTTTCGTGACTAAATCTGGTTGTAAGAATACTCACATAGATAAGATTCTCGTTGTACCGAATGAGGAGGTTTCTCAGGATACCCGCTTCGTGCAAGTCTCCCAAGGATATCATGTCTTCGACGCCATACACGGAGGTGGCATGCATGGCCTTGATCCTTCTCTCTGGTGGTAGCCATTGCTCCTGCGTTTCGTGACTAAATCTGGTTGTAAGAATACTCACATAGATAAGATTCTCGTTGTACCGAATGAGGAGGTTTCTCAGGATACCCGCTTCGTGCAAGTCTCCCAAGGATATCATGTCTTCGACGCCATACACGGAGGTGGCGTGCATGGCCTTGATCCTTCTCTCTGGTGGCAGCCATTGCTCCTGGTTGTCGTCGTCGCGCACGCGGATGCGCCGGCCCTCTGCGGCGAGCACGCGCGCGCCGATGGCCACGTCGAACTCCCGCCCCGATACCGGCTCGATCCATATGTAGTCGCCCTGCGGGTGATAGATAGAGAAGTCGATGTAGAGATACTTTTATATTGCAACTAATAATAGGACATTTCCAAGACAGGGCTTAGGTGACATGTCTCAGGCTTTTTGTATTTATGATAAGGCTTTCGGATGAAGGCCGAAACTAGTCGGTTATCTCGAGGTGAAACCATATTATAAATAGAAAGTTTTAGTTCAAAAGGGATTGAAGTTTTAGGCGATTTTTTATTGGTTTTTTGACCGCCTCAAGGTTTACAATAGTCTCACAATATGTAAAGTTTGTCGTGTCACTTTCATTATATTGACAACTATCTCATCGTGATCTCTAATATTGTTCTGTTTCACTCCGGAGTTGTATCCACCGATCCAGGGATCAGATGGATGTCTCCACGGATCCCTACGCCATCAACATTTCATAATATTGCCTTTTGGAGTGGAATAAATAGAGCAAACATTTTTGATATTTTACTGATGTTGAGAATAAAATAGAAGAGACGTGATAAATGGCTTTTATGAAGTTCGCACAATCTTCAAACTGCGGTCGCCAGAACAATGGCACAAAGAGCCGTCCCAAAAGATTATTGAACGAGCGAGCGAAGCGAGCGAAGTTCTCCGAGTCTACTGGAACAATCCGGCGTTTGCATGTTTGTATGTATGTATGAATGTTCGTTCGACGATAACTTGAGTAAATTCGGATCGTCATGAAATTTGGTAGGCGGGTAAATGAGACAAAGATAATTTTTAAGTTCGAAGATGAGCCAAATCGGTCGAGGGTTTGCCGAGATATGGGGTTGTTAAGTTTATATGGGGTCGCGAGTTCAGAGTTCGGGGCGAACCACTAGTAATAAGTAGGTAGTCTCTTTTGTATCTAATTACGCGTAGGAAAATAAATTGTAAGTAATCAATCATCAGACTAATCAATCCGGCAGAACCACGTAAGATTGAGTTACCGGATGTAACTTGATGTGAAATTAATAACACAGTTGAAGAGGAAGCATTTAACATACAAATGTAACGCATTTGAACTTGGCCGCGCGTAGTAAAAGTCATTCCAATGAAAGTTGCGATCCACGACGCATTGCCAATCTTGACCTCAATTTACAGCGCTTTAAAAACGGATTAAGGGTGGTATTAATAGTCGTCTGAGTTCACCTACTTGAGATCGATCTCAAGGAGGTAAATGTCAAGCCTTGGGTAATGTCAAACTTGAGTAGCTGTTTGCTTATTAATAGACACGATCTTGAGATTGACATTGACATTAGCCGACTTGCTTGAGTGAGTCGACTTACTTGAGTCGACGCCATATTAATAGAGCCGACTTGAGCTCGGAATTGAGTGAGTCATTCATCTTTTGACAGTCCGTGACGTCTCAATTTCAATACAACGTGGTTTAGAGTACTAGGCATGCATAAAATGTTAAGAAGCTGTAAGATCACTTACTTGAGACCGGAGTCGCTGGCATATTAATAGACACAATCTTACGTGAGTTCACCTACTTGAGACCAGACTTGCGACTGTCATTTCCAAGTGCAGGCGATAGCCGACTCAAGTTCGTGTTTTTCATTACCCGACTACGCAAAGCAAGAAGGGGAGTTATTTTCTTTGATTAATTATACAAAAATGATGTTTAGTCAGCGCGCATCCAAAGCGAACCTACCGCAAGAAGTTGCAGCTTAACAATATACTTAGGACCATCGTCGACATCGGAAGTTACGTGGAAAGGGACCTTGTGGTGTGAAATAATTTCTCGTCTTCATTCGACCGGCACCTCTACCACATCGCTATGACTAGCCAGAAAAGTGTTTCTACCAGCCCGAGTTCTTCGAGCTGCAAAACTCCAGCAGTTCAGAGCCCCACAGTCATATTACCAAGAAAGAACTCCGAGGAGCTGAGGTTTAAAAAAATAAGCTGGTACTAAGTTCGAGTTTAGTTTGGTATATAGCCTCAGACGCTCCGGTTTCCTCACGATGTTTTCCTTCACAGTCAGGGAGTGGTATGTATGCGACTTTGAAATAAATTAATGTCATGGGTAGGGTACATGCCCTCAACGGGACTCGAACCAGGATCCCTCGATTCCGAGTCCATTGTTCTACCCATTATGCCACCACCGCGTCACCATCTAAAACTCAAATACTACCTATAAAGGCATGGTAGAATCAGAAGCTACGAGCTTGTACTTGGCCAAATACAGAAGTGTTGTCAAAATTAAGTTTTAATTTCAAAGAAAAACTACTATTTGCAGGCTCCCATAATCTTGTAAGAAACTACACCACACACTAAAAAAAGGGCAGAAAGTATATTTCAACTCTTTCCTTACTGAAAATCCGGGCATTATTGCGTTTCACGAAAGAGTTCCCTTGACGAAACTCTTATTACGATGTAATAGGGACTATTTTTGTACAATCCAAGGGAATTATTTCGTGAAACGCACGTACACACGACAACACCTCGACCTTTACACGCTAGTACTCTACTCGGTTACGTTACGGGTGACTTTACAACAAAAGTGTACACTTTGACGTGCTGTCGTGTGTACAATAGAATTTGAGTGCTGTAACGTGAATGACGTCATGTCAATGGTCTGAAGGTATTAGGCGTGCATAAACATCCGGAATCTCTTATATGGCGATTGGTGACAGAAAGTTTCATGTAGTATGATACAAATCATGTAGATGGCAGCACAACATACAATTCAAACCTCTTTACTCGTACCTAGTTTTTTTAAGACAATTTGCCGGCCTTCAAAGCCCAGTTGGACCATAGAGGTTACTAGGCATGCATAAAATATAAAGCGGATATAGTAGGGAAAACTTGAGGGTGTGGTATCATTCATACGAGTATAGTCTGTAAAATATAGCTTGAGCTCTGTGACAGCTGTCATCGAAATCATACCCATCAAGTTCCGAATTTTTTAGCGGTAAATTTACTCTACGATAATCTCATACTTCATTGGTGCAGAATTAGTGACGTACGATGAGTTATCATAACCATAGACTAGAAACTATGCTGATCTTGCACATAAAAAAATCGACGATCACAAACTGCTGCTAGGGGAGCACAATGTCACGATAAAAGTTTTATCCCATTATCGGCTATCGCCAACTTGCTTTATTTCACCGCGTGAAGCGAGACGCCGCTACCCGATAGTGGGATAAAACTTTTATCTCGAAGTTATGCTTCCCCAGCAGGATAGCTTGATTTGATAGTTGTGTTGAGTGAGTTAGTACTTGTCTATTTTACGCTACGTGTTTTCAGTTCTCATTGCTTTGTTTATTGTTGAGTTTTGTTGATCGTTTGTTATTGTTGTTCGTTGCATAATGCGAAGAACGAAGAAAACTGTTCTAAATAGTGAATGCCGTGAGTTTATTATTCACTTACGATTACAAAATGGTGGACCGCTTTTGCCATTGGCGTAAGTATACAACAGAGTCTGATCAATATTCCATGTTTGTTTCCACTATACATTTATACTGTGTTTAAAATAATCCTATTAGCAATAATATTCTTGATAATCAATAATTATTACCATAATCATTCTCAACATTGTCCCATCACTACCTATACCACTTTGACATCTGTCACAGAGCTCAAGCTATATTTTATAGACTATAGTAGGTATTCAGTAAATTGATACTTGAAAATAAATCTGAATAGGGAAGACCTTCATTAAATTATTATCTAAATTATCTAATTTTTTTTTTCTAATTGGAAAATAAACAAGCCTGGGAGAGTTGTAACATATTTTTTAATACAATATTGTTTCCTAATCATCATCTAAAATTTCCACACCTGACATGAATTTGCGCTGAGTCGAGTATTCTTCCCCTCATTTTATGTGTTCATTCTCCACACATTATTCCAGGTTTCGGGACCAAAGCTGGTGTTCTAAAATTGCCTTGGTTTTTATCCCTCTTATCATAACGCCCTAACTTCGTCGATTATGCGTCGGACAGTAGGTACTTTCTGATTTTCCTGTAATCAAAATAAAACATTAATGTAGTAGAATGATGTGCGCAACGATCAAACGTTAGGTTTGCAGTCGCTCTATAATTTATTATAAATTCGCTTGGCAAATTACTACTTTCTCTACGTAAACATAACCTCTAAAGTAATATTAAATGCGCAAAAAACGTTGATGATGGGGTATTTTAAAGACCTAACTGACGATATCTGTAACTTGTATCGTGAACTAGACGATATCTGTAACTTGTATCGTGAACTATGTATATTTTATACAATTATAGTGAATAAATACCTGTCTTGTCAGCAACTCGTTTGTAGAGGTCATCCAACTGGGTCCGCTAGGTACTGAAGCTCGAAAAACGGAAGCTCGAATAACGGAAGCTCGAATGAACTGAAGCTCTCTGTTGGAAGTTTCCGGCATGATATTTTTCGGCCAAAATATTGAAAATAACCTCTCTGGCGCCACTTATTATCCATAACCGACTAAAACGTTCAATATACTGAAAATCACAAGAATTTACGAGACATTTTTATAATAATTATTTTCGTAGTTTGACTGATGTTTGACAGTAGAAAAAGTTTTTTCTTTTATTCGACAGTTCTGAAAAGCGTGAAAAAAGTTGTTCACCTTAGGAACCTCTTTGAAGGTCAAACTGAGGTTGTGGCTAGCCTCTTTCTAATGTATGGTAGCCTAGTACATTCTTTACTCAAGTCGTTGAAATAGTTCATTCTTGACTCAAGTCGAGGACTTGAGATCGGTCTCAAGTAAGCGCTGCTTTATTAATATGCTGAGTTACTCACTCAAGATCAAGCTCTCTATTGCCAAAGTAACGAATAACAATGCTGAATAAAAATGGCTGAAGCGAGTCAGATCAGTTCCTTTTTGTCTAGACCAGGGTGCCGCTACAAAATTGTGTCGTCATATTGAACGAGCGATCGAAGTATGTTTGTATGTTTGTATGTATGAATGATTGTGTCGTCATAAAAATATAAAGGCGGCTTAATGGAATTAAAAGAATTTTAAAATTCTAATATCCAAATCCAAATCGGACGAAGAGTGGATATGGGGTTAGCAAAAAGTTAGTCATCATGAGTTCACAGTTCGGGGTGAACCACTAATTATTATAATCGAGTATCTATTTGGAGTAGAGTTCGTGTTATATCTTGTAACATCACTTTTATGTTTGTGGAATCCTGGACTATTATAGAAATGACAAGTTGACAACTGAATAACACCGGACCATGGACAATTTTATGGACCAAAAGGAGGCCAAACTCAGGTTGTGCCTTTTCGAATAGTCTCTTTATAATGTATGGGCGCCTAGTACTTTTGAGTTGGGTTTAAGCTTTTTGACCACATTTTGAACCTTAAATGGTATCATTCGTTCAAATAGTTCATTCTTTACTCAAATCGAGGACTCAAGTTCGCGCCTAAGATAGGTTTATTAATAAGCCAATGTCTCAAGTCGGTGATTTTTGTTTTCTGAGTTCACCTACTTGAGACCTATCTCAAGTAGGTGATCTCAGAGGACTATTAATACCAGCCTAAGTGTTGTGCTAGAAAGCAGAGTTAAATCCCATAATATCAATAATTAAGCTTGGTTATTTAATTAGATTGCTAAAAAAAGTTAATTACGGATACCTATCTCTTTATCGAGAGTAACGAGTGACATTTCTCAGTGTACTGTGGAAAGCTAGAAATTGATATTGCGACTGCCAACTTCATTTATATCTTTACAGAGTACATAGAGTGTAGCCGTCTCCATACTCAAGGGGTCAAGGCCGTCTTTTTGATAGGTGAGCATATTCTGTAAAAAAAAGTAGTCTTTTTCCCGCAAATAAACTGGGGCCTTAGCCTGTAACGCAATGGCGTGTCGATGGCGTCCCAGCAGAAGAACAAAACCGGGCTTTGCTCGTTTTTCTCCTACAACCAGCGAACTAATCCTCTAGAATTAGAATCAGAATATTCTTTGCCGTACTAAGAATATTCTTTGCCGTACTAAAAAAACATTAAAAGGACCGACAGCATTAACAAATCGTAATTCGGAAGGCAAAGTTTTTTGTTCGAAAGTCCGTTATTGGCTTAATCTTATCTTTAGACAATATTGAGAAACTGATTTCAATATTTTTTATTTTGGTCCAGTAGTTTTGTTTTTATGCGCTAAAATGTTTTGTTCCTATGACCGCCTTGACCGCCAACAGTATGCAGACCGTCGCGTGACGTCATAAAACCGTATCTTTGAAACGTTGTAAAATCCAAACTACTGAACCAAAATAAAAAATATTGAAATTAGTTTCTCAATATTGTCTAAAGATAAGATTAAGCCAATAACGGACTTTCGAACAAAAAACTTTGCCTTCCGAATTGAAGCCGTCAACTTTGTGCCCATTTTGGCACCATTGCGCTACAGGCCCTGGTTTTGAGGACTAGCAACTGTGCTGATTTTTGTTACAGAACAAGCACACAAAACAGTCTCTATATTCTCTAAATTTAAACCGTAACTTTCCCATTCTTACTAAACGTAAAAAAAAAGATTTAGCGTATCAATAAGAGCTATTTTCCCCAAATATTTTCCATCAATAAGAGCTATTAACCGGCTTCGAGGTTTGACGCGTGATTGGATTTCTTTTAGAATAGACGCGCTGAATCTATACGTCTGGAAAATTGTCTGAATTAAAGTGGTGTAAAGGGCTGTATGTCGTTGGTTCCGTACCTCAAAAAACACAGTGGATTCCATAATAAGCACTTCACCCACCACATCTATCCAATATCTTTGTTTCACTTCACATTTTAACTTAGCACACCGAGCACACGTTTCTCCTTAGTTACGTCCGATAGCTTGCCGGGCCGGATTGTTTTGATCGTCATCCACAATATCACGTGTTATCTCTTTTATCACGGATATTGACCGTGAGCATCCTCTGTAATACCACCACACACTAATAAAATTGTAAGATATAGAGGGTAAACTCAGTAGCGCGGTGAACTGGCACTACTGGCAGTGATCGATCTTATATCAAACAGCCCTAGCCCTCAAATTGTAGAAACATCACAATTTGGTTCGAAAAGGGGCCAAATCAAATCAGTAGGTAAAGCTTCATTAAGCACAAACATTTTATATTCGCCCACACGTTACGACGGATTATAAAATTATTCTTCAAAAATCTCCGCTAAAGTAGACCTTTTGTGCCTCAATTTCTTTGTCCATTCAATGAACGATTGATAAACATTACGTAACGACTAGTGGTCACCACGGGCGAGCACGCCCGCGTGGACCTTAAAACTGCGAAGCCAAATGTAGAGAAAGTGTCTAACATAGATATCCCCAACCAATGACGATGTGATGATGACCAATCCTAATATTATAAACACGATATTGTTACATTGGCGAGATTGTTAGAGATTCGGATAACATAAAGTACGTTTTTTAGGAAAATACTTAAAAAAAGCAATTTCCTCAGAATTATGCGGGTGAAAACTAGTAAGATAATACATAGGTATTGCATGTATAAGTCTAGCTGAGAATATTTCTGCTCAGTGACTTGCTATACTAAGTACTTATGAAACTATTGGCAATCTCTTTAGCATGGCTGATACTAAACGGTGGTAGATACTTTGATATAAAAGTGAAAAGTTATAAATATGAAGATTTGAATTTACACTTCTCAAGTTTTCAGTTCGGATAGTTTATCTCCATCCGTATTGATAACGAAAGCATCATAAATTGTGTTTATGTCTGCATGAATATGTAACAGTTACCTGATTAATTATATTATTCATGAGTAAGTAATTCTGTTTTGACATCAATAATCTCACTGTTAAATCTGTGTTTCAATCAGCGTTCGCTCGTTTCAATAAAGCTTTTTATTCGCAATGACGAGAACATAAGTAGTAAACATAGAGTAGATTACTTATGTAGAGACGGCACTAAGAAATTTGGTCTGCAGGTCTGCGTAAATAAGTGACTTTATTTTGGTCCAACCAATGTTACCCGAAATCCGAAATACCGTCAGCTGCAAGGTAAGTATTGGGTCTTTTCCCAAGCTCAAGCTCGACTCAAGCACTCAACCAACACAACAGCCCTCCAACAACGCATTGTAGAGTTAAAAACTCAAAACAAACTATACAAAGCCCCAACCGGCATAGGATCGCAAGATTAAGAACAGCGATTCCCAAAGTAGGATCCCCGAATCCGTTATACTTATTTGTTTTTTTTTCTCAACATATAAAGTTATTTAGGAACCGCTGTTTTAGATAATGTGTTCGACAGCCTTTTTTGACATGCCTTCTTTATGTTTTCCTCTGTGATTATCAAATATCGTATACCTATAGATTCGCCTTCCCTGGGTTGTGACTTCATCACCATCGTCATCAGCCTGTTAACACCCACTGTTGAGTAAAGGCCTCTTCATGCTCTCGCCACTCTCTTTTTCCAGCTACTTGGGCTCTGGCTGGTGGTCTGCCAGCCACTATCTCTTCCCCTCTCGCGATCGCCATTCCGCAATGGACTTCGTCCATCTGCCATCGGTGCGTCTAGCTAGCCATGTGTTCTGCCCACTTCCATTAAAGATCAAGAATTCGTTGGACACCTCAGGGGACTAATTCTCGGGAATCTCGCATTCGACACATCTCGAAGGAAAAATCTAATTTTGCGGCAAATGTCACATCTCCTATTCTCACCAAGTCATCCTCGACATAAGGCGCGAGATTTCTGCGAGATGTTTGCCTTTTTCGCTCGACATGACTCGAGTGGTCGGGAGCAGTCGAGATCGAAATGACAATGAGATATTTCCTTCTATAATCCGTGCGGAATCAGAATGGGATAATACCTTTTGGAACTGAATCGAAAATGACAGTTCTCGAGTAGCGACAGTAAAAAAAATGTTAGTTCTACGTTCTATCTTATGGTTATGAAATTGGAAATACACAAAAATGTTTAATGGTTGTAATCTAAAAGGATTCAATGTTATTGCATTAATTGAATAAAACGTGATAAAACTCGAGCAGACACCCACGCGCACAGAAAACACAAGCCAGTTTCGACGCGAGTTTGCCATAGACAACTAGAGTTTGCCGAAATGCTGACGCTACAGGACCGCGAGCTTCTCAGTTCCATAAGGTATTATCCCATTCTGATCCCGCACGGATTATAGATGTGTCGAATGCGAGATTCCCGAGAATTTGCCCCCAGGTTGAGAATCTGCTGCCGAGCCTTCGAACAGTTTACGACTCATTGTAGTGAGGTGGGCGACTCTCGCTCTCGTTTTGGTAACCTTATTACTACGGACGGCTTTGTTCGGTGCGCGGTCACTTCGCCAAGTGTTTTTGTTTGCTGCCTTTATTTGTACTACTGGGAAAGTGCAGTTGGGCTTTGTCGTAGGTGGCTGATTGGGTCGCCTTTGTGCCTGCTTGAATGTCAAATTGTGGTGGGTTCGAGAGTTGTATTACTCTCAAGGCAATTAATTTAATTGTGCCTATATGACGTGTCGTGCTGGGGTAGAATAGATATCCGAAAATGCGACTGCATGGGGCCTATTTTTGGTTTTGTTTAGGGCTCTACCCCTACCCTTTACGGCGGCGTTATGGAGTGAGAACCTAAGTCAACACATTGACACTTGGGTTTCAGGACAAAAGTAAAAAAAAAGTAATGTAAAATGCTGTCGCACAATATTTTGAAAAACAGATAACATATCTAGTTCTTATAGATAGACGCTTCGTTCAAGACTTGAAGAGACTGCCCCATCGAGTACCTACCTATACAACCATTCAACCTATCTCCTGCAATTAAATTCAATACCTATATTTTTTTATTCCCTTGCACCCCAGAACCGGGACGTAGTAACCAGTCCAACAACTTTTGTAACAATCAAGCCTGCAAGTTAATAAAGAAATCCTAGCGAATATAATTTCGAACGCCGGAGGAGGTGGCATGCAAAAGTCCGTTCGCTCCAAGCCGGTTCCCTGGTTACATATCTTGCAGTGATCGCTCCAGCAATGCAATGTACTACCTCCGGTTCTGAAAAACGCTAAGTTTATGTTCGAATATGTGGTTAGCTTTCTTGGCTTACTAAAGTTGCGCTGTGGACCAATATAAAATCTGTAGTACCTACCGGTATGATAAGGAAAATTTTTTTCTGCTTACTGATCGCAAGATACTATATCAAGGTGCAGATCCTGTCCCAGTCTTTGTATATGGTCAGTCCAGCGAATTCTTCTGGTCTGGACTAATCCTTAGGCATTAGACCCCGGGAAAACCCACCGATGCGATGGACTGACCAAATTAAGACCACTGTGAGCAGAATAGTGTTAGAAGTTGCGATGCATCCGAACAAACTATGACTGAGGGGAACGGCAAAGCGCGCACTATCAGCCAGGGATGACACTACATGTAGATGTAGACCGCTCTGACAAGAGTTACGAAGAAGAAGAGAGAATCGTTCCTAATACTGTTATACTAATACTTCCTGGTACTGTTTGACAGTGAATCGCATTTTGCTTGCTGACTCCAAGATACGTAATCAGGGCGCGAGGTGAATGGCCGAGCGGGCGGAATGCTCTTGCCAAACGCCTCGCGGACCAACTTATTGGAACACTTCTCGGAATATATCGGTTTTGAGAGCAGGCCCGCAGCCAGGCAATGTTTCAAAGCATTCCACTCTCATAATGCCTAATAATAATCATGGTAAAAGTCGCTGTCAAGAGGCGCGTCGGCCTGCGTTGGCCGAAGGAGGAAATATGCGGAGCTGACCGCCAACCTTCGCTAAGTCTAAGAAGACCCAATACCCTCAACGTGAAAATCGACAATCCGCACGGCCCTGAAGGCTTTGCTCATTTCAGCTGGTGGGAAATCTACACTTTTAGGTACCTACAGGCAAAATGTTTATTTCACTCTCGTTTATAACAATGTTGTCTATATCGACTTGCCACGGCATCAACACTAATTGGCCATCGCTTTTGATATGAATCTATATGTACCCTTCAAGGTCTTGGGAGCGCTCTCTTTTCGTATTTTATTGCTGCAAAACTATGCTCCAAGCAATGAGCAGGAAAATTGTGGAGATTCCGACTTCGGGCACGTGCTGCCTAACAAGTAAACCATACCATAATTACTATAAATAGAGACGTGGCTACAAAATCCAACGCAAATGCAGTTAACAGACAAATTTTCACAGCTGATGAGGATGGTCAAGGTAGCAAGCCTCTTGAATACACGGTCCAGGCACTTCAGCGCCCGAGTGGTTATTACACCCATCTAGCGCATTGGACTCTATATCATCAAAATTTTTGATTTTACGAGGACACTGTTAAACCGATGTCGACGATAGTCTTTGAAGTTCCCTGTAGGCGACCCTGTAGAAGACGTGAGTGGTTCAGCATTTATGCTTGCTTGAGCAGCGATTTTTCAGAAATATCCGTATCTTGGGCTGTTTGGAGGGAACTGGGTCACGCATTCGGTCGTCTCGACGCTCAAGGCTAGAAGCCCATGGAAAGTCAGAACTAAAACCTGTTACGGTTAATTCAGACGAATTATTACGGTTGTCGCAATTTACCAATTTAACTATTAAGATAACACATCCCGTCGAATTATTACCACTTCTAACAGATATCTACAAAAGATATAATACCTAATAGATGAATGTTTCCGTTCTAGTTTTGTCGCTATTTTCTGTGAATTGTGATGTTATATATTATTATGTTAAATGATGAAATATACAATCAGTGGGAATGTTAAAGTTGACCTAGGTAGGTACCGTGTAAGTTCGAACTTATGGACTCTGTACAGAGTAGCCCAGCAAGCTAAGCGCCCCGGGATGCCCAATAGCAACAACAACGAACTACCGGTAACTACTTACAGGTGATGTGATATATCTAACAGTTCTCAATGTTTATCTGCCGGAACAATAGGGAATGGGAAATAAAAGTTCTAGACTTATCAGTACATGTAAGGTGGTACACGCATAGAGTAAATGGCACAGTAGTAGACTACATAGAGTACTATAACTATGCTACTAACTATACCAAAAAAGAGAGCGTTCAATCTGTAAAGTAGAGGTCCTGGTGTTGTCAACATTGGTGAAAGCTGGAATCTAGGGCTTAGGTTTAATTTGACGGGCCGTTTTACCAAAAAACGTATCCAAAAAGACGGATTTTTCTTCGGCGCTAATGGACGGGGTACCCTCCTCTTAACTAAACTTGTTTCCTGATTACTCACCCTGGTAACAATCACCATGGTGACGGCGGCATAGGGTCACCAGCTCGATCTGAAACCAACAAATACACAGAATGTTACTTCGTTAAATCGTTACCACTCCCATCCAACGGGTTATACAGATTTGGTTGATTCTTCTCTCGTAAAGTAACTATCTGGCGTTGAGGCTTTTAGGTTTAATGACGATCTAAACAGTATCCAGAAGCACGTTCACTAGGGTGGAGGGAGAAATATGTTTTTCATCTCCCACGCTCGGAAAGTTTGCTGTTACTAGTAACTTACGATCGTGTAAAGGCCGGATTTAAACTATCTGAATTTTTGTGCGCTTCGAAATTTGAACGCGACGCCGGGACAGTCATTCCCGCGCCCTATGGTGTTGAAAAAGAAAAAAACACTGGCCGTTTATGAAGATGCCAAGTCCCGAGAGAAAAAAGAGCCTCATTCATAGTTCATTTACACGCGTACTTCAGCGAAAGTGATTGTTCGTGCCCATTCTCTATACAAAACTGTGAATGTAAATGGGGCATAAGCATCTTTTAAAAAGGTTAAGTCACGGAATAGAACATTCAGAAACGCGGTTTCTTCTTATAGTCTTTTCAATATTTTGTACACAATATTTATTTTATAATACCAGTAAATAAAAAAAATGCTTCGCTTCTGTTTTACCAAATAGATAATTATGTTTTGGTTTGTTAAATACATTTTTTCAAACGATATTACTAATTTCATTTTTTAACTCCTAGAAATTTTTATATTACATGGTAAAAGTTCAGAATGCACCCGGAAAAAAGAACATTCTTTTATTTACATAATTTTTGTGTCTGGATAAATAAACTTCAGGAAATTATTAATAAAACGAATGGTTTTAATACCAACGAAGCTGAAAACTTTAGTGCGGCGGCCGTAACTACAGTAAAATATGCTTTTAAAAGGAACTTATTTGACTGACCTGTTTTGCCTGTAAGTAGTTGTCTATAGAGTTTTTCCCGCTTGGCTAACAAAGTCATTTCCTCGCTTCTGTGAGATGAAAAGTTTTGTGTTTCGCACGAATGCAATATTATTTGCGTCTCGTGCTTCTGAATACCTCGCTACGCTCAGGTTTCTTTTTTTGAACCACTCGCTACGCTCGTGGCTCAATTTTAGAAACCTTCGCTAGCTCGGTTTTCAATACAAGCACTCGCCGCAAACAATAATTTTGCATTCTTGCATAACAAATAACTATTTTTCCCTCCACCCAAAAGTTTGTAAAATATGACTTGACTAGCTTTTGCCCGCGACTTCGTTCACGTGGACTACAGAAAAAAGATATGTGCTTTAACTGTGCTACTAAGTGTAAAAGCGTGATAATATGTATCCTATGTGTTATTCTGATGTCTAAGCTATCTCTATTCCAAATTTCATCCAATTCCGTTCTGCCGTTTCAGCGTGAAAGAGTAACAAACATCCATCCATCCATCCGTACTTACAAACTTTCGCGTTTATAATAGGAGTAGTAGGAAGTAGGATTCTCTAATATGAAGTAAGCTTGCCCAACATCCAGCACCTATACTAACTTTATCGGCCTAGGCGACAAGAAAGGCAAGGTCAAATCTTAGGGGTAGACACACATGGGACGAAGACGCAGCGTGGACGCCACGTCACTGACATGTCACGTCATACAAAATGTATAGAAGCGACGCGACGCAAGACACACAGAAGAGACGGGGCGCGAAAACCTCAGCCCCCTTAGCACGCAGGCTATTTTGTCTACTCTCAACTGTCACCTTAGCCACTTAAGGCTCGGTATAAGGCTAACTAGCGCCACCAATGTTGAAAAAATCATATGTCCCTTCAGAAGAAGTTTCTGACAAAATCCTAAGATGAGCTCAAGCGCCATGCTTTTCTAGATTTTTAAGTGTTGGTACCCAACGACCGTTTTTGGCGGTTATCTAAAAATTTTTAGCCTAAAAGTAAATTTCGAAGAGGGTATCTACACTTAAAAATCTAGAAAAGCATGGCGCATAGGCTCATCTTAGGATTTTTTCAGAAACTTCTTCTAAAGGAAGATATGATTTTTTAACATTGGTGGCGCTAGTTAGCCTTATACCGAGCCTTAACACTACTGAGGTGACAGTAAACAGTGGCTAAGGTGACAGTTGAGAGTAGGCAAAATGGCCCGCGTGCTAAGGGGGCTGGTCAATACAAAATTTTACATACGCGCCGCACAGTGGTCGATTTCACGGATTTAGGCGGCCAAAAGTCCATTTCTCAAAGTTAACTTATAACAAAACGAATTGATTCACGGAAAAATAGACACCCTGACTGCTCAAACCCCACCCCTCCCCAGTTCCTAGAACTGCGTGCGCGCCCCCACAGATAGTCGGAACTTGATCGTCGCGCAAGCTGAACACGTTCGTTCTCGTCACTGATAGCGCAAACAATTGTACAAAGTGAATATTTCATTTGACACTGTTCAGTTACTCAAGTAAAAGTGTTGGATATCGAAAGTTCAGGTAAGCTCCTTCAATTGTAATATAAATTCAGATTAGGAATATCAATATTTAGTGCAGTTATAACGTATCAAAGATTGCCCTTTTTCATGCATAATATTATCATTTTTTTTATTTTCAATAGTATAAATGTTGTACTTCCGGGACCGTCCGAGTAAAATTCCTTATAGTTTCTGATACTGTAGCTCTTTAAGCAGATAACCACAAAAAAATTAGCCACCACCTTTGACCACTTCGCGAGAAAAAAATCATTTAATCAACTTTGGCAGAATGTGAGAAAAAATACTTTTTTGTTTCTTTTCCGTTAAAATTCCTTTCCGTTGTTCTAGGTTCATCAAGTTACTCAGGCATCGAAGTAGTAACTCGTAGATATCTTTTTACCCGACTGCCCAAAGGTGTATGTGTCTATGTTTATATGTATGTATGTCCGTTCGTATGTTCCCACCTACAGCTTAAACGCCTGAACCGGTTTGAACAAATGAGGTGTCATTGGATTGGTCTTGCCGCTGCAAGTGTCATAGAATATGTGACGTTACCAAAAAAGCAATATGGCGCCCATTAGGCGCCATATTGCTGGGTCGAATTGAAATAATATTTTGTAACCCCTGCAATATGGGTATCAAATTAAAGGTATTTAAATGAAGATTGCGAAAATATAGTTTGTGGTGGAAAAAACAAACTAAAAAGAAAAAAACTGTTATACAGGGTGGATTTTTGAGACGGGGCAGTAAGGGCAGGTACCTTAACCGTTATAGTTACAGGAAAACGTTCTTAGGAGACCTTGCATAACTTTTTGAGATATTATGAAATGCATTCAAACATTTTGTGAAAAATGTACGGCCAGCGAAAAAAATTATAAAATATCAAAAATTTTTTTAAGCCATTCGATCCTCTTTCATGTAGAGATCAAAAGACTCTTAGGAGCCAACTGAGGTTTAAGTACTAGAAATGTCAGGAATTTACAAAAACTTTCCCCATACATTTTCTATGGAAAAAAAACCTTTTTTTAGTTGGCTCCTAAAGACTCTTAGGAGCCAACCGAGGTTTGAGTGCTAGAATTGACAGAAATCGGCAAAAACTTTCCCCCGTACAAAATGATAATAATAAATTATTTATTTCAGGCATCATGGACCCATATTTTTAAATTAATTAAATTAATAAATTACATTACAGTTACAACAGAAAATCAGAAGAAATAATTATAAAAACGCTCAATTAAAATGTCGAAAACCTACGTCAAATGTACGTGGAGCATTTCTTAGATTTTTTTTATCCCTACACGAAAGAGGATCGAATAGCATTATAAAAAAAGGTTTTTTTATAGAAAAAAATCGTATTTTAGCATTTTTTTTGCTGACCGTATTTTTTTTACAAAATCTGTGAATGCAGTTCATAATATCTCAAAAAGTTATGGAAGGTCTCCTAAAAACGTTTTCCTGTAACTATAACGGTTTAGGTACCCGCCCTTACTGCCCCGTCTCAAAAATCCACCCTGTAAAAAAAACCCGACTGCATCACAGTCTAAGCAGGCGGGACCAAACCAAATCAGACCCGTTCAAAGGGCTCATGGTAAGCATCACAAATATATATTTTTTTATAATTTTAAATGAATGTTTTATTTAGGAAAATACGTAAAAATTGTCAGTACGGAACCCATAAAACGCGAACCCGACTCGCATTTGGCCGGTTTTTTTTTCCATATTGTATTTTCTGTGGAGAATAAAAGCTATTTTTTTATGTATGATCGTCTTTTACTTTACAATTTGTGATAAAAAATTGCTAACCCAAATCTCAAAAACTACTAAGAATTTTTTTATAATTCAAATGAACTCAAAATATATCTTTTACACCAAAGGCTCTTAAAGAAAATTTTAAAACTTTGGCGCTATTTACGTAAAATTTTTCACAATCATTGTTTTTTTGTCTAGAAAAAGATATTTCAATGAAACAAATAGATATAAAAATATATATTCAGTCTAAAATACCATATTTGCGTTTGTAGTCGTATTTATTACTGAATAAAAGCATAAAATAATTTTGGCCGCCTAAATCGTACAAATCTACCACTGTGCGCCGCGTCCTCGTCCCACGTATCTTCTGTGTGGCTGGCGCCTTAGTCCACTTGCATCAACCAGGGTTAGCCAGTTAACTATGAGTTAATAATTGGATGGAAATGTCAAATTAACTCAGAATTAGTTGGCTAACCCTGACTGACGCAAGTCCGCCTGATGTCTCCGACCGAACGTCTTTAAATATGACGTCAATTGTTGCACGAGACCCATTCATTGCATCATTCATCATCGATCATTGAGGGCAACAATGGCAAATTAAATACCTAGTTAGATGAAGGCCAGTGGCTTCCAACCGATGGTCCATGAGAGCCTCGAAAGTGGTCCGCGGGAGGACCTGCGGTATTAGCACTTAACGATAGTGCTAATTCGGAACCCAAAGTTTTTTGTTCGAAAGTCCGTTATTGGCTTAATCTTATCTTTAGACAATATTGAGAAACAAATTTCAATATTTTTTATTTTGGTTCAGTAGTTTGGATTTTACAACGTTTCAAAGAAACGGTTTTATGACGTCATGCGACGGTCTGCATACTGTTGGCGGTCATAGGAACAAAACATTTTAGCGCATAAAAACAAAACTACTGGACCAAAATAAAAAATATTTAAATTAGTTTCACAATATTGTCTTAAGATAAGATAAGCCAATAACGGACTTTCGAACAAAAAACTTTGGGTTCCGAATTTCGTGCGTTTCAGTCTGACATTTTCGGGTTCGTCAATCCTACATGTATTTTACTTGTGGCTGGTTATACCTACTGTTATTTATAGATGATACAAAATAATCTAAAAACTCTTGAATCTTTGGTCCCTACAAACCACAACACAATCAACGTGGTCCCTGACCGAAAAAAGGTTGGGAACCACTGATGTAGGCAGACAAGCCACACATGGAATGAATGGAGGAAGGCATCTATGAGGCAACTGCTCTATACAAATGTCAGTCAGATATCTTGATATCAATACAGATGTTGTCGCTTTTGACCAATGCAGCAATACGCCTTAGCTATGGATTTCATGAAAAGGTAGAGATTATTATGATTAGGTTCTTGTTAACATTTTCTTTTTAGTTGGTAGTTAGTTGGCATTGAATTTTCATTTGCAACAGATGATGTTTGATTGAAACAACCTGGACTTAGGTAAAAACGGCACACAGTAAAGTGTTTTCGCGAAAATCGCGGCGTCTCAACAACGACGTAACAAAAAAACCGTGCGATATGGGTGAGCCGGTGTCGAAATTTGCTATTACATACGCTGACGCATTTTCCTTAAATCACGCGATTATCGCCCCTGTGTCAGCCTCAATAAACAGGGGTTACTTTCACCAGGTGACATTAATAATAATTGCGCATACGCTACTCTTAATGCACCTTACGCGCGAGTTATGTCATCGGATACGTACGTCACTCACTTGACAGCTAATGTTAATCGCGGGGTAAGTAATCTGCATAACATATTTTCTTGTAATCTAGGTTATGTTATGCACATTTCTGCAAAACTAAACGAGCAGTCTCCATACCGAATGAACCAAATCGGCCGCTAGACAACAAAGTTCGACATTTTATGGTAAAATTTCGAAAAACTAACTTGACAATATAAACCATGTAATTATCAAACCCGCTCAAAATTCTCAAGAATCGGTTGAGAAATGCGACCTGTAGAGGAGAACCGACATCCGGACACACGAAAGCATTTTTGCCCAAGTTGAAGAGGCGACGCTTCGCTCGCTATGCTCGCTCGGTCAAAAATCCACTCCGTCAACCGTCAAATCAATACTTACCGTTTTTTTTGGCTGGAAAATAGATTATTGGAAGATTATTGAAAGCAGCAATATTTTTTGCACAGTTCATAACATCTGGATTTACGCTTATGGCTAAGGCATTAAAATACATAATCCGTTGTCTTAGATAGAACAATTATTTACCGACTTACAAGTCACAAACACAACACCATTCCTTGGCCCGTATAGTCGGGCAAAAAAACGCACTTACTGCATTTTTATAGCAATACCTATACACTTGTATTTTGCAGAACAAAGGTGAGGTATCCATTGTGTTGTATCGAACAATTTGCTTTTATTTCACTCCCCATTGGTATTGTTTTGAAATGCACTCGAGAAGAAGAAAAAAATACAACAGAAGTTTTTAAAGTCCTTCGTAAACGCTGACTCTACATCGTGTTAAAACAAGGTTGGATGGAACCAGCCCTTAAGCCTAGAGATGACCCGAGGCTCAATGTTCAATGTTAGATCAATTTCCTAAATCACTGAAATCCCAAGTCAATCAGCTGTTCCATACAAAAAATCCGAAAACTACTGCACCAAATGTTTTCAAGCTTATATTTGACGACCTCACCCTGTGGGTTCATTCTTAGATCCTTTCCCCTTTTTATATTTCTTCGCAACTTTAATTAAAATACCTAAATCGGCCTTAGAACCTACCTAGGTATATGTTCCTCATCAATCATCATGTATTTATGAGTCTACAAAATGTAGCCGCTCGTAATCGAGCCTATAATTATGTCTAGCTAGTTCAGTGGTTCTTAACCTTTTTTGGACCACGGACCACTTTGATAATTTTTTTCTTAGTGCGGACCACCAGATCCAAGGTACATCGTGTTTCACATGAAATTGTTTCACCTGACCTAAAGTATAATCTATGTAAGTTGAATACAGGAAATTAATATGAGTCAGTTTTGGAACAATGGAACATACACGCGAAAAATCACCAATTTTACTAAATTTATTATGGAGATTTAATTGGTAAGCGATAGCAATGCGCGTGCAGCGCGCCCGAAAATTCACCGATTTTAACCTTTTTAAGCCGCAAGATGGCCAGATAATCTTCCGTCAATATCATCAAGATTTCATTTGTTTGTAAAAGCGCGCGCAGCGCGCCCGAAAATTTTACGATTTAACTCTTAAAAATCAAGTTTTGTTTAGCACGTGTGCGGTGCGTGAAATAGGTGCGTGAAAAATGCGCGCGCAGCGCGCCCGAAAATTCACAGTTTTTTCCCTTTTTAATTATATGATGAAGATTTATTTAGCTATTATTTGAACAAACGCACTCAGCGTGGCTGAAAATTTACTTAGAGGTATTTAAGTCTTACATTTCATAATAGAGAATTCCTTTGTTTTGAATAGAAGACACGCGCGTAGCGCATTTGAAAATTCACCGATTTTAACCTAAATATAGTCTACGTGCGGTTTGACATGGGCTAACGACATTATACTATGAGTGAACACTGATAACGATTTTTAAGGGTTTTGATACTAATACAATTTATTATTTTTTGCGTATTGAACTGAAGACCGCAACTTTACATCGGAGCCTGCCGCAGATTACGTATAGGCTATTTATTGTATTATCCTGTCAAAATCTGGCGCATTCGGTAATTCCTTGGCGCGATCTGCAGTCACGCGGATCTTTGGAGGTTAAAAATATTTTTCAATAGGGAGTAAGAGCGCGCGCCAGCGCGCACGAAAATTTCAGTTATTTTATTCATTGGGAACTTATTCAAACATGACTTTCAAAATCAACATTTTTTTTTTGCCAACTATCGGTATGTGCGCTGGACTGCAGGACCCTCCCGCGGACCACTAGAGAGGCCCTCGCGGACCACCAGTGGTCCGCGGACCATAGGTTAAGAACCACTGAGCTAGTTCTACAGTAAACATGGTCAGTTCCTGGTCCGATTTGTCCTCTTGGACTTTTCTTCTTTTCTTGCGCCCTGCCCTTGCCCTTATAAGGTGAGGACAGGACACCATACATACATTTCTCAGTCGATTGGCGGTCGGCGATCTCGATAGACCCGTTAGCGTTTGACAAACAAGTGTTGGCCGAGATAGAGAGAAATGAGAATTAGAAAATGACATGTTGACATAACACGCCCTGAATACCAGAATTTTCAAGTATAGGCACCCCACCAAATATTTTTTTACCAGATGCAGCCCCTACTTTACTCTATGTGGTCGGACCATGTGGCTAGTAGTCGGACCATGTGGCTAGTAGTCTGCCAAGCCAGCTGATCTCTACCCCTCTTGTGGTAAAGGAGAAAGTATCATCATCAGCCCACCTCTGCCCACAGTTGGGTAGGTACCTATAGAGTATAGGCCATCCCTCCCCTCGGAGAATGGATAGAGAAGAATTGAACTGATTGATGAACCATCCCATTCAATGTGCCGTACCTATGTTTTGTATGTTAACAGCAAGCATGCCAAGGACTCAAAATATGCGCGTAATAAATCTCAACCTCACAGCGATGCAACAGCGTCATCGACTTGAATGGACAAACGGGATAAGTGGACAACTAGTCGCTTTAGACCATATGGCTTGCCGCGTCCCACCGTTGTATTTTAGCCCCTATTTGAATCTTTATAGGAGTTGTGGAAGCTGCACTGCACCTCCGTTACATAGCGGGCTGCAGTGATCTCAATATCACGGTCATACTTGTCGCTGTAAAAACTATGGGACTCCCTCTGTACAGCATTGAGACCGGGCGGTCGAATGCTCTCTTCATTTTCTGAGTGATTCCTACACTAAACTTATAGGCTCGATTTTAAAATTTAAAAGCTACAGTGGACAGCTGTCTTGCTTCAAAAGTTTTAATATAAAAATATTGACTATTGAAGGATTAAAAAGGTTTGTTTGTAGATTAAAAGAATGGGAGAGAAATATCATAATCATAATGTTTATCATATCTTTCACCTAAATACCAACACCTAAATACGTATGAAGCTCATATTAATTAGGCAAGCAGAAACAAACAAAAGTTTGCTTTGTGTAAACACACCTGGCATAGTGAAGACGTGTTAGTTGTCTTTAGCAGCAATTAAAAGCCGGCAATTAAAAGGTTTGCTAGAGCACAATTATAGCGGCTCAAATGATCTTGATGCAAAGTGAACTTGCGGCTCCCTGGATGGCAACATTTAGAAACAGATAGGGAAATACTTGGGATAAAAACTAGCCAAACCCTATTGCGAAATTAGTTCTTCTTATTCCTGTGAGAGCAAGCGCTGCGCCGGTTCCTGAATTGAGAAATTCCCTTTTCTGTCACGTTATTTATTGTGACATCTGCAGAGCCAAGAAATTCACAATTCAGAAATCGGAGGTAAAGCATGCAGCCAGTGCTTCACAACTGCTTTGGCTTTTGGTTTTACGTTCCACGTAATGTCTTCGGTAATACGGTGAGCTGTTGGGTGCTGTGTCTTTGGCCGCAAGTTCCTTTGAGAAAGGATGCAAATCGTAGTTGGTATTAGGTTTAGTGAAGTGAAGAGAGTTATAACCTGACACAAGTTATAACTCTCTTTACTCGTTATCATATCGTTTCTTTATTGACATGGCTTATACCTAATCATGTTAAGAATTGTGTTAATTTCTTTTGTTGGCTCGATACATATTTTTTAATGTGTGCCGCACTGTTTCAGCGTATTTTCGATGTTGAGTCGGCCCACAAGGCCTGTTCTTCACCAAAACAGAGATGGGTAGCGATATGTATTTCCAACATTCGACTTAGCTCTACAACTAGTAACAGTGTCAAATATATGAATAAAAATAGGTAAAAAAACTTTTTAAGTTAAACGGTTTTATGTTAAACATACATTGCAATGTTTAAGATAAATGTACTAAAAACCAAAAAATAATAAAATAGATACAGTCGTGGGAATTATAAACATATGCATAGACTAGACTAAAATAAAACCGTGGTGCACGTCAATTGTCTACAATCGTTGATTAAAATGTTTGTTTTGTAATGTTACACTATAATTAGGCAATTGACGTGCCCCACGGTTTTATTTTAGTCTAGTCTATGCATATGTTTATAATTCCCACGACTGTATCTATTTTATTATTTTTTGGTTTTTAGTACATTTATCTTAAACATTGCAATGTATGTTTAACATAAAACCGTTTAACTTAAAAAGTTTTTTTACCTATTTTTATTTTCTAGTTTTTAGTTTTTATTTCGCATTCTGTTTAATTCATATAGTACATTGTATTATACTGGTTGAGCACTTTCATTTGATACCCATATTGATGGGATCGATAAAACCTACGTTATCCGCCATTTTGTAGCGGCCGCCATCTTGTATTTATTTTTTTTATAGTATATTGTATTCTGATTGTTGAGCCCTTTCATTTGATACCCATATTGATGGGATTGATAAAACCTACGTTATCCGCCATTTTGTAGCGGCCGCCATCTTGGATTTCAATTTTTTATAGTATATTGTATTCTGCTTGTTGAGCCCTTTCATTTGATACCCATATTGATGGGATTAATTAAACATAAATTATCCGCCATTTTGTTGCGGCGGCCATCTTGAATTTATAATGATAATGAATAAACATAATTGTATTGTCACCAAAATCCAAAGTGTATACAAAATTTCAGATTAATCGGTTGACAGGAAGAGGGTGAAATTTGAATTACTAAATTTGACCCAAGAATAAATAAAACAAACGGGGTGAGCTAAATAAAACCGTTTAAAAATATATGAATCTCTCGTCTCGTCTCCGCTTTAGTGGATTCTGGCCCTAAGGGACCTCTAAAGTGGTTCTCAGTTGTCTACGGTAAAACGTGCCGTCTCCATAGCCCATGTCATTATGTTAAGAGATCGTGATCACGTTTTTTACAATGTTACACGGAATCGTAAACATAGAAATGGGGCATTTATTTTACTATTAGACAGATGCTATCGTAGTTTCATTGTAAGTACTATTAAACCTATTGCCGTTGCTCTGAAAACATTCTAAATTAAGTCGTAAGGTTACCTAAGAGATCAAACTTGTTGTACAAAATGTAAGCCCCTATGTATACAAAGTATTTGGCGCAGCTTAGTTTCTAGGGCACGCCCCATTTTTCTATCCTCGGCCATCCGCATTCGCTGCCAGCAATCCGCTACGACTTTGTACATACACCACAACTATTTGCCTATTCACAAGGCCTTAGCTATTGTCCCTACGTTTTGGGACGTCAGGATCCACGCCCGAGATGAACGGCCTTTCCATAAAGCGCTTCCGTCGATCAGTTCCGCTGCGCAGGCGCACACGTGCGCAATTACGCTTGGGAAATGGGCGCGCACGCACGCGCCTTTTTGTTGTAGGTCCGTGTAAAGTCGGTGGTTGAGGCTGCGGACACGCCATTCTGAGTCACAGCCTTCTGAGAGAGATGTCACGATGGCAGTGAGTTCGTTGAACATTGTAACTTCATAAACGAGGACTGAGACTCTATTGGTCTTCTGGGCTCAGCAAGGGTACCCTAGGTAGCTATGGGTAGGTTTTGGGTACCTTTACTAATTTTCCTTTCTAGTCACAGTAAAAATTCATGATGTTTTCCTTCAACAATTTGTAGAGTTTAAAACTCTCATCGGTGAAGGCCCTGAAAAGGATGAAAGTCCGTGCTCACAGAGACGACTACCACAACATTATTTCACCAGTTAATTAACAAACACGTAATTAAAGTTCTTCCAGCCGATGTTCTATCAATTAAGTTTAAAAAAAAATGCTTCAATCGGTCACGAGTGGCACGCACGCTTACACAGGGGACGCACCGCTTCCTGTCAACATTGGTACGAAGGAAGTGGGTGTTCTCCTCGGATTAACAGCTGGGAAGACCTCTTGTGACGGTATACGATGACCAGTTATGGGTGTAGACTTTACTTGGCAATATCTTTTTGAACGAGCGAGCGAAGCGAGCGAAGTTCTCCGAGTCTACTGGAACAAGCCGGCGTTTGTATGTATGTATGTATGAATGTTTGTTCGACGATAACTTGAGTAAATGTATTCGGATCGTCATGAAATTTGGTAGGCGGGTAGATGAGACAAAGAGAATTTTTAAGTTCGAACATGAGCCAAATCGGTCGAGGGGTTGCTGAGATATAGGGTCGCGAGTTCGTAGTTCGGGGCGAACCACTAGTTAAATAAATATTAGTTTTGTCACGTAAAGTGTTGTTGGAATAGCTTACTGATGTAAATTGTTTACATAAATAAGTTGTGCAAAAAAGAGGCCCGTGCCCAGCTTATGTATCTGGGCGTGTATCTGTACAGGTACAGTCGGCCACACGCAAGGATACCCCTTTTTGTTTGATTCACACCCTTATGTCGCGCGCGGCAAGAGCTGCTGTATCCTTCAGTGTGGCATCGTAAATATGACTTTTTCTTTACCTACAAAGATGAACATGACCCGCAGCGTCTGGTGTACAGTTCCAGCACTCTACGAATTGAGCCATCAATAAAGTATCCGTCGGATTCTTTGGAGAACTTCCATCCATCCATCCACTCGTTTGACCATCAAGGTGGTGAAGAGCAAATCCATCGGATTCTGTCACTTGCGATACGGTTCAGCTCGTGCAGGTGTTTCTGCGTAGCTCCGTCCATCTAGCCAGCGGATGGTCTGCCTCGAGCCATCTAGCCGTCCACCTTGCAAGAGAACTTGGGTATGATTTAATTGTGGATGAATAATGAAACCGATATGAGGTGTTTTTATCAGAATGTCAGCCCGTGGTGACAACTGGGAATAAAGGCATCTTGGCAACAGTGTTTCCAGCAAGTTTCCTGTCAACTTCCCACCAGGAAGGTGTCCGATGGTGCGTGCGATGACGTTACGTCTGAGCGTCCAACGATCGTAAATACACTCAACACGATATTTACATCGAGTTATTGCACTTGCGATTCGGAATTATATTTGGTTCATTTCCTTTTATGGCTCCTCTGCCCCTCTACCCTTGACGCATTTTTCCAATACGGCCGCAATATAGCGCAATTTACAAAAAAAAATATTTTTCAAATTATGACGCAATTTGTGTTTTTATTGAGTAAAACAGCCTTACCTTTGAATAAACATTACAAAAAAGTATTTAAAATCAAAGCATTACTATGCGTTAATTTTAAAACTTTTTCAATTTGATCGCAATAGCGTCAAGGGTAACCCCCCTGGTCTGCAGTCTGTGATTGGTCTGGTTGGAGTGGTTGGTAGAGTTTTTTTATCATCATGACTTCACTTTACCAGAGGCTGTAGATACTCGTAAGTCGTAACAGCTGAAATACTTAGAGCTTTGCGTTTTTCAAGATGTCATTGAGTTCTGTGGATGTATGCAACAGAAAAATACGTCTGTCTAACGCCAGTTGCTCATCATTTCATATCAGAGATGACGGTATCGGTTATCGGCAGTTATTATTTATTTACAGAGCAAATAGGTAACATTGCGTGTTATTTTTATTGAAATAAATGAATTGAATTGATTTGAATTGTGTCTGACAATAAGAACAATAGGCAGCAATATCGCTCGCCCTGCGCATCTCTACCGGGCTACAGGGCCGGCTGGCTAAGCATGACCGGACATAATAATATCTAAGTTTTAGTATAGGCCGGTACTGCTCTACATATTTAGATCAAAAGATTGAGAGAGAGCATTCGAATCGAATTTCGAATCTTTCGAATGATATATGTATTAGTTCGATGCGGCGGTTGTACTTAGGCATACTGTGCAGGGTTAGGGTCCCCGGAGACTGAGCGCGAGCGGGTCCCCTGAACCATGTCGACACGCGCTGGTGCGTCGACGCATCTGCCGACACCGGCGCACTGGCGCTCTCTTTGCCCACTGCACTCGCGTAGCTGTCATTAAATTACACCGTCTTTTAACGTTATTTTTATCCCGCAAAAAATAATAGAGAGGTAGGTACTTAAATGTAAAAAGAAACAACTTCCGGTTGAGCTATAAAAAAACGCAAAATTCAAAATTTTAACGAATATTGGAGATTTTTCAGCCATTAAAATTGTCAAACGATCCACTAAACACCATGCATAGCTATGGGAATGGACACACAATGTTATGATGGCCAATGTGCCTAGCCCACTTATTTTTTTAGTAGCAGGTAGGTAGGCCATTGAATTTAGAATTTGACAGCAACGAAAGTATTATAGACGAGACTCGCATGACAAATCACTTGGCCCCGATTGCGTGTGCATTTTACAAATGTTCCTTTAGTTTTCTTTGACGTATCACGTAGGACGTAGGCTTGGAGGTGATTCTCAATCGTTGAATAAAGTTTTGCTACGGATCGTTTCAGAATTTAAACCAGTTCTCAACCCATTTTCTTTACTCGTTGATATCTTAGGTATATTTTCGATCGAAGATTGATATTTCGGAAATATTCTCTACACGGGGCTCTACTCAACATGTCCTAAAAAAATCCGCTAAATAAAATAGGGTCCAATTAAAATTGTACGATAACAACTACGTTGTCTGTTGCGAGATCGGTTTACGAAAACAGTTACGAAAACAGGATTTTAAACAAAGAATCCTTTTAACTATTTCTTTACTCTAACTAAATGTTAACAAAAAGTTTAACACTACTCTAAAGTTGACTTAACACCTTACTTAAACAGAAAATATCCTTTTACTATAAATAGATACTTTCAGTTTTCTTCCATCGCTCGGACTCCGGTCCTTATGCAAATATGTAACAGAGTTTGTGAATAGGTTGTGTCAACACGTCTCTAGCTGAGCGTGAAGTCTTGTGTACACATGGCAGGCTCTTGGCTGATTTGTCACATTCTTCAACCAGCGTACAATGACCTACCTCACCCCCCTTGTTATTAAACCAGATACGCGAGAAAGGGGGGATGAATATAGAAGGCCAGGATCGTGTTTAGCTGGTGGGTAAGATACAAACGTGGTACGATAATTATCTTAAGGTGGGACGATAGCAACGTGGCGGGAAATTCAAAATTTTAATTTTTTTTACATTTTATAGCTAAACTGAGATATTTTTGTTCAGCGTTTTTTCGTTCGTGGCAATAACATAGTATTCTTTTCATAATTGTAAACAACAGAACAACAATAATTAATTCAGCCGATTAGGTATGTGTTCTGGTCATCAACAAGTTTTTTGGGCAGTGCCACTGCTTTGACGACCAGAACACATAATCGGCTGAATTATTGTTGTTTACAATAATGAAAATAATACTATGTTATTGCCGCGAACGATAAATCGCTGAACAAAAATAGCTCAGTTTAGCTACAAAATGTGAAAATATTGAATTTCCCGCCACGTTGCTATCGTCCAACCTTAAAGGAATGTCGCCACTCATGCACTTTGCTACAGCGATCTTTGACATCGTAAATAATGTGAGGTTTTAAATGAGTAATGTGAAATATTCCAATAAAACTTGAGATAAAATTAAAATTTATTGATAAACTGCGAAACGACTAACATGCAGTAATTAGCCCTCAATTTTACCAAGAATTCGTAACGTTCTTCTATTTTTGGGTGTGGGAGATTTTTGTTCAGACAACTTTACGGTGAGGCTTTAGCTGAGGCGCGGAGTGTTTTTTAAAACATGAGTAGACGCCATTGTTATTTTGTATATTCTAAAGAAGCTGTACACACATGCCTACAATATTGACGGAATACAATGTACTTGCTGTATTGATGTCATTAATTGTGTTCGCTCTATTGATCCATCGCGTGGATAGGTCAGCCACCGCCGCCGCTCGCGTTTGTAAGGCTTCCTCAGAAGTTACATCTATACTCAAAGGTGTGTGTAGGGGCCTAAGCAGCGGATGGAAAAACATACAAAATTCTACCGTACCCAGTTTAGTTTCAAGGTATCGCAAACGAGGTCTGATTTACCAATGCATTGAATGAACTGCATAACCGGCAGACATCGAGCTATTGTGATAACATGATATTGATAGTGATTTTATTATACCTACTGTTTTGACGATAATTTAATAGGAGTAGCATGTCGACTATGAGAAATCTTTTTTTTTTTTTAAACTTTAGTTAAGAGGCCCCTTCAGGACCGTGGGAACTCAGTGACGGCCAAGCGCGTGAAACCCTGTTTTCTATAGCTGTTTCACCCAGAGCGAGACGGGGCGCGGGAAAAGTGAGAGGCAATGCAGCTGTATGAGTCTACGTGTGTTCGTGTCCTTTCGCGAGTATCTAGTTGTAGTTGTAATGTAATAGATCTATTTTCCCAACATAGTTCAGCTGCCATTTCTACATTTTATTTGGTAATTCAAAATTCATTTTTCTGACAAATACAACACATTATTGATGTTCCCAAGTTAGTTAGACTCCAATAGACAGTGTAATAATGTAAGTAAATAACAGCTGAAAGTAACCCCTTTTTCGGCGCAAAAAACGCATCGCTCTAATTTCTTAAGAGGGCGCTAGAGCACCATTTCCCCAAACAACAAACGTAGTTCAGGTTTAATTTCTAAACTACAGGCTGTATTTTTCTGAAACTTGGTTTATATCAGTAGATGACCAATATGGAGGTTCGCAAATAGTTGTAATAATAAAAAAAATTGCCTGAAAGAAATTAGAGCGATGCGTTTTTCACGCCGAAAAATGGGGTACTTTCAGCTGCTATTTACTTCCATTACTACACTGTTTATTGAAGTCTCACTACCTTGCAAACCTCAATAATGTATGGGTACTTGTCAGAAATAAAAAGATTTTTGAAATTGCTAATAAAATGTAGAAATGGCAGCTGAACTACGAAAACATTTGCGAAAATAGATCAAATACATTATAACTTCAACTACATACTCGCGAAAGGACACGTACACAGGTAGACTCATACAGCCTCATTGCCTCTCACTTTTCTCGCGCCCCGTCTCGCTCTGGGTGAAACAGCTATAGAAAACAGTGTTTCACGCGCTTGGCCACCGCCGAGTTCCCACGCTTGTTCAGAGAACTCTTAAGGGACACCTACAAAATTCATAAATAGTTAGGAAATTCTATTGAAATTATGTCCTGGTTAATGGGCTACAAAGAGAGATCACTGGAGACGTAGGAAAAAAATACACGCGATTGTGAAATGCTAAGCATTTTAATAATGCGTGAGAAAACCATTATCTCTGTTGCCGATACGATATTGCAACACTTTGCATGTTTTTGTTTACCCATGAGTAAATTAGTCAGTTTGGCTGTTTCTTTGCTTCATTTGAGAAAAGTTTTAGCCTTGACTAAGGCGAGAGGTTAGCGGTGGCACGGTTAGGTTAGGTTAGGTTAGAAAGAAATATTTTTATTTATATTTCGCGCGGTTTTGCGGTTTTTTTTATACAGAATAAGCACACATCTCGAGCGACAGACAATGTTTAATCTCACAATGCATCAAACATCATGTTTTAAATGTTGTCGTGTCGTTTCCCTAGTGAGTGGTACGGCGGCGGGACAGCTCTAATTAACATTCCGTAGGCACAATAATCGCGACGCACGTCCGATCGCGCGCTGTGTATCGCTTTACGCCGTTTAATTGCTTGCACGATGATAAACATTACTGTCGCAGGCCTAGCGGAGAGATTCTCTGAATTATTGGCTCTAGGGTAGAGAGAGACGCGTTGAAATGACAAAACTTCATTTGTACACACGACAGCACGTCAGAGTGTACACTTTTGTTGTAAAGTCGCCCGTAACGTAACCGTATAGGGTGCTGGCGTGTAAGAGTCAACGTGCTGTCTTGTGTACCTTCTAGCACGAAGCTGCTTAGGAGTTTTTTAAGCCACATATTTTGACTAAGGTGTGTAGAGTTTGTGAAGTTAAGGCTTGTAGAGTTAGGTCGTTATAGAGCTTGGCTCTACATTAGATCTGATACTTTTTGTCACCACTCCTGTTTCAATCTCACCTCGGACGAGGTTCGGGCCTGCGAGCCATTAGTACAGGCTATTTCATAGCCTAGCTATGGCAGCAGACACCTTCATAGAGTGCCCTAAGCCTATTATTTTTCTATTTGAATTATTGATTGGGCTGACTGTACTCAGTTACTAATTGTCATCCACTTTCCTGAATAAAGATTTATATTTTAAACGGGTACACTAGCACGGGTTAGTGCTTTAGAAAAAACAAAAAGATTTATATTATTATTTTTGACAGTGACAGTGAGGGGTCTCGTCTTGGTAACATTTTACATGAAAATGTTATTTTATGGAAACTCCCGCTTTCCGTTAGTACAGTGGTTCTTAACCTATGCTTCTCTAGTGGTCCGCGGGAGGGTCCTGCAGTCCAGCGCACATACCGATAGTTGTCAATAAATTTTAATGGTGATTTTGAAAGTCATGTTTGGATAAGTTCCCAATGAATAAAATAACTGAAATTTTCGTGCGCGTTGGCGCGCGCTCTTACTCCCTATTGAAAAATATTTTTAACCTCCAAAGATCCGCGTGACTGCAGATCCTATACGTAACCTGTGGCAGGCTCCGATGTAAAGTTGCGGTCTTCAGTTCAATACGCAAAAAATAATAAATTGTATTAGTATCAAAACCCTTAAAAATCGTAATCAGTGCTCACTTTTAGTATAATGTCGTTAGCCCATGTCAAACCGCACGTAGACTATATTTAGGTTAAAATCGGTGAATTTCCAAATGCGCTACGCGCGTGTCTTCTGTTCAAAACAAAGGAATTCTCTATTATGAAATGTAAGACTTAAATACCTCTAAGTAAATTTTCAGCCGCGCTGAGTGCGTTTGTTCAAATAATAGCTAAATAAACCTTTATCATATAATTAAAAAGGGAAAAAACTGTGAAATCTCCATAATAATTTTAGTAAAATTGGTGAATTTTCGCGTGTATGTTCCATTGTTCCAAAACTGACTCACATTAATTTCCTGTATTCAACTTACTTACATTATACTTTAGGTCAGGTGAAACAATTTCATGTGAAACACGATGTACCTTGGATCTGGTGGTCCGCACTCAGAAAAAAATTATCAAAGTGGTCCGTGGTCCAGAAAAGGTTAAGAACCACTGCGTTAGTATATGCAAGTGACGAGCACTGGGTTACACTAAAACTAAGGCCTTTTGCATCTACGTAATGAGATGATTTATACAGCGTCCAGTGGCACCTTCACTCACACTAGATGGGTGAAGAGACCACGCGGCGCTACAGTGCCCGGGACATTGTTTTAGATGGAGTAGGCTTGCCCAGCACCTATACCATCCTGACAGCTTAGTCGACCTAGCCCACAGGAAAGACAGGTCAATACGTTCGGAGCCAACTGAGCCGCGGGTTTCCTCACGATGTTTTCCTTCTCGAGTATCCCAGTAAGTTAGAGTAGCGAGTTACTCTAACTTACTGGGTTACAAGGCTCCTAGTTATACTCTGAATTAGGTACGACAGAACGCAACATCATACGAAGATAGTCGGCAAACTAAGATGATCAGAACTGCACTGTCAGTTATGTAGAGTCAGGGTCATGCTAGAGCATTCGATCCCGGACCCTTTCGCCAATCCCGGGATTTCGGGATTTTTTAAACAGAATCCCGGGATCCCGGGATTGACAATAATTTTTAAAAGCTAGAAAAAATATTTTTTTCTATAGGAATTCAGTCTTTTATTGATTAGTAATCAAATGAACTACTAAATAAAGGTACAACCGATGTTTCGTTTTCATCCTTATTATGTTTCATGTCTTTGTCTTTGTCGTATTTCAAGAGTTTCTTTCGAGCAAGACATACTTGTCGTCCTTTATAGACCTACAAATAAAAAAAACTTATTATTATTTTTCCTACGATAAATTAAGATTCACTATAATTAATTGGAGAGAAATAAAGTTTAACTCAACACATAATTAAAAGTTTTCGGGATAAACAGAACCTTCAATTATGTTTACTTGATTAGTTCTGTAAGTATAGCAATAACCTACACTGTGGAAAGAAACAAGTACTGTAAATAACTAATTAACTCGTAATAGTTTATAAATAATAACCTCTTATATTCACAATATTGTAAACAAACACTATTTTCGCAACACCGGTGAGCACTTATTGAATCAGCTGATAGAGTAAGATGGCTGACAGATTCTTTTTTTTTTACCTGATCACGCTCCGTTTCATTGAATGTTATAAAAAATCTTTACGACATTGTCAAAAGAAGCGAGTGCGTTTCGTTGTTATTTAAAATAATTTCATCCCTACTTACTAATTCCGAAAATCCCGGGATTTGACGATTTCAACCCCGACAATTTCGGAACCGAAAAAGGGCCGGGATCCCGGGATCCGGGATCCCGGGATTGAATTCTCTAGTCATGACTGATATAAAGAAAAATGTACAATAAATACATTCCTATGTCAGTTACACTAAACGAATCGGGAAATCATACAGAGCCTTAGAATAAAGCAAACGTGTTAACATACATAAAAGTTTGGAAGATTTGGTTTGGTTTTGGTTGAAAAAAAAAGTGCTCCGCCAATTTTTTTTCAATGATATTGTGTGCATGCACTGCAAATAATTTTCGATACTTGCATTCAAAAGGCGAATGCAAACACTGAGTTCTACAGCATAAGAAGTACCTACATAATATACGTATTTATCTCACAAAATTTCCACGAGATAACTTCAATTTAATAAATATTGAGTCATCCATCACATCATTCTATTGAATCGATCGATGTTTTATTGCAAAGCGATGAAGTTAGTGGTTTCGTGGTTAATCGACTGCGGCAGGCACAGCAAAGTACCTAACCTCTGTATAGCACTGTTCCCACACTGCCTGGGAAAATAATGCACAATTTATGACGCTCTACTTGTTAGAAGAGTTTTCCCTTTCTGGTACATAAACTTGACACCAGTGCGAATATCAGAAAGGATCATCGCATCAGTGCCGCGGATGGACGTGTTTAGTAGTCTTCTTCTTCTTCTTCGTCGTTACGCTCTTGACAGAGCGGTCGTGGTCCACATGCAGTATTATCAGTGGCTGATGTTGCGCGCCTTACGATGCCACGCCATTTATCTCGGTCAGAGGTTGCCCGGGTGCATTCATACAATGTGTTCCCCACAGTGGTTTAGTAGTCTTAACAGCTATGAAAAAAAAGCTGCTTTTAATTATGAAAGCAAGCCACTTTGCACAGTAATAGAAGGGACAAAAATGAGCGATTTGACCTGCAGCAGCACAAGTTTCATCCCTTAGGAACAGAGAGGGCGCCACTTCTAAAAATAAACTTTGAAAATTTCTTACAGCCTAACGGGTAAACCGATTTCAATGATTGATATCTTAATCGAAAGGAAATTACTTATTGTATAACAAAAAAAAATAAGTTTAAAAAGAAACTATAATGGCTGCCGAAAATCCTACGATTTGAATTGTGCTGCTGCAGGTCAAATCACTTATTTTTGTTCCTTCTATCACTGTGCTAAGCGGCTTGCTTTCATCATTAAAATCAGCTTTTCGATCAAAAATGGCCGTAGCTGCTATAGCTATAGATGGAGTGTCCTTGCCCAGCCCTATATCACAGCTCAGCTCAGTCGACCTAGTCCACAGGAAAACAAAGATCAAATGATGGTACTGCATTTACGCAGTCAAAATAATATCTAAGACCATGAATGTAAAATCCGCTCAGTTGCTAGTCCTCAAAACCAGTTTATTTGCGGGTTAATATATAAAAAAAAAAGATTATTTCGATAAGACCATACGGTTTTGACGACTTACAACTGTGCGTTTTTTTTTACAGAATAAGCACACAATTTTCCCATCGTCATCATAACTAGGTTGCTTGACTGTGGAGCCATCTCTGCGCACTTGGTCACGTGCCACGGCATGGTAGGTAACGACCTTTTGACGAATGACGAATTGAAACATGATTGAAGGAAAGAGTCGTGCTTTCCTTCAAATAAGTTTCAATTTAGATGGAGTATAGGCTTGTCCAGCTCCAGGCACTGCAGCGTCCGAGTGAAGGTGCCACTGGACACTGAATAAGATTCGCCCCAAACAGTGAACTCGCGATGTGTAACTTTTTGCTAACACCATTCTCGCAGGCGCGCGCATTGCACTAACTTTACAACCCCATAATTATCTCGGCAACCCCTCGTCCAATTTGGCTCATGTTCGAACTTTATTTTTTATTACATTTACCCGCCTACCAAACTTTATGACGATTCGAAAAAAATACTCAAGTTATCGTCCAACAAACATTCATACATACATACATGCATACATAAAAACGCTAAATTGTTCAAGTAGACTCGGAGAACTTCGTCGCTTCGCTCCCTCGTTCAATCATCTCATTACTTAGATGCAAAGACCTAGAATAAGTTTTCAGTTCTCCCCTGTCCTAAATTCTTGTTTGGCAACAATCAAGCTGATGTGCGACGTTTGTACGTAACGTTTACTAACCCTGTAATAGAGGGACTACATAATTACTGGATATACAATGTCACATTAGCAAGTCGATCATTTGTTTAGTTCCGACGACAACGTGCTCGAGCGTGAAGGCGGGCGATTGGACGACCAAACGCGATTCTATCGAAACCGACACTCATCCATATGCGATTTTCATTAACGGTTGTAACAGCAAAAGGTGCATTGATTAAATGGACGTCGGATTCTGCAAGACGCATTGATTTCAGTGAAGTAAAAGGTGTGCTGGCGTCGTGTTGGTATTATCCTTGTAGCTGAAAAGCAAAATCTTAAGACCTTTTAGAAAGCAAGAAAAAACACACTTCTATGTCCAACTGTGTCAGTCTACAAGGCTTGAGAACATTTTTTTCATCTCCCAGGCTCGGAAAGTATGCTGTTACTACTATCATACGTTGAGGCAAAAGTAATTTTTGCGCGCTTCAAAATTTTAACGCCAAATAAAAGAAACTCCCCTGTCATTTTGACACACATTGACTCATCTGTCACTTGCAAAGAAGGAAACTTATTTTACTAACCTAAAGGTTTTTGGTGCATTCATTTTCTCTCTCCGTGAGATGAAAATTTGTGTGTTTCGCACGGATGCAATATTATTCGCGCCTCGTTCTTCTGAGTACTTCGCTATGCTCAGGTTTCTTTTTTTTTAACCACTCAATACTCTTGTGGCTCAATTTCAGAAACCTTCGCTAGCTCAGTAGGTATTCAAAACGAGCGCTCGCTGCAAACAATAGTTTTGCATCCTCGGCATCCTCGCATAACAAATAACTATTTTTCGCTCATTTACAAAAGTTGTTCAACGGCTCTAGGCAAACCGCCATTGAATACCATCTCATTTAGTTCCTAGCCTCTGGCTAGAAAATAGCGAAATGCATTATCACACGCAGCAAATTTTCTGCCGGCACAAATCAGCACCGATTATTCTTTTCCACGCGAAGCCTTATCTAATTTAACTAGCCTAGTTACAGTAATCTATCCATCATCTGAACTGAATATTAAGTGCGATAAGACGCAAAACGCTTGTCGCTTAGACATTAGTTTGTAGTTACCTGTTTTGCAGTTTTTCATCAAAAACCTCTAGCAAAAACTTCAAAGAGAAAGGTCATAAACATTAGATTAGATGCGGCTGCCTCAGGCGAAAGTGTCTAAATAAAAATAAAGTGCTAAACGGACGTTTAGTGAATTGAGCGTTACAAACCAAGTACGATAAGTATGTGATATTTTAGCGGGTTTAAGACGAGCCGGAAAGAGTTCAAGCTTTGTTATTAAAGGAACGGGTCGGACGATAGATGTCCAATCGCCCATAGGTCTTTGGGTAGCCTAAAAACTCTGACACTAGGGGTAGCCACTACCTCATACGATTATCTACCTACCTACTAGTACCTACTTATTGTTATCTGCAAAAAAAGCTCAAATATCCTAAGTTAAGCTCATTGTGGAGGTTGGCGTGACCGAGAAGAGGCCTTTTCCCAGCAGTGGGCATCACTTATTGATTGGATAAATAAATAGAAACGCTCATAGCCCAAAAGACTAGCTACGCCAGGGTTTCCGACCAAAACGTGGCAAGTGGCAAACCTGTCGAAGCTATACAATGTATTGTAGCGAGCCCTATGTAAAAGGTGGTCATACTATAGGCACGCTGGATAGATATAAATCATATGTATGCTTTCCAGTAGAAGACTCTTCTGCCACTCTGAAAATCTTAGGCCGTTGCATCTACGTAATGAGATGTTTAGCACCTTCATCCACACTGGATGGGCGAAGTGACCACTCGGACGTTGTTTTAGATCCCCGGGACATGATTCATATGGAGTAGATTTCTCTTCTTGGAATACCCAGGCATTTTAATTAGTTACCTAAGTAACTTAAGAGGATGAGAAAAAACGTTGAGGTAACGAAGACCATCAAAAACGCAAACTTGAGTATTTTGGCCATATAATCCGCAATACCTTCAACTCCAACTAATCATCCAAGGGAAGATACCAGGCAGGAGGAGACAGACCTGGAAGACCCAAGATATCATGGCTTGAGAACTTACGTCATTGGTACCAACAATCCACGTTCCGGTAAGTACGAATCCTTGTTCCGTTTGGCAGCCTCAAAGAAAGAGATAGCCAAGATGATTGCCAACCTCCGTTAGGAGACGGCACTACAAGAAGAAGAAGAAGTAACTTATTCACTAGCTCCCGGTCGTATTCGCCGGTCGCCGAGGTCTGCTGTTCTTCTATTGTTGAAATATGGCTGTTGCTGAGCCAGTCCATTATCAACGGAAACCTATAAGTAAGACTTCTCTTTATGGTCAGGGATAAAGAATGCGAACACTGCAATCTCCATCTCTAAATACACCGTCACGCACGGCGAACAAAACATCAGTTACGGATCAGGGAGCCCTAAAAATTCGCAGTAACCTTTCCCCGGCCCTCGGTGCGTGCGACCCTTCGCCATCGCGAGTGAAAGTCGTGTGCCATTACAAATTGTACCTGACGCTTATTATAACATTCTCAGAGCGTTCGTTATACAGACGACGGCGCTTTCGCTTCCTAAGTACGGAAGGGCTTTTATTGATAAAAGTTGACCGCCACAAACGACTTATCCAGCCAGCTTCAAGTATTTGTAAACCAATGCTTGAGTCAAATACTGAGGATATTCTGGCAAAAAAAACAGTAGGTAACACAGAACTAGCCAGAAACGAATAAATGAAGAAATAAAGTTGCTAAAGTGACATTGTATAGGTCAAACTACGCCAAGACCCAAAAACCACCCCTTTAAAAATCACTGACATGGTGTCCAGAGCAGCTACCACAAGTGCTTACTGTCACTGTCACTGAAAGTGATAAGTTGAATAAACAACCTTACTACTATAGTATTAGGATACATGGCAGACGTCCGGCACAGCTTTTTCGCACTCATGGTAGCTACTCTGCTGAAACACGGAAGAGAGGGCGCCTAAAACTATGTCGATCAGTGCAACAGGAAACAAACAGTCTCGGGATGAGAATATCCGGGCCTCGGGATGAAGGCGCAAAATCGGCCAGAATGGAAAACTGTTTTAAGAGCCCTGTTTCAAGATTAGGGATAACAGGAACTGATAATGAAGAACAATCCGTCCGAAAACCGAAAATTCACCAGTTTTTCTCACTATGGCTGGGCCCTGGGCAAGTGCCCAGAGTGCCAAATTGTTAAGACGACTCTGCTCACTGTCCTGTCCATCCAAAAGTAGTCTGCGAGAGATGGCTTTTAGAGATAAGACCGCCACTTTATTATACGAAATATTCTTGAAACTTAACCTTTCGTTTTCATAAAGAGTGTTCCTCTATCTATCAAACCTCGCTAACCTTCTGTTTTGAGACTGCTGGCTTGCTTGGTCTATGATTTATCAGATTTATCTTATATCAACAATGATCGAATGCGTTTATTACCTATATTGTCTTCTGGACCTAATGGCGGCTTATGATTTCAATAGACCCATCAATTTTCAAGGAGCTGAGATTATCTTACTCTCTCTCCTTATAGAACTAAGCGCTTTGTGCCTTGGACTGTGAGGTCTTCTTCTCTCGTGTCGAAAGCGTCACACGTCGCGCTCCCAAAAACGTTCCACTGGATCGCGCTGGGGGTCGTCTCCAGGAGATCCTGCCAGCTGCACTGTGGAGCATCAGGGCAGGTATGAAGATGCGACGTTGTCAGTGCGGCTCCACATCGGCACGAAACATCTGCATCTTCCGGCAGTATGCCCCACTTTCTCATATTATCCCTCGTGCGGGTAACACGACTGTGAGGAAATTTTATTGTTTTCCGCAAAATAATCAAACCAAAACAGTGTGCGATTAACCCATGGCGGTTCTTATCGCCTGTAACGTAAGTGCGAATATCGAACCAACAACATGATATCAATCCCATTTGTTTTGGGTGGCAGAAAATGATAAAATATTGTGATCTAAGGATAACACGTATAAAAAATATATCCATACATGCTTGAAAACGTATCGCCGCAAATGATTTCTCAGAAGGAAAAAGACATGGCATCATGTGCAACTTATTTAAACGTCCATAACCCAAGTCACTATGAACATAGTAATAAGAGTGGTTTTTGTTAGCGTGACAGATATAGGTTTAAAGTGGCATAATAACCAACCACCAACCATAAAAGAGGAAATAATGTACTACACTGCATCGGTTGCCAGGTGGAATCGTAATAAGTTACCAAGGGCTAGTGATCATTTACCTGCAACGGATTACAATTAAATTAATTGAATTAAAAAAAAAAATACAGTGCGGATCTTTGAAAACGAAGTTCGGAGCGGCGTTGATGTCTTTTGTATGGCGCGAGCGATTGCGTTTGGTCTCGTGTTATCTAGAGCAATTCATTTATTGATTATTCGTTCATAGTATTAAAAATTGTGTAACGTAAATAGGTCAAAGATACTTTGAAGGTCACATGGTGGTTGCTGAGCCTGAATTCTGTTCTGTAAACAAAGTTTTATCACAGTAACTCAATTGTGTTAGATGCCTCATAAACTTTTTTAAATTTCTTCAACGAATATTTTTCTATCGACAACTGAGTGGCTTTATTATATTACACCCGGTCCACTATGCAAATCTATGTTAACATCCAGTTTCCAAAATACACGTTTGCGTCACAGCATCGCGACAACTTTCGCGATTCTCTAATCTTTCTCATGCGTCGGCATTAGACTGGATTAAAAAATATCTACTAGGTACCTACTTGGGCCTCCACTCAAGAGATGCTCAAGTCAATCAAGTGGTTGCCTCTACCATTTGATTTATTTATAGAATCCTCAACTTAACGAAGCATTCAACTCGAAATTAACGATCCAAAAGGAATCCAACAAGATTGAACGCCGCTTCTAAAAACTATAATTAAATCGAGAACGCTGAATATTTACATTAAGACATTCACCAACTTTCTTAGACAACGGTACAAGGTGCAGCATTGCCTAATTCCATAATCTCCAGTCGCCGCAAACTTTCTTCTTTTCTTCTCCGTCCGTATCCGTACCTATCAGTTATCGGTGCCATAATTCACGTGTAAACATACGACGTGGAAGCGACCCGCCTTCTCTCTGCCATCTCCCGAGAAGTGGAACGCCGCACTGCATACAAGTGTACAACTACGAGTAACTACATAAATTCCCAATAGGGCGATGATAACGTCCCGTTAAAGACCGTTAGATACCTAATGGATCTGCTGACGGTCCAGTCACCTGATCAGCAGCGTAAACAAAAGGTCACAAGGGATTTACCGTTAAGATCCGCGGGTTGGTGGCTCCCGTCGCTACTGGTACATCCTTTAGGTCACTTTAGGGTGGAGTACACTGTTCACTTCACTTCACTGTAGATCCTCGGTCATAGCGGCGTGCGCCGTGTCACTCACTGAGGGCGCGGACGTTGGGAACAGCCAGTGCCGCCGAGCGTGAAGCCTGCTAGCTAACCTACCTGTGGCCGCTTGCGTGTCGCTCCGCTGCCTGCCGGCCGCGCTGCTTTACCGACCGACCGACCGCCATCTTGGATTTTGTAGGCCTTCGTCACAATGTAGGAATATACAGTAGCTTAACTATACTCCTATGACTTTGTTTCTTTTCAAAGTTACGTACATTTGTGAATTTGAAGTACCAAAAACACTCGCTAACTGTAAAGGAAAACATCGATTGGGAAGAAACCCGCGGCTTAGTTGGCTCCACCTACACGTATTATGTAGACTTGTCTTTCCTGTGGGCTAGGCCGACTAAGCCGTCAGCTCGCGTAGCATGAGGCGGTGTTAGAGACTATCTATGGGTTTAAAACTATATGTATCTCACTCTTTTGTTTGAAGTAGAGCGGGATGGACAGAGTCCTAACACCCTAACACCTCTCTAACACCGCCTCATGCTACGCGAGCGAGCAGGATGGTATAGTTGCTGGACTAGCCTACTCCATCTAAAAATAATGTCCCAGGCACGCCCAGTGGTCTCTTCACCCATCTAGTGTGAGTAAAGGTGTCACGGGACGCTGCGTAAATCATCTCATTACGTAGGCAAATGCAAAGGCCTTAAAGTTTAACTATCCGAGATTCAATTTTGGCAACGGTTTTTATCAGTGGCGCGGCGCGTCATACATATACATACCTACCTACTTAGTTCATACATTCCTCTTGATTCAACTGTCAATAACTTTCAAAACCTCTCTCATTCCTGCTTTAAATACGATACGAATACGAACTACCGAAACGCGCCGTCCTTAAACCTACGTCCCTTGAATCTCGGTCGGTACGTCTTAGAAACGCATGTAGATAGTTTGTATGGACGGTAGTAGGTAGATATAACCGGATGTGATAACCCGCGTTACGTAGACACAATCCGACCAAGCGGGCACGACCGGCCGTACTTAGCTAATTATCTCGAGACTCCGGAGTTAACCTACTGCTCTATTCTTAAATCGTGCCTTTAGGGCTTGAAATACTGTTCAGTTGTTGGAGTATTTAATTGTGCAAGAAAGTAAAATAGAGTTGGTTTTAATTGGGTGAAGTTTGAGCATAAAATTAGTGACTATTTTTATTAAGACAGTGTCGTAGGGGGTTGTAGAGCAGAGCCTTCGAACTGTTTCATCGACTTTTCAGCGCCATCTTTTAGATAAGTTAGAAATCAGTTAGGGTGCTTGAGTAGAAGGCTGTGTTTAGCTCATTGGTAGTCTTACCTATAAAGTATAAATATTCAGGACAACACGGTCTAAATACGTCATATCTGTAAAAAATATGACTTACTTACGTAATGTCCCAGGCACTACAGCGACTGAGTGGTCACTTCACCCATCTAGTGTGAGTGGAGGCCCAGTATTAGAAGTAAATAAGCAAGTAATGTCATATACTGACACTAGATGGCCTGACGTGACTTTATTTTATACTGCTGAAAGCCTTTTTCGCTAATATAAACTTCTAGCTCGGCCTTTGTTTTAATAAAAATAGGTAAAAAAAGTTTTTAAGTTAAACGGTTTTATGTTAAACATACATTGCAATGTTTAAGATAAATGTACTAAAAACCAAAAAATAATAAAATAGATACAGTCGTGGGAATTATAAACATATGCATAGACTAGACTAAAATAAAACCGTGGGGCACGTCAATTGTCTACAATCGTTGATAAAAATGTTTGTTTTGTAATGTTACACTATAATTAGGCAGTTGACGTGCCCCACGGTTTTATTTTAGTCTAGTCTATGCATATGTTTATAATTCCCACGACTGTATCTACTTTATTATTTTTTGGTTTTTAGTACATTTATCTTAAACATTGCAATGTATGTTTAACATAAAACCGTTTAACTTAAAAACTTTTTTTACCTATTTTTATTTTCTAGTTTTTAGTTTTTATTTCGCATTCTGTTTAATTCATATAGTACATTGTATTATACTGGTTGAGCACTTTCATTTGATACCCATATTGATGGGATCGATAAAACCTACGTTATCCGCCATTTTGTAGCGGCCGCCATCTTGTATTTCAATTTTTTATAGTATATTGTATTCTGCTTGTTGAGCCCTTTCATTTGATACCCATATTGATGGGATTGATAAAACCTACGTTATCCGCCATTTTGTAGCGGCCGCCATCTTGGATTTCAATTTTTTATAGTATATTGTATTCTGCTTGTTGAGCCCTTTCATTTGATACCCATATTGATGGGATTAATAAAACATAAATTATCCGCCATTTTGTAGCGGCGGCCATCTTGAATTTATAATGATAATGAATAAACATAATTGTATTGTCACCCAAATCCAAAGTGTATACAAAATTTCAGATTAATCGGTTGACAGGAAGAGGGTGAAATTTGAATTACTAAATTTGACCCAAGAATAAAAAATAAAACAAACGGGGTGAGCTAAATAAAACCGTTTAATTAAAAAACATCCTAACTCTTTTTACAGGATGTAACCTACTGCTCAACAAGATGGCAATTCCGTAAAAAAAAGTTGATTAAAACAATTTTAGTTTTTTAAGCTAATAACTGAAAAAAAATGTGCACTAAGGATTTTTTGAAAATCGTCTTGTTAGGTCTGTAAAAAAAATACACCTCTCTATATCTATGACGATTTAGTTTTTCAGTACAAATATACCTAACGTATTGTTATTTATCCGTCATCTGATTTTGACAACTGTTTGAGTAATCAATTCATGCTACGTCTTTTATTTGTGTGTGACTTGCAAATCGCAACATTTGATTTCAAATAATGTTAGATCAGCTCTACCCTTGACGCTTCCGAATTCATAACAACCATTTCAAGACGATGCCGATATGGTTTTTAGGGATCCGTACCCAAAGGGTACCCAACGGGACCATTACTAAGGGTGGTATTCTAGAACGATACTTAAACTGAGTTTAAACAGAGTTCAGACTGTCGATAAAACAGGGCATGTTTTGATATGAAGGGAGGGATATTCAAATCAAAACATGCACTGTTTTATCGACAGTCGACACAACTAAACTCTGCTTAAACAGAGTTCAAGTCGCGTTCTAGTTTGAACTGAGTTTAAACAGAGTTTAAGTAACGTTCTAGTTTGAACTGAGTTTAAGACGACGTACGTCTCACAACTAGCGCCGCCAATGGAAAAAAAATCATATCTTTTTTTTGGATGCGTTTTTAGCAAAAAACGCTCCTGCGATTCCTCAACACGAGGCTTAACTATTTTTAGGACCTAAGGTTTGGATTCCAGATCCTAGAACTTAAGAATGCAATCGATTCTCGCCAAAAGTGGCCACTTTTGGCGAGAATCGATTGCGTTCGTAGGAAATCCAATCCTGGAATCCAAACCTTAGGTCCTAAAAATAGTTAAGCCTCGCGTTGAGGAATCGCAGGAGCGTTTTTTGCTAAAAACGCATCAAAAAAAAAGATATGATTTTTTTTCCATTGGCGGCGCTAGTTGTGAGACGTACGTCGTCTTAAGTAGCGTTCTAGAATACCACCCTAAGACTCCGCTGTCCGTCCGTCCGTCTGTCTGTCCGTCTGGGCTGTATCTCATGTGAACCGTGATATTTTAAATTTTCACAGATGATGTATTTCTGTTGCCGCTATAACAAAAATACTAAAAAACAGAATAAAATAAATATTTAAGGGGGCTCCCATACAACAAACGTGTTTTTTTTGCCGTTTTTATAGATAATGGTACGGAACCCTTCGTGCGCGAGTTCGACTCGCACTTGGCCGGTTTTTAAGGTTGCTCTACTCTTGACGCCGTTTCGAGTTACAATCTGTAACAAAACAAAATTACGATTCCAATGCCTACACAGATAAAAATGAGGTGTGACGTTTGCCAACTGTTCTTTTATAAGGAACACAACACCGAATGAAATGACCGAACTGGACGAGAAGTCTATCATCAAAAGTAAACATTTAGTATCCATATAGTGTGGAGATACCTTTATCGGGTTACCTTGTCCGTAGCATTTACTTATTTTCTCACAAACGGGAACTACACTTGCTTGACACATTGGTCGAGTAAAATTAATTGTCATAATAAATATTCATTGCGATTGTGGTTGATAAGTGGCGCATCGATATAACTTACTTAAATGAATCAGGATGTTGTGAAAATATGTATATTTACTATGTTGCATCCAGCAAGGAAGTCTTCAAAATTAACTTAATTAACTGGAACAATCCGGCGTTTGTACGAGTATGTATGAATGTTCGTTCGACAAGTTTCGACTTGAGTAAATTTGGTCGGATAATCATGAAATTTGGCAGAGTTTTGAAATAAAAATAATAATAAGTTCGTACGTGAGCCAAATCGGTCGAGGGTTTGCCGAGATATTTTATTTTAACTCATTTACTCGCCTACCAAATTTCATGACGTTCAGTTCAGATAAAATTCATAGATACATAATAATTATTGTTCAAGAATACTTCGAGAGCTTCGCTCGCTCGTTCATTGAACGACTCATAGTTTAATATTCCAAAAAGACAACACGTTAATTTAGACTATTATATTTAACGTGTCATATAAGTTACATTTTGCAGCTCAAAGCTATTTTGCGAATTTTTTTATGTGGCCCTTTTAGTTTTGAAGCAGCGACATGATCGCACCAAGCTCCCCCATCGGCAACTGACCTATAAGGCCATAACCCGGATCAACTAACAATTAGTTAAATATAGAAACAGTTAAACGGCTGGGCGGAACCGTTCACGGTGTACCATCATCATCAGGCAACAACATCAAAAATTTAGATAACAAACCATAGATAGTTTCCTACAAAAGGCCCTCTCTATAGTAAGGCGCACTCTTTTTGTCATTATATTTGCGGCTCTGAGTGCTTATTCTGAAATAAGAGCTACCATGAGGTATCCTACACTGACATGATTCTGATAGACATGAAAATGTACTGACTTGTAATGAATATTACCAATAAATATGTCTATGACTGTGGCCGGCCGTACCTGCTATCGTATCCACAAATCCGGAGTATCGTTTAACAGACATAACTGTCAAATTCTAGAATAATGTTGCCCTATTCTAGAATCTAACAGTTATGTCTGTCAAGCGATAATCCGGATTTGTGGATTTAAGTATAGGTTTCTATGCGTTATTATTCCAAGTTCAGAAACGTTTACGGGGGCGGAATGCGCACAAAAAACCGCGCGGATGGATCCGTAATATTTAGACAAAGTTCGCGGTTGTTGCGGCAACAATAGGACGATGGACGATGGTCATTGGTCAGCCGTTGACCGGTACCGGATGTTTTTGTTCGTGCAAAAAATTTACGTTCGAGTTCTAAATAGGACCTAGTAGGGAAGCACAACTTCAAGTAAGATGTAGCCTGTACAATTGTACATGTCCCACTAGCTGGGCAAAGGCCTTCTCTCAGAAAGAGAGTTCGAGCTTAATCACCACGCGTGCTCAATGCGGGTTGGCGATTTTTGCGTTGAGGGTATAATGCCTCATACGCTCAGGTTTCCTTACGATGTTTTCCTTCACCGTCAGCGAGTGGTATTGCTACTACAAATTCACAAATGTACGTAACTTTGAAATTAAACAAAGTCATAGATACATGCCCGCACTGGGAATCGAACCGGGTTCGACAACTTCAAGATAAAAGTTTTATCCCACTATCGGCTAGCTGCATCGCCCTTCACGCGGTGAAGCAAGATGGCGATAGTTGTGTTGCGTTCCACTTTACGCAAGCGTAAACACCGATAATAAACTAGATAAAACATAGAAATAAACACTAGATAAACTAGAACCTATGAATAAGACAGGGACATTGTTACCCCCAAAAGTGGCCGTTTTTGACTAGCGCAGGTATTTTTCTAGGTTCTATTTAAGATCTGGTATCTAGGCCTTAGTTATTAATAATAGAAAACATAACAAAAGTTAAAAAACCTACTTCACTGGTTAAAGTAACACTGATTCCGAGTGATCTGCTGCTGTACGTTGAGTAGTTCCGTTCTCCATCTCCGAAGTTCTTCTTCAGATCTTCATCATTTTATGGGACAACCCTTTCAAACAAAAAATAATCACCAAAATCGGTCCACCTTAAAAATTCTGAAATAACAAACATTTTTAAAAAATACGGGTCCAATAGGGTACCTCCTCCTTTTTTAAAGTCGGTAAAAAAACTAGAGAAACACAATTTCAGTTCTAATAACAACCAACGGTACAGTCGACTGCACGTTGACCTTAAGACGTCTGCACTTTACTCGGTTACGATACGGGCGACTTTACAACACAACTGTATCTACAGTCTGACGTGCTGTCGACTGTACCTAGCTGAAATTTACGTTTGTATCTACTAAGTCTCTACTCTCTACATAAAATATCAATCAAGATCGATGAACTCTATCTGTCTTTGGCGTATCGCAGGTTTTCCCATCACCGAAGGATTTTCCACATTTTAGGCAATTAGGTGACGCAAACGTTTCGATTTTTCTCATAAAACATTTACTCATTTACAAAAAAATACCTTCAACTATCGATGTTGTTTACGGACTCAACTACAAACTATTTATGGGTACAGTTGGCACGGTCAGCGGGATATATCCCTCTTTGTTTGATTTTCGCACTTATGCGACGCCCGCTAAGAGCTATCATGACGTAGCTACTATCTTGTCAATAGCACCCACAGTTTATATCGCTATATGTATTGTAAGGATTAGGAGTATTCTCCATTGCTGCTTTGTTCAAGTTAAGCTACGAGTAGGAATAAAGGTTTATTGCCAAAACAACAAACGAACGAAACATAAAAATAAGTTTCAAAACGGCGCCTTGAGTTCTTTATGCAAAGGGCGCAATCAACTGTGAAAATATCAGATCAGAAATCAGAAGAAAATAGCAGCTCTGTTTTTCAGCGAAATAACGAATCATCTTTATCAAACGGTGTTATAAAAGCATAGCTTAGCAACTCCTCCAGTGGCGGCATGACCTGAAGTTCGAATCACCGCGATGCACCAACCGGATCTCGTCGACGCGTGCGCCGTTTATTCGCATAGCTTTCAACACTCACGCGCACTTGCGTCAGGTTATACCTACTCACGAGACGTCACGTGCAACGTAGACGTAACCTCACACCTTCTATATTCTAAAAGGAGGTAAACAAAGGCACCGCCTCGAATAATTTTCTCAAGTCCACATTTTATCGCATAATCCGAATTGACGCGCGCGGCCTAGGGGTGCCAATCGAACAAAGAGTGTGGTTGACTGTACTACATACATACTTGAGAAAATTCCCGGATATAGAGGACATGACTTATTCCCAAACGCGCAGGATATTTTCGAAAGTAAGTTATCGCAAACGTAATATATATAGGGTCAGTACCTACTTAGGTACTTGAGTATATTCCAAGATGTGCCAGAGGCCGTGCATTTTACTGCAAATGTGCAGCTTATCCGTCATTCAAGCCAGTCACAGCCTTGAGCCAATTCGTCCAATATTGGACATCTCCCAGGGTATGCCACATTCATGGCTATCCAAGGAGGTTTTTGGCCTCCTGAAACACAGGTTACCCTTCTTCAGAGTGACACTAGTTTTTATTTTATTTGGTTTATTGTCCAAGGAGGTCTTTGGCTGGAAAGGAGGTGGGCGATCGCTTGGCTAAGGTATTCTCACACCATCAAGGTTGCCTTAGCTAACTCCATGGTAGGTAACAAATGTTTAGATATTGTAATGCAACATTAGGTATTAGGTAGATATATTGTACCTAATCATTGAAGGTAGGTAAGTGTAGGTACCTCGAATATAACCGTTATCAAACCGTTATGTTTTCCTAAGTCATGATGATCTGAAATAAAAATTATTGCACAACCTGTGTCACAGTGATTAAATCCCTGGTTCCTGAAGAAGGGTAACCTGTGTTTCAGGAAATCTTATAAACGTATTCCTTAGTTCGGTAGTTAGGTACCTACTAGAACAGATTCTCTAAATAATCTACATAGGTAATAATTCTTAGTCCGAAGATTTACTTGCGTGTGATAAAACGTGCAAATATTGCGATGGAAACCGTTTATGAAACTAAACAACCCCTAAAATGGTGAAGTTTTCAGATATTTTTGTAAAATGGGTACAATAAAGTTTTTCTATTGTTATTGGTAGAGTGAGTAATAGACTTTCATGGAGTAACAGAGTAGTCATAGTCAGTAATAAAAGTTTCCCTGCTAAGGGAGCACAAGATTACGATAAAAGTTTTATCCCGCTATCGGGTAGCGCGGCATCTTCCTTTACGCAGTGAAATAAAGCTAGATGGCGCTAGCCGATAGTGAGATAAAACTTTTATCGTGACGTTGTGCTCCCCCTAGCTGGTCACTTCGCCATTACGTGCAGATGCAAATCATCAATGCAAAGATTTGTTGTACATTAGGTGTTAATAATAATTATTATAAAAAAGGACCCTGTTAAATAAATAACAATCTAAATTACTACTTAAGATTACATGCTTTTAGTACTTATTTACCATGTAAATATAGACTCTGCTTAGAAGAACAATTTTGTTTTAAAGATGACCAATCAGTCAACGTCTTCAGGGCCAGAATGTTCTTGCACTTACCTATCGACTTATCCCCGGTTTGAGTAGTCACCTTTAGGCGGAACTATCGTCGAGGCTAGGTATAATAATTGCTGCTGCCTGATGTGATGAGATAATGATCAGACCGTAATCGATTACAATTAGAGGAATGCCGAGGATGCCCCCCGCCGGTCGCGACCCGTGCTATGTCCATAACGAAGCCACATAATTATCCAATACAGCACATTCCTTACATTTTTAATTAGTTCAACATCCTTATTTTTTTATGGCATCCAAAATGACACAAAATATGTTTGTAATAAATAACACCCGAAATAAGAAGATTTTTGTCATTCTGAAGGTTTTTTCAGTAGTGTAAAATTTCCGGATTGGTGTGAGGGTGGAAAACGCAAACGCGATCAAACTTTATTTTTAACCCCCCTTTTAAATGGAAGTGTGTCGCTGTTTTTGGCGCCCGTACCGTAGCTATCAAACGGATAAACCGATTTAGATGCGGTTGAAAAAATAAAGCCAGTTTAACAATGGTTAAATCATAGCTTAAATTGTTAGATTTCCCCCGAAGTATTTTTTACTGCAGAACGTTATAGAAATAAATAGATAATTTTCCTTTCAACACGTTTTTATTTTCTTAGTATTCCCCCGAAGTAATTTTTTAAATAGGTAGATAATTTTCCTCTCAACACGTTTTTATTTTTACAAGAATGGCGGAACATCGCCAATGTCAAATTCCAACATGTAGGTACCTACGGTTACCTTGCTATGTTCGCTATTTATTTATGTTGTCCAAGTATTGTATTATTCAATATGCGTAGCGTAACATGCATGCCCCATTAAAGTCGGTCTATCCGGATCTTGTGCGGGCAAAATTGTTTGACTTAGGGCGTTTGCACACTATTTTGTCTCAGAGAGTTTTGTAAATCCGGGATGTTAAAAGACCGCCAACAAAGCGGAAAACCACGTATTGTCCTCATCATAACAAACATTTTTGCCCAAGGAGCTATGCCTGGGAAATCAACGGTTTCCGAGATAATGAGGTTCAAAGTTGGACTTGTCAAATTTTTTTTTTGCTGAAATGTGTTTAATGTCAAATTCTTAACATTTCTTTCCAGAAGGCCATATCAAAATTTTGAATATTTCTTTCAAAAAACGACGGTAAAATCTGCAATGTATTCTAAACATCGGCACCTCGAGCGTAAGTAGCATAAGTTTATGTCAACGTTTGCGCAATATGACTTCCCTGCGTTACACTTCTATTGCGTAATAAAATCTTTTCCAAAATTATAACCTAAAAACCAAAATCATTTCTAGTATGCGTACCTTTCTGGTCTGTTGGCGGTCTTTTAACACCCTGTATATCATATTTCTTATAACATCGTTGTATCAGAACCTCATATGTAGAACCTCTCCTTATAAATATCTCCTTATAGACACTTCTTCAAATGATCAATAAGCAAAATAACTGAACATCCTGATGGCAAAATGACCTACGCTATCAAGCGTTGCAACAAAAGTTGAGGAATATCATTCATCCGAAGTTCAAGCACCTACTTACGTACTCATCTTTGAAAATAGGCTTATCTAAGGTAAGTGCATTCAGAATACCTCGTTTATTTTAAAATGAATTGCTTGCCAATTTAAACCATCTTCTTCAGATCTAGTTTAGCCAGCATTCTTGCATCCTCTCAGTGCCCCGCGGGCAGGTTTCATACACGATAGTACGTAAGTAGGTACGTCTTTTTGTTTTGTATTTTTTTGCTAGATAATCAGTTTCTCACGGGTACGGAGGCAGAATAGCAATTAAGCCGAGAAAACGGATAAAAATAAGTTTATGTGTTGTTATTGCGGACTGGCGTTTGGTATGTTGTGCTTATTTGCAACTATGTAGGTTGGTAATGTAGGTCTAAAGAAATATGCAGGTCATGCCTAGTCAAGGGTAGTTAGTTTATGATGTAACTTTAACAGATTTTTTCTAATAGGGATTCCCAAAGCGTTATCATATCAATGATCTAAGAACATTCAAACAAACATTGCATATTTTATAAGAACAAACCGTTTGGTCGTAACTTGATACCGCCGAGGCGGATGTGATAATTCGGTCGATAATATTTATAGTGCGATTCATATTTCTATTGTAAACTGCCGTTTCGAAGTGCAAAGGTCAAGGTCGCCCAGTGTCATCCTCTCGGTCATTTTCAGTGAAGAAGTGGTCTTCACAAACAAGGCGTGGCGGCTACCCACGCCTGCATCCGGCCCAGCGCGACCGTATTCTGCAACTGACTCACGCGCATCGTGGTTCGTGTCTCATCGCAAAAATGGAATTTTACAATATATTTCATCGCCTTTCAATGTCACTTTTGGCCTTACAGTTAAACTTTTGCACCAGTCCGAGCTCGTTAGAAAATGAAAAAAATCCAGCAACGAGTTATCGTTCAGTGAACCAATCTAAGTCGCAAAAATTGTAAAAAAAAACCCTCGGTCGTTAGTCTCTGACGTCGATGGAATAGAATCGGAATGCGGGTACAGAGATCGGATTACAGCGGCCGCGGAGGTTCGCGAATGTCAAGGAGCCCGCGGGTCTGGCGCCGCCGCACACCGACGTGAGCCACCAGGCACGACGCGCGCGCCCGAGCTAACACCGCCACGATGCCTCGCGCGCTCCTCTCCGCGCTCGCGCTCGCCGCCTTCACCGGCGCCATCGGTGAGCAACGAACGACACGAAAACAAACTTTTCACTCCAAGTCTCTACAATAAACTACTGTTTCAGGCGCCGACACGTGCACTCGCGACGGGCTCTACGCCGACTACGACACTGAATGCCGCGAGTACCACCGTTGCCTGAACGGCGCTGCGAGCGCGCGCTATGTCTGCGGACACGGCCGCGCTTTCAGCGAGGCGGAGGGCGCCTGCGTGCCGCGCCGCCGCCAGCCCTGCGTCCGCCGGGCCTGCGGACTCGACAACTACGCCTACGCGGCACCCGGCACCGCCTGCCGACACTACTACCGCTGCGACAACGGGACTTCTCAAGAACTAGCGTGCCCTTCCGGCGCGTGGTTCGACTGGGCGCGACAAGCGTGCACGAGAGGCGCCGGCACCTGCTTCGAACCGCTCTGCGCCGGATTGCCCGACGGAGAATACCCGGATGCGTCTCACGAGTGCCACCGAACGCTGCGCTGTCGCGGCGGCGAGATCAGCGCTGTGGTTTCGTGCAGCGGCGGATTGTGCCCCAGTTCGAACACATGTCCACCTCCGCGGACAGCTGCAGTTCCAATCCCGGCGGGGAGTGCAGACTTTTGTTCTGACGAGGCGTGTACCTCGCTGTGTCGGGAGGCGGAAGACGGGGCCCACGCGGACCGGGCCACCGGCTGCCGAGAATACTACGTGTGTGAATCGCGACGAGTGACGCGCCGCGGTGTGTGTGACCACGGACTTTTGTTCTCCAACGGACGATGCATGGAGGCGTGGCGCGCGACTTGCTTACCGCCGGCCCGAAGCCCGTGTTTCAACCGCCCCGATGGGCTGCACAGGGACTGGAGGGACTGCTCGTCCTGGTTCGAGTGTCGAAGGGAGCGAGTTGCCTCGCGCGGCTCCTGCCCCAGTGGGCTCGTCTTCGACGGTGCGAGCTGCGTGCCGTCTGCGCGATTCTTCTGCGAAGGCCCGAGACGCGCGGCGGAGTGCGAGGGCCGCCCGAGCGGGATGTACCAGGATCTCCCTACGAACTGCACACACTACTTCCACTGCGAAGGGCCCTTGCGCACTTTACTGTCCTGCGCAGCTGGACATGTGTGGGACGGCGCTCGCTGCTCGCCTGTGGAGGAGGGTTACGTCTGTCCTAGTTTAGAAGTGGACTCATGCCTCGGTCGTCCGGATGGTCGGTACAAGGCCCCCGGCGCCGGATGCCGCGGCTACATCGCCTGCGCTGCAGAGGAACGGACTAACTACGCCTGTGCCACGGGGCAAGTGTTCAATGGAGACGCGTGTGTGCAAGCAGCACCGGGGGTGTGTGTGGAGGACGATGCGTCCTGTGTTGGACGCACTGATGGGTACCACGCTGATCTGGATACTAACTGTCGGAGGTAAGCAATGTTTTTTATTACATTCCTTATGTATTAGCGACGACTGTGTCAGGAATCCTACCGAATCAGGAATCAATAATAAATAGTTTTTTTCTAATCATGCAAAAAAAATCAACTAAGTATACTATTATGAGCTCTACATAAGTAATTTGCCAATTAAATCCCTTCGTTCCCTGTGGATCCAGTGGCTAGATCGGAAATATTCTTGTACTTAGATATTACAAGTTGTTGCCCTTTCCATAGCCGAGGAACTACTTCCAAATCGTAACACCATGAAAAAACCATATTAGGCACTTACTTATGTTCCTTTGTTGACCAACCCGATCCTTCACAGATACTTCTACTGCGAGGGCGGCGACCGCCTAGCAACGCTCAGCTGTCACGGCGGGAAGATATTCGACGGACGGGCCTGCGCAGACGCATCCAGGCACCGCTGCGGCGAGCCTGCCGACTTCGCAACAAGCCAGGGCTTGTGCCAACGCGACGGCTTCTTCCTACAGCCCGGAACTGCCTGCGAAAGGTACTACTTCTGCGTCACAGGGTCGAGAACCTCCCTAAAATGCCCCGCGGCGCAGGCATTCAACGGACAAGTGTGTGTGCCGAAATCGCAGTATTCATGCCCCGGATGATGGGTTGTCCAAGTGATGTGGAACTGACTGATTGGTGATCGGTGTCTGCTTCGAAGAAGGCTGTGACTGTGTTGAAGGACTCTTTAGTTTAGTTGTAGCGCCGTATCGTGATGTGTTGGTTGCTAACCTTAGCGCAAAGTAGGCAGGAGGTATACAGTATGTCCACGGACTGCACCGCGCCACTTAATTCTGTGGTAAAGCATCATTAGTGGAACACGAATAGCATAAAATAAAAATTAAAAAATAAATTAAAAAACTCAGTATTCAAAATAAACATTAGCAAATTTAATTCATAATGCATCAACCTGTGTATCGCTGACGCCAAAAGCGGCAACCAGTGCACCGAATTATCGCGTAGACGAAAGTGTTTGCCGCTTTTGGCGTCAGCGATACACAGGTTGATGCATTATGAATTAAATGTGCTAATGTTTATTTTGAATACTGAGTTTTTTTTTTTTTTTTTTATTTTTTTTTTTATGCTATTCGTGTTCCACTAATGATGCTTTACCACAGAATTAAGTGGCGCGGTGCAGTCCGTGGACATACTGAATAATACTGAAAAGTAACTTGAATTTATTTGATTTTGTCTACCCTTAATTGAGCCTACGTTTTATGTTTGCACTTGAACACTTTGTATGCAATGACGATATACATCTTCGCTGGGTAAAAATAACAAAACCATTATCAACGTTATAAAATCAGTTTTCAATCCGTAGATACCTAAATATGCCAAGCACGCATCTCAACTCAACAATGTTCCGTAAAATAAATGCTCTATCCTTACAGCCGCATCAAAATCTGGTCAATAGAAAGAGTTAAAATCTAACAAATGTACAGACAGGCTTAAACAAAAAGAGATAAATAATATAGACTATCGTAACTGGTGCCGCTTGCACCTATACAGGGTGTCCCGCAATTCAACGTCAAGCGGGAACTGGATGAAAGGGCAGGTCTTAACGGTACTGGGAAAAATAATTTCAAAAATCCTCGTCGCTTCATTCAGAAATTAGAGGCATTTTTTTTTAAATGGTCACCCTAGACCACATTTTGAGGTACTGTGGTCGCATATTTTCTAATTTTGCCGTGATTTTTTTCTCACATTATCCTTAATAATCATGCTATCAAATGGCATTGATAAATCAAACCGCTAACCTATCAGGATGTCTAAAAAAAATAAAGTTTGATGGAGTCTTAGTTTGAAGAAATATTTTCGCTAACTTTGACAATCCATAGTTTAAAAAAAATATATGACATTACCCTTGGCAAGTTATCTGGAAAATTGGCGCATTTCATCAAAATTTCAAAATGCACTTTATTCCATTTTATGCATTTTATTCCACTTGATAATGTGAAAAAAAAAAACACTACACAATTAGAAATTATGCGACCACAGTTCCTCAAAATGGTCTATTTTCAATATTTTCAAAAAATGCCTTTAATTTCTGAATGAAGCGACCAGGATTTTTTTTTACGCAGTACCGTTAAGACCTGCCATTTTACCCAGTTCCCGCTTGACGTTGAATTACGGGACACCCTGTAGCCTAAGTTGTTCTGTAAAAAAAAGAAAATTTAATTTCTTAGTTAATATTTATTGGCATAGAAATCTTTAAGCATCCTATAGATTTAATCATACAGTGACTATATCTTACAATCATTAATAGTTTTCGCTTTTATACAAACGGAATAAGCTCTGGAGGAGTTTTTACTCGTATGGGAATATCAAATGCGACCAATACATTGAGAACCAAAGTTATTTTTTTCTATTAAAATATTCTTAGACATGTATCGTTTGTGAGATTCCCATTCAAGAAACCTCTAAAAATACAATAAAAAATAAATATATAATTTAATATTTTTATTTGTTTAATTATTAAACAAATAAAAATATCAGACGGTTGCTTACATATCCGAAATCAGTTATTAATGTTAAATTCTTGTTCGCTCCACGGAACTTGGGATATGAAAGTAACTATGCTTACAAAAAAACATATAGGTGCCCAAGTAGGTACTTACTAGATACATAAAAATTAATTCTTTTTTTAACTGCATTTAAACAAATATATTTTAATAATTTATAATTTTGGGTTATTCTTTTTAGTCTATGACAATGTCGTTTCACAAAAGGGGAGTAAAGCCAATGAGATATGATAGTTTTAGTAATAAATACAATTAAATAGTGTAGAGCCAATCAAGATCTTAGCTTTTAGCGCATTAATTATGTGTATTTTTCTTACATAATATATTTTTACATCAATTCTACACTCGATAACAAACATGTATTTAAATACATTATTATATTACAGACCAACTAATCTAATATGACAACGAATCGAAAACATTTTAATGATTTTATGTTACCATTTATTTTTTATAATACAATTCTTTTGGTCCACACTACACTTGCTTTTCGTGTCAAAATAAGACAAGAAAGGTTTTTTTAACAGTAGGATTAATTTTTAAATCCATTTTTTTATAATAATAAAATTGTGTTGTTATAAAATTTCATCAATTCCTCTATATATTTTCACAATTACGCCATTCATTCATGTACTAAACATAAACATGTTAAAGCATGAAACATTTTCGACACTGCCATGAAAATACTTTGCTCAAAGTTTGCCAATAATTTGTATTAATAAGTACAAGATTATAAACTATTTTAGGTACCTAATTATATCATTTTTACCGCAACTAATATTGTTTTCTTTATACCCAGATATCAAATAATAATAATGAAATAAAAGAAGATAGATTCTTATCATAACAATAAGTTAATCTAAAATGACTCGATAATTTCATGAGATGCTATTAATTAATATATTATAAAATTATAAAAAATACATTTTTAACGTCTCCTTCAAGACCGATGATTGTTAACCAAGCACCTAACTTATCCATAACAATATAATTTGAAATAAATAACTAACACCAGAGTAAAGGAAAAATAAAGCCTCGATTACATTCGCTGATTTATCCGATATTTATATCCACAAGCCACTCAGCGCTTTGGTGGATATATTATCTCCAAAACTGAAATGTTTTAACAGCAAGAAATTTATCCCACCATCTATAATGAACACCCAGTGTGTGTAATACATATAGTCACTGGAAAAAGGGGGCTAAATTACCTAAACCTTTTGGAAGGCAAATCACAGTAAAGGTGTAATTTTCTTCTGTCAGCGTGTATTCGATTTTTCAAATCTAAAATTATTGACAAATAAACTCTGGGGCCTTTAAAGTGTAGTAAAACCGGAGGCAAAGATAGCTATCAGTCTTACTTATCAAATCTTTAAGATCGCATACGCTAAAATATTTTATGGGGAGAAACGCAATAGTTCGTGCAATCTTGAAACGGTATGTTTAGAACTAAATAACATCGGTTTTGATAGAAGCCTAGATAGAAATATGAACAGTTTTTACAACCTACCTATCTACTCGTATTTATAGTTCATTATTTAGTAATATATTTTTGTTGCATAATATTATATTTTTACACATATTATTTTACCTATTATGTAATAGTTCGTTGAGTTTACATCAAGTACGACAGTCGCATCGAAAAAGCAACTTCGCTGTCTACGACTTACGAACACTTTTCCAATGCACTACGAACAAACTATGTTAGCAAAGATCCAACGATTTATACACAAAACAATATGATTTACTTCTAAGTAGCCGTTTCAAATACACATTTTAAAAACAACACACAGACACCAATTGAACTTTAAAATATAAATGTGTTAAAAAAAACCGGTATTTTTATTTGCTAAACGATCTCGTTTAAATTTTTTAATAATCACCAACCAACGTTCAATTTAAATCTTAATTTCGAACTCTGCTCTTTACCAGTGATCCAAAAAATCTGTTTTCATTGCAATCTTGAAAATAGGGGCATTATTATTGGTCGAGGGAAATAACAATCCAATGTCATAGGTGGACAGAGCGTAAAGTGATGTACGCAACGAATACAGCTTCTTTGTACGACTTTCAACCCTCCGAACAACAACACATCTAACCAACTTGAGGGTTTGGACGGCTAGCAGCTGGTCACTAATGGCTAGGAGAGGAGCTGGGCCAGTAAAAACTTCTTAGCTACAGAGGCTAGAGTGGTCAGGCACGTAGAACGGTGTTTTCCTAGAATGCGCCACTCGTGATCTCGTAATCTTTTAATGAATTTAAAGCTGTATCCTGCTTGATAAAGCATTGCAGTGAGAGCGCCGCTGGATACTATTGGTCACTGGTGGCGGTGGCAACGTGACAAAGGTGGCCGCAATTAGTGACGTTACAAATAAACCATATTAAGACGAAGGTGTAGGCACGACTAGCGCCGCCAATGAAAAACTCGCCACTTTTGGCGGCGGCGGGATTTATTCGTAGGTTTACGATCTGGAATCTAGACTAGGAATTCTCAATTTACGGCTCGTATTTAGCAAAAATATCATTAAAAAATAGATGTGTCTAGACTTGGGCCTTAAGAAACCATAAACATCACTTGCAACGGTAACCTATGGATAGAGACTTTTTTTTAGCGACATGACGTACCGCACTCAGTGTTCAGTTGACTGCTATTGGTCACCGGTGGCGGTGGCACCTTCATACAGCGGCCGCACAAATAAGTTGCCGTCGGTTACAAACATCGAACTGTGTGTATAGTTAGAAACTTCGTTAGCGGTACTTAGCTCCTCAATCGCTGGACGTACCGCACTCAGTGCGTGATAGACTGCTATTGGTCACTGGTGGCGGTGGTACAGCGGTCACACAAATAAGTGGCCGTCGGTTACAAACGTCGAACAGTGTAGTTAGAAACTTCGTTAGCGGTACTTAGCTCCTCAATCGCCGGACGTACCGCACTCAGTGCGTCATAGACTGCTATTGGTCACTGGTGGCGGCGCGGGGTTGTGGCGCCAACAGGACGCCAACATCCCATAGTTTGATGACGCGGTCTTTGCCAGCTGTGCACATGCGACCGGTTGCCTCGTCCATGTAAAGCGAGGCGACAGAGTGTTTCATATCGTGAAACGAGGCGAGGGATTCGCGGCTGAGGAGGGGAAAAGAGTGGTTTAGAACTACTTTTGGCGCTTCGACTTTCTCGTTCTTGTCGTGTGGTAAGTGCGAGTATCGAATAAAAAGAGGCGTATCACTATTTAAAAAAATCGGTAGCATTTGCAGGTGGTGGGAAGTCCAACGTTCTCGTTCTTATAGTCTGCAGGGTAAGTACAGTCAACAGCACGTAAACCTTTACAAAGTCGCCCGTAACCTAACTGAAATAGAGTGCATGCATGTATGGGTCGACGGGCTGTCGACTGTACGAGCATCGAACCAAAAGAAGCACTTACTTTTTTGCCGCCGCGTAGTATTATCTGCTTTTATTGTTCCACGGTTAAGCTGCATTCTGCGCCTCTATTCTCTAAAAAAAACCACTCAACCGTTGAGCGTCAAAACACTCGAAAATAGCCCATTGAAATGAATGATATTTTTTATTTTTATATCGCTTTAACGGTTTCACTTACTTTTATTTTGTCGGAATAGCCGACATGTTTCGACTACGTCCGGAAGTCTTAGTCATGGAGGAGGGATGACGACGCGTTCGTCTTGGCGTTCATCCGCTCACTGCGGGCTCGTTGACGATGCGCCCGCGCGGACAACTCCTTTAACTTTGTACGAGGGGTAAAAAAGAAGTAGAGAAGGGTATAAAGGGGTACGTTCACTCACGGTTCGTGCCGCAGCGTCTCGTAGCACCCGGTGCAGACTCGCTGAGGGAACTCGAAGCCCATTACAGGCAGCGGCAGTCGATGCGGGGAGCAAGTCGCGCATACCGCCGCGCCGCACCACCGGCAGTGGTGCTGCCTTAGGCCTGCGGGAGATGAGAAGGGGCCTTTAATACTGGGGCTAAGGATGGCTGGTACCAATGAATCATACTTTAAAGCCCACCATACGCGAGGAGTTTCGCCTTCAGATTTGCCTGACCTAGGCATAAATTCGGACCGTGTATGCTAGAATGGATGCTGCTAGAACTACATCAAGCAGTAGACCAAGTCTTCTTACCTTAAGAGGTTATTTTGACGCGCTCTTGAATCATCGCAGGAGCAGTTGAAAAAAGCTCCTACCTAGTTGCTTCTCCTTTCTAATAAAATTGCGTTCTCATTATGCCGTGCTCTGGAATTCAATCAACGGGGACAGCAACACATTAAAGCTGGAATATCAGAGTGGCGGGAAATTCAAAATTTTAACAGTTTTTTACATTTTGTAGCTAAACTGAGATATTTTTGTTCAGGGATTTTTCGTTCGCGGCAATAAAACAGTATTATTTTCATTATAGTAAACAACAGAACAACAATAATTCATCCGATTATGTGTTCTGGTCTACGAAGCAGTGGCACTGCCCAAAAAACTTGTCGTAGACCAGAACACATAATCGGCGGAATTATTGTTGTTCTGTTGTTTACAATCATGAAAAGAATACTATGTTTTTTCCGCAAACAAAAAATCGCTGAACAAAAATAGCTCAGTTTAGCTACAAAATGTAAAAAACTGTGAAAGTTTTGAATTTCCCGCCACGTTGCTATCGTCCACCCTTAAATCCTAGAGCTACGAAGCCTACCTAGCTGCTTCTTCTCCATCATAGCGCGAACGTTCCAGATGAAGGGGGCGCGGCACAGCTGGCACAGGTCGCTCTCCCGCCACGCGGGTGTCTCGCGCCGTCTCACCCCCATCTCCCACACGCCGAGAGCCCCATCCTCCCCCGCCGAGAGGAGACGCTCGCAGCTCCCCACGTACCAGAGGCCGGTCACTTTGTTGCTGGAGGGAAAAGGAGTTGTACCTTCAAGGTGTTGTTTCGTAAAGTGGCACCCGACTCAGGGGTGATTATTTACACGATACTGAAGCCAAAATAATATAAAAACATAACCCTCCTTTGGACAGTCGGGTAAAAATAAAAATTCGGTGAAAAATACCCAAAAATCTTTCAATTGTGGCCTTTCTTAAACTATCGCTTGCGGCCGCAATCGCAATATCGGGCTCCACATCGAGCGCGTGCTTTGAAAAGACCGTGTAAATTTAACAATTTATTTTGTGATTAAAAAAAAATTAAACAAAATAATACTTATTTTTATTTTCAAGCGTTCAAGCGTTATGTTGTGGATCAAAAGAGTGGAAGATAGCATTGATAGAAATGGTGGTCATGCTTGACATACAGTAGTCCGATTCCGATATCATCTAAGAATAAGAGTTACAATTCAGGATGTTTTAATTTTTGGAAAGTGTTTTAGCTTTGAACAAAACTATCTTCATATTTGAATTTCTCCGAGTCTACTGGAACAATCCTGCGTTTGTATGTATGTAGGTATGTATGTATGTATGTTTGTATGTTTGTATGTATGAATGTTCGTTCGACGATAACTTGAGTAAATTTGGTCGGATCGTTATGAAATTTGGTAGGCGGGTACAAATCGGTTGAGGGGTTGCCGATATATGGGGTTGTTAAGTTTATATGGGGTCGCGAGTTCGCAGTTCGGGGCGAATCACTAGTAATACAGTTGCCAAAATAAAGCTATCAGTCAAGTCGTTATTATCAAAGTCATCGCCTTACGATTTGGCGCCTTTGTTATACTATATTTAACGATGACTCAACGCAATACAATTGCGTATCGTAGACTTTCAACAGACAAGCACTACAAATTGTTAACAAGATTTAAGGAAAACATTAATAGCGCTACGATAATAGCTATCTCCAAATTCTACATAGCAATTTTGAAATTCGAATGCTAAACCCAATTCGCACCCAATTCTCAAGAACTTCGCATTCGAGATCCTGCGAACAAAACGTTAATAACAAGTCGCATTCGAGATTCCCAAGAATTATCCCCCAGGGCTGAGTTAGAAATCCTGTTTTGGCTGCAGTATTTCTTTCATATAAAACCAACATAAGCTTACTATTAGGCAATTTTATAGTGAAAGAAAACATGCTTCGACGCGCTATCGTGCCGCATTAATAGCATTGGAATTTAACAATGCAAAAGAGCAAATAAATGTAAGCAAATGTATTTCATCTTGTATAACTCACCTATGTCCTTGTAACTCGTAGGCCGTGCCTTTCTGACCTCCGATGTCCCACACGATGATGGACTGGTCGAAGGAACCACTGAACAGCAGCTGAGGGAGGGCTGCCCAATTCAACACTCGTACGGATCTGAGAAAACAGTAGATAAACATTCTTATAGGCACAGTTGTGAGAATTTGATGTAAAACGATCATCAACATGATCATTGGCAGCCTCTGTTGGTCCATTTCTGAACATAGGCCTCTCCCAATATAAAACGATACTGGGGTAAAATAGAGACCAAAACTTTCGAAGTACCAGCTACTCCAACAAGCATAATGGAATGGCAAGTCAGTCACTCATCGACACTCTAATCTTATCACTCCACCAAACCCTCGGGTGTTGGGGGGATGTAAAGCACCATACACAAAATAGTTATTTCAAATTAAAAGAGGTTGTAGATCAGAAAAAAATACATTCCAATCTCCCTTTCCCCCTTCATGGTACCAATAGAGGTAGAAACCGAAGAAGGAAATTACGTTTCCCGCGCGGAAAAGCGCCATATCGTTACTAGCGGAAACTAATGTAGGTTCAGAAATGTGCAGAGATGTAGAACAAACGAAATAGTCATCCTAGTTAGCATAAACTCAATAGGCAGATCTTTAACACCTCCATAATACTATGACCTTGGCCTCATACACTCATATATGTATATAGAGTATGATGTCATACAATACAACGTGAATATAACATTGTTGGCAACAACTAACCTCGATCCTCGACCCGAGATTGTCAGATGATTATCCAAATAACTGGTTTCCTATAAGAGTCTGGACCTACACGCAAAATACAGGGTGCACTCTAAGTCGATAGCGAAACTTTAAGGCTGGAAGATAGCAGCGTGGCGGGAAATTCAAAATTTTCACAGTTTTTTACATTTTGTAGCTAAACTGAGCTATTTTTGCTCAGCGATCTTTCGTTCGCGGCAATAACATAGTATTCTTTTCATTATTGTAAACAACAGAACAACAATAATTCAGACGATTATGTGTTCTGGTCTCTGACAAGTTTTTTGGGCAGTGCCACTGCTTCGTAGACCAGAACACATAATCGGCTGAATTATTGTTGTTCTGTTGTTTACAATAATGAAAATAATACTGTTTTATTGCCGCGAACGAAAAATCGCCGAACAAAAATAGCTCAGTTTAGCTACAAAATGTAAAAAACTGTGAAAATTTTGAATTTCCCGCCACGTTGCTATCGTCTACCCTTAAGTAGGCTGTCTGCTAATCACTACAAAAAACTTGTACTAGGTGGCGAAAAAATAGAGCGAAAAAAATATCAGCTGTTTCATACATTTGGCGCAGTACTGAGTCGACCTTTTGTATGGAACAGCAGATATTTTATTAGCTGCATTTTTTCGCCACCTGGTACAAGTTGTTTGTTGTGATCAGTAGACAGCCTACTTAAAGTTCCGCTATTGACTTAGAGTGCACCCTGTAGTGAAGTTTGTTGAGTTTTTGTGGGGTTTCGGCTGTTTTTACCCGACTGCCCCAGAAGGTTTATTCAAATATAAATCCTTGGACAGATGGGAGTTTTGTAAGAGGGTCCATGGATTTATATTTAAAATAAGTGTTAGCTCTGCATTGTTAAATATAGATTTGTAGTGGCCAGATCATAGAATTTATCACTTAATGATGTGGTCGACACTCATCCTATGGATAAGGGCAACTCACTCTTTGGAAATCTGGGCTTAGTTGCTACATTTTAGGGAGCCATGTAGGTAGGTCTAACATAGCTGGCACGAGTACACTCTGGTTTTCTCTATCATGGCCATAAACATAATTATCATAGGAAAGCGTGCACTAAAGCCTGCGATCTTAGCCCAGTCGGTGTGTCAAGGGCATTTGTGCGTCACCAACTTACCCGCAAACAATCAGGGGCCTTAGCCTGTAAGACAATGGCGTATCAATGGCATCCCAGGTAGATGGACAAAACCGGGATTTTTTCGTTGTTCTCCTACAACTAGCGAACTAATCCTCTAGAATTAGACTCATCATGATATTCTTTGCTGTACTACAAAAAAACATTAAAAGGACCGACACTGGACCGACAGCATTAATAAATCGTAATTGAAAACGTCAACCGGGAGCCCATTTTGGCACCATTGTGTTACAGGCTAAGGGCCCTGATAAAGACTCGACAGTCGATGGCAGATGCAAATATTGAGAGAAAAAAAAAAAAAAGCCAACTTACCCGCTGTGCCCTTTCAGCATTGTGACGAGCGCCGCGCCGTTGTTATCGAGCTTCAGCATCGTTATCTGACCGCTGTAGTCGCCGACGAACGCATATTTTGACTGTGAGTCGAACCTGATAGTGGCGCGTTCAGGAATGTTATTTTTGGACACTGCAGCCTTCGAAAAAAGGATGAAAATAGTTTGCACAGTATAATCAGTTATCCTACACTGCAGTATAGCAATCACGAATTAATAAAAAATCATCAATCAAAAAATTCGGCCTTTGCAAAAGCCTTATCAAAAGACGCCAACCTTACCTGTTCTGTGCTAGCTCCCATCTCCCAATCTCCCTACATTTTAAAATGATGGGAATATGTGATTTTTTATCTTTAGGAGCGAAAATAATTATCTATCTATCATCAAATGGCATTAACATTGGTTATTTTATTAACCCCCGACTCCCGACCAAAAAAGAGGGGTATTATAAGACTGTTATGTGTGGGTGTCTGTCTGTGGCACTGTAGCTCTTAAACTTAAATGGGTATTTTTTTATTTGAAATCAGGTTTTCTAGCTAGTGTTTTTAGATGTTTTATCAAAATCGGTTCAGCCATTTATGAGATATGCTTATTTGAAGCTAAAAAGTCGGGGGCATTTTAAATTTTGTAGTTATTATAATAGCTAGCAGTCTTATGTTAGGAAATAATGTTTACCCAGTTTCGATTGTGTTGAAGAGACTATCAGGCTCTTCAAATAAAGCTACAGGACAAAAAGCCAGTTTAGAAAAAAGGATACTGTAATGCGGTACACCAGGCCTCGAACGAGTACCCTCCAATCCGTCGGCCAGTCTCACTGCAGTGGTACGAGAAGAGTTTGTCGCGGCTCACGGATAGCACCCATTCACAGCTCAGAGAGAATGCTACGGCTGTGACGCGGGCTGTGTGTGCTAGGTACTCCCGAGTCTGAAAGAAGAGGTTAAAATTGTGAAACTACATAACTATGAAGAAGTTCTGGGAGTTTCTGGCGGAAATGATAGTGGCCTTGGTTTTTGGCCCTAGATTTAGATTCTTACAGTCAGTGTTTTTGGAAAATAAAAATCAAAGTTTTTTTTTTCTTTTATCTCCTTTTTCTATCTCCATTTTGGGACATTCAGCTGTATCTGTGGCAATAAATTTGTGTTGTCTTGAGATGAGATGCGTCCAGTGCCATATCTCAAAGTTAGTCTATTTCTTGTTTGTCAGTCTCTCAAGTCTTGTGGGATTTTTCGCTTTAGCCTCCGTGGCTCAGAGTTAGCATCCATCAGGTGTTGGGCTAGTTGGTTTGGGTGTTCCATTATTCTTTTCTTGTAAGACCTCATTTGGGCTGTTATTTCTTCCTTTACTGTTGGGATTTTCAGGTCTTTATGGAGACATTCATTTCATTTGTGACAAACCATGGTGCATTAGTTATCTGGCGGAGTATTTTATTTTGGAAACGTATGATTTCAATGTTTGAGTGTGAAAAAATCAAAGTACTTTCCCTACTCTTCAAAGTGCAATGGAAACTGTAACTAAGTTGATTCTAATGTGACCTATGGTTGTGAAACCACTAGAGCAAATGAAGAAAGAGTTGCTTTTCCAAAGATGGATTGTACACAGCATAGCAAAGATAAAATTTTATCCAAGTACCCTCCATATTTTTGTGAAGCATTATGTTTGTTAGCTTAGTATCTGAAGGGTAAACAGATCTCTACCAGACAACAATGGGTAACTTTGTTAACAGCATGAATCATCAATTTTACTTGTAGAAAATTTATTTGACTTTGTCATTTACATGAGAAAATGTCCATGATTTATGGCACATTTTATGTGGCAACTCTATTGATTCCATCAATTTTACTTGTAGAAAATTTATTTGACTTTGTCATTTACATGAGAAAATGTCCATGATTTATGGCACATTTTATGTGGCAACTCTATTGATTCCATTAAAAAAATTGCTGGAGACTTAATGGAGTTGTTTCATTATAATTTTATTATTCATGTATGTTACCTAAACCACACCAGTACACTTACGGGATTTATCCTATTACAATCGGTGGTAAGTGTGAACTCAGAGACTGTCCCGTTTTCCTGTCCGATGAACAGCTGGCGCGTCTCTGGGGTGTAGAACATTGATGTGCATCCGGACGGCATGTACTGGCAGATACTGGGCCAGTACTGCCCGGAGTCACGCTTCAGCCATACACGGACAGTTCTGAAAGAGACAAGCAAAAAGGTGTGTAGAAAACCATTACGGTTGTATGTCTTGCGCAATTTTGAGATCGTAAAGTAGGAAAGCCAACAAGCCGTTAAAATGGGCGCTTATCACGAAACCAGCAGTTGGGTAGCCCCAGTTGCAACATAATACAGCGTTAAACACTGCTAGTACCTAAAAGACACAAGTGTGGTGTGAATAGTGCTAAGCGTATTATGCGATAGAAAACACTCACTTATCATCACAAACGCTAATTACACCATCTTCGCCTGGTATGACTACTGCAGCGTTGACGTCGTCTGTACAGCCCTCTAGCTTGCTCAATAGCGCCGGTTTCTTCGTTGTAGAGAACCTGTCGTTAGGCGTTCTAGGCGCGGGCTTGATTTCAGCAGCCATGGCTTTGTTTTACCGAAATAATCGTCTCCTTCGTCAGCAAATTGTAAAAATTGTAGGCCACACACAGCACAGCTAAAGGCGAAAAACAAAACGTCATAATAATTTTGACAGAAGTAGGGTTGTCAGTTATTGAAACATAAAATCTACCAGATATGCTCACCTAGCGACCTCTACCGTACGATAGAGTTCGCTAGGTGAGCATATCCGGTATACATAAGTTTTGCATGCATAACAGATTCTAATGTATTTGCAAAATAATTTATCGTAATAATTTTGCTTTCTAATGTATCAAGTAAGACGTGGCGTCACGTTCTATATTTGATAATAAATGTTCGAATTAATGGACATATTTTCGTGCAATAAAATGTCGATAGACCGATATTTTCACTGTCAATCAGCTTAAAATGCGAAGCAAACATCTTTCTGTACACGCGTGTCGAATAAGAAGCCCGTTACTATGACGTTTTAATCATAGATTCATAGCCATTCATAGCTCGCGTGTAGCTGACCAAAGACGTAGACTGCAAAAATAATATATCTGATAAAGGGGATGCAACGTTGTACTTTTGCGTGGCGTGGGCAATGGTGGGTGATCAATAGTGATCATGCAGCACGATACCAATATTGGTGAAAATTACCATTGCATCCGGGAGGAATTTGGGAAGACAGGTTGGCAACATTACTGCAGCTGGCTGGCAGCTGTCACTTCACTTGTCAAATCAAATTGTTTTTTTATTTTATTTCAACCTCGCGGCTGGTCGGGTGCGGTTAGACAAGATAGTATTTTCATTTAATTTGTTCAAATTTTCGTACAAATCCCCAGTGGAATCACAAAATGGCTCAAGCCCTAAAGAAGCTATCCGTTCAAGTGCTCAAGAACAACGTGGAGCAATACATCGGCACTACAGCAGTGCGGGCAAATAGGTTGGTAACGTGACATAATGCCGGCTTTTTAGATATTATTATCTTACGTAAGAACAATAAACCTTGAAACTGCGGGTCTGACCTTTAAATGTATCAGGATAAAAATAGGGACACTTTCTTTTTGGATCTATTTTTAGTGACAGCATAGTTGCTGCGCCCAATCCAGGCACTGGTGTGTGCTATTGCTGTGCAGAAAATATTATGGACAATTTGGTTAATTGGAGGGCCGACCTTATGATTTCCATTTGTCAGTTTGGGATGGAATACCTGCCAAAACAATGACTTAGATCCCGCAGTAATTTTAGTAAATGGGTGGCTTTATTTCCATAATCGCATATCTATTTAACCACCTGAGGGCCAAGATAGATGGTTTGCTTATTCAGTAAAAAAAATAGCACAGTTGCTATTGTTTATTTCGATAGGAGCTATTTTCCTGCAAATAAACTGGTTTTGACGACTAGCATCTGTACGGTTTTCTTTTACAGAATAAGACACAGATCTATCGAGTCGCCATAGTTTATGTATGGTTCTTTTTATTCACGAGCCAGGCGGTCCCAAGCACCTGAATTACTTGATGGTATACTAATGAATAGTTGTGGGTATACCATGTTTGATTGGTAACTTATCTATAATCTAGTTTTTAAAATTTGTTAATTTTCAGTTAGAAACTATCCTACAGTATTCTATCCAACATCAATTAACCTTTATTAGTGATTGTCAGAACCAATACAGTGTCAGTTGAATCTGGTTTGCACAGGAATACTCTTCTTTCAAACAATAAACACTACCAGACATGAATATAAATAGGTGCTATGCTGTGTGGTATTATAGGATGGAGCATCAAAGGGTACCTACATGAAATTTACAATTATTTTATTTTGTTTTTTTTTTCAGCCAAATTATTACCTAAGCCTAAGAGTCAGTTTACTTACTTAGCAGTCTTTTAGGCCGTGTATTAATGCAGTGCACACAGTTTTTTTTAAATATTTTAACCTTTAGGGCCATTTACAAATTTTGGTTTGACAAAGTAAGGACTGGAGATATTTGTGGAGTCCTATGAGGTGGGACCAAGTGTCTTCCAAATTGTTGGATAAAATTAGCCACAGTCTCATAATCCACTTATCCCTCAGCACATGGTGGAGCAACATCCAGATGGGCCCTCCCGACGTGATCCTCGGCATCACGGAGGCCTACAAGAAGGATGGAGACTCCAGGAAGGTCAACCTGGGAGTCGGTGCCTACAGGGATGACGAGGGCAAGCCTTTCATCCTCCCGTCTGTTAGGAAGGTAGGTTTAGCTTTGCTATACTTTTTTCGTGTGGCCAGTCTAGCTGCACCTCCTGAAATCCTCCTTAGAAAGTGGAGTTGGCTCGGACACACACTTAGGAGACACCTACCCACCTACCCAACCAAGCAGGTGCTAACCTGTCTGCCCGAGGGCAAATCACCACTCACCAATCACCAGTGAGGTGCCGAAGGTCGGTCTGGACTGGAACGATCTCGAACCAACTGCGCAAGATCCTCCCAAGTGGATAAAACTTCTTCGAGCCCTATGTCCCTTCTGAGGAATAACAGGATTTAAGTCAAGTCATTCAAACCAGCTGCACAATGGTCTGACAATATCAAGGCCGCAGCATGCTAAATCTGGACCATAATATTGTAGTATTCTTACTAGCTAAGATTGAAGAAACATGGAGCGGCAAACGCCCAACAGTGGATAGATAAGTGCTGAAGAAGAAGAGAAGAAAATATTTTTGTATGCTTATTCTATCTAACTTTAACCAATTGGTATTACTTCGGCTCATAGACGCCCTGAGGGTACTGGTTTGTTTTTTACGCCAATCAAGCGGTTAAGCAAAGACTTCATTATGCCTGTATTTGATGCTAAGACTGTGGTTTCATGCCATATCTGCAACAGAATTGGATGTAACTTGATCCGTTCAGTATTTATATGACGCAGTCAAATAAAAATGTAATAGCCAAAAAGTTCAAGAGTGCCTAACATTGAATTAATAATAATAAAAATTGGCATTGTAGTGTTTGTAGCGTAAACAAAAAAGTAACAGATTTTTATGCAACACACAGGCCGAAGACATCGTGCACAGCAAGAAGTTCAACCACGAGTATGCGCCGATCGGCGGCGAGGCGAGCTACACCGACGCTGTTGCCAAGCTGGCCTTTGGTGAGGACTCTGTCGAGATCAAGGAGAAGACAAACTGCACAGTTCAGGTGAGAATAATTCAACAGGCTTCATTTGGCAACATAATACACACATCAAACAAACCCTACAGACAGTATGCCCCGATCGGCTGTGAGGCGAGCTATACCAATGTTGTTGACAAACTGGCTTTCGTAGCTGGCTTTACAAATGTAAGGCAATTTTGGCAACATAGTGTCAGTCCCTCTAAAGAGCAGCGCTCGCCGGGATACTTGGTTATACTTAGGAAATTCATGTAATGATGGTGTTATTATGATAAGTTGCTTTTTAGCAATATCTACTAAAGTATTATGTGGTAACTGACCATGATGTAATCAAATTGTTATTTTCAATAGATAATCCCATAGGTAGTTTGACAGTTAAGTAGCTGATCGGTCATCAAAACCCTGGATTTAAAAAAAAAACCTAAGAGTACATGACCAAAATGGACCATATATTGTATGAAAGTGAAGATAAACACTAACTTAGGTCCACTTGCGTCAACTAGGGTTAGCCAGTTAACTCTGAGTTAATCAAATTAACTCTGAGTTAGTTGGCTAACCCTTGTTGACGCAAGTCCGCCTTAGACTGCCTCAAGACTCAAACTATTTCAAGCCCCCACTCCACAGACTCTTTCCGGCACCGGAGCCCTTCGCCTCGGCTTCGAGTTCATCTCGAAGCACTACGCCAAGAACAAGGAGATCTGGATGCCCAACCCCACGTGGGGCAACCACCCGCAGATCTGCAACACTCTTGGCCTCTCGCACAAGAAGTACCGCTACTACGACCCCAAGACGCACGGGTTCGACCTGCAGGGCGCTCTCGAGGACATCCGCGTGAGTATAAAGCCGCGTTTTCACAGTCAAATTACAATAAAACTGTAATATTTGTAGATAATAAGAAGATAAGCGTTCTTGTACATGTTTATTCTTCCAATTTCCCAGCTTGACAACCGCATGACAAAACAATAATCATAGAGAAACCTGCAAACTCCACATTCCTCCCATAATAGAACCCAAACAATAAACTTAAACATAAACTTCCTTTTTAACTAAACTGAAATCAAACCCACTTAAAACTACTTATTCCTAGATCTTAATGTAATATTCCTAGTAGGATCGTCTAAGACCACCTCAGACTCAGGTGTCCAAGTACTGTCTTGGTCGTCCGGAGACTCCTCACTTACATACACACTAGAGTCACAACTGACGCTTGGAGAAGACAACGCCTGAGATAACACAGAATTTGAAGCGTTATTTAGCATCTGAGCATGATTTCCATCCTGATCGGATTGTTGGTCAATCGGATTGTCGGTGCTACAACGGATGAAGGTGTAATCAGTTTCTGCTTCTGACTTGTCCTTAACTTCATGCTCCTTCTCCCCTTTAAAATGCACAATCTGATCCACATGTTTCCTGACCGCCTTGTTTAATGAAGGTAGAAAGATCAAAAACATCCTCGAACCAATGTCCTTGTGAATCACTCCTCTCAACCATTTAAATTTGTTTCCATTATTGAAGTGAATTTTAACCAATACTTCATCATTCACTTTGAAAGAGAGTTGTCTAGATCCGCCATAGTTTTTAGACTGTGAGATCTGTTTATTACACACATTAATCTTTGCCTCAGCCGACAAGGAAATGTTGGAGGATTCATTTGCTTTTGAATTAATGAAATCCAATCTACATTGTAAATTATGTCCTAGCATGAGTTGTGCAGGGGAAACACCGGTGCTGCCATGAACAGAATTACGGTAATCTAATAGAAACTTGTTCAAACGCAATTTTAACTTGAATTGAGAACTTGTATCTATAGCTAAGCATTTAATTGCCTTTTTAACCGTTTTAACTGAATTTTCAGCCTGACCATTTGACTCTGGATGATATGGCGCGATGGTCAAATGCTTGATGCAGTTCACCCTACTGTGACGTCGATCCAAAGCAAACACCTCCGCCGGACGATCCATACTTCCCGCTGACACTGACGTGCCGCCTGAATCTCCACTGAAATGTCGAGTATTCGCCATCCGAGCACAACGCACTGCCTGCGCCAAATCAATCGCCTTTGAAAACGTTAACTTCTGAATGTCCTCCGTGAAGAGGCGTTCACGCTCTTAATCATTTTCTAGACCAATTACAAAGCGGTCCCGTAGCACCATCTCCAACTCGCTTCCGAACTCGCAGAACTCCGCCAAACCGCGAACACGGTCCGCCCAGTCTTTGATGTCTTCACCCGGCTTTTGCACTGCCTTGTAAAATAGAAACCTTTCCACGAAGGAGCAACGTTTCGCAGCAAAATGGGAGTCGAATTTGTCTATTAAGATAGCATAGTCACATTTGTCTATTTTCTCTGGAAAAACCAAATTTTTCGCCACATTGAATGTTTCTTCTGCCAACGATGTTAGTAGAATGGCTCGTCTTCGCTCATCCTTGATATCGTCTTCTATTTTAATACCGTTTGCAATGCAGTATTGATTTAGCCGCACTTAGAACGACTGCCAATCCTGGAAACGGTGGTCGAATGCGAGATTTCCACCTAACACTGCAGCCATATTTACGATACCACTTATATCGCCAACTGCCTATTGTGAAAACTCGATTTCTTCGCTGGATTCTTACGATAACTCGTCGCCAATGTAATATTTGTAGATAATAAGAAGATAAGCGTTCTTGTACATGTTTATTCTTCCAATTTCCCAGCTTGACAACCGCATGACAAAACAATAATCATAGAGAAACCTGCAAACTCCACAAAAACGAAGAGTACAATTTACTCTATGACGATTGACGAGCACCGTCCAAGAGAGCCGGGGCTTCCGATTGGTCGGTTCTTCTGATATTTTGTCTATGGGCGCAAAAACGTCAACTTCAGGGTGCACTCTAAGTCGATAGTAGGCTGTCTACTGATCAATACAAATCACTTGTATGAGGTGGCGACAAAAATGGAGCGAAAAAAATATCAGCTGTTTCATACATTTGGCGGAGTACTGAGTCGTCCTTTTGTATGGAACAGCTGATATTTTTTTCACTCCGTTTTTTTCGCCACCTGGTACAAGTTGTTTGTAATGATCAGTAGATCACTTTAAGTTCCGCTATCGACTTAGAGTGCACCCTGTAGGACGGAGCTCTACTCGTCAAATTGCCTTGGATGGAAATAAAACAAAATGGCCTACCAATCAGAATCCTTGGCTTGCTTGAACGGTACTCTTCGTTTTATGTAATTTGACTGTGAAAACGCGGCTGAAGGGCCCATGGCAAAGTTTTTCAGCTATTCTAATGGTGGTGCTTCGGAAGGCACGTTAAACCGTTGTGCCCGGTTGTTGTTGATTAATAACAATCGGTAAGCCGTGGGCGGCCTAAAAACTCTGACACCAGGGGTGACCACTACCTCATGAAAAAGGATGACTATCCACAGTTACGGTAAAAAATACATAATCAAAGTTGGGAAATACCTTTAGCAAGAATAACACAATCTACAATCTGCAATCAGCAAAAAGATAATCAACAAATCTCAGTGTTTTTGCCAGGTCATGTTAGTGGCGTAACGTTACTAAACACTTATCTTCCTTTATCAATTGTTGGTCCTCAATTTTACCGATAACGAAGTCATGCGGACGCGACGTGGTGGAGCGGTTACCATGGACCAGATATTTGTACAATGGATTATATGACACATCGCTCTTTATATATCATTAGGTGCAGCAAAATGCAACAACCAATAAAAATATTTAGTAACCACTTATTATTAGAGATGGATTGAATGGATTTAAATTAGGTACTTTTAAAAAAAAACTTTCTCGTGAACCCCATCCAGCGATTTTACTTACTTGTAGCAAACGACAGGTGTATTTTTGACCTAAATTATGACTATCGAAGTTTTGTAATTTGTGCAATCAGAGCATAATATTATTAGTCCGTCCGTAATAACCACGCTATTCGCCGATAAGAAGTTGACGCACATCGGAGGTTAGAATAATACTATGAAGTAGTGTAGTACCAATAAAATTATAATCTTCATAAATAATAATAACAGATGAACGAAAAAGCTTTCTTTCGATCGGAGCATTTAGCTGGATAGTAATCAATCAACAAAGCTCTTGAAATCTATCTGGAAAGTCTAGTTTGCTTCGAATTGATCCCTGTCTTATCTGAGCTGCACATTCGATTGCAATTCTTACTCGTACCAGAACTCAAGATTGTATTCTTATCAAGTTTGTATTCGTCTCCAGCTACGTTTCCATAGAAATAATAAGTTTAATCCGCGCCTTTTGGCGACGTTTTGGAACTGAGACACGCGTAGTAAGCAAACTCGCGTCGAAGCAACCTTGTCGAAGTAAAATAAAGTATATTTTGGATTGACTTTGACAAGGTTCCATCCCATTCTCATCGCGCACGGATTGTAATACTGATTGTTTTCTGTCGACAGTCCATCCCAGAAGGCTCGATCATCCTGCTGCATGCGTGTGCGCACAACCCCACCGGCGTCGACCCCAAGCCGGAGGAATGGGAGCAGCTGTCCGCGGTAAGAAACTTTTTAGGGTTCCGTACCCGAAGGGCGCCAAACGGGACCCTATTACTAAGATGACGGTCAATAAAAAGACACTAGCGCTGCCGATGAAAAAAAAAATCTTCTTTTTGGATGCGTTTTATGCACCGAAACATTTTTTTAGCTAAAAACGAGCCGTCAAATTAAATCCCTAGGCTTAACAATTTTTAGGACCTAAGGTCTAGATTCCACATCCTAGAACCTACGAATCAATCCAGCCGCCGCCAAAAGCAGCAGTTTTCTTTTAAGACGAAATACGATGCACAACTAGCGAAAAACGCTTTTTTAGCAAAAAACACTCCTGCGATTTATCAACGCGAGGCTTAACTATTTTTTTTAAGACCTAAGGTTTGGATTCCAGATCCTAGGACCTACGAATGCAGTCGATTCACTCCAAAAGTGGCCACTTTTGTCCTTAGATCCTAAAAATAGTTAAGCCTCGCGTTGAGAAATCGCAGGAGCGTTTTTTGCTAAAAACGCATCCAAAAGGAAGATATGATTTTTTTAAACTTGAACTTTCGTAAGCACTGCTCATTTACGATTTTTCATTCACAAAGTAAGAGAAACCGTTAAAGCGATATAAAATATGATTTTTTTTTCATTGTCGGCGCTAGTTGTGAGAATTATTGCGTCTTAAACTAGCCGGGGTCTAGTCTTTTTTGAAATTCTTCCTCATCTTGCTCACCGTTTCCCTTTACCCGGCAGGCCATCAAGAGCCGCAAGCTGTACCCGTTCTTCGACATGGCCTACCAGGGTTTCGCGACCGGCAACGTCGACAACGACGCCTTCGCTGTGCGACACTTCGTCAAGGAAGGTCACCAGGTCACGCTGGCGCAGAGCTTCGCCAAGAACATGGGTGAGCGGGCTTTCTATCCTCTTGCAAGGTCACTAATGTATGGGTAGGAACGAGAGTTCGCAAGGAGTCGTAGCGTTTTGTACAGAATGGGGTTGAAGACACCATCGGATGATTGTCGCTGAAAAGCGAGAAATCTCACACTTTACTGGTAATTCTGAACATCATTTGTTCCGAGTTCCGACACTTTTGAAAAAGAGCGATAAATACTTTATACTTTATTGCACACGAGAAAAAAAATACAACATAAATTGCATACAGAAAAGTAGTGGTGTACATGGCGGACTTATTTCAGGAGAAATCTCTTCCAGTCAACCCTTGGTGTGGTGTAATGGCATGTGATAGCGGGAGGGGAAATAGTGCACAATAAGTAAATAAAATACATACTAACATGCATACTACGGTAAATATATAAAGATAATATATAAACAGTACTTATTTAAAGATCGTATACACTACATAATTAAATAAATACATACATATACTACAATATATACAGGGTGTTAAAAGACGGCCAACAAAGCCGTAAAGCATACCTTCCTGACACCAAGTTAAGTTAATTTAACTTTAAGATATCGCTGGGAAATGAAATTATTTTTTTAGGTATAAAAAAAAATACTTTCGTCTAGCGCGCAATGTACGGCTGCGCAATCCGGGGCGGTCTACGAGTTCTACGACACACAAAGCGCTAATTTGTTCAGTTGACAATTTGACATGGTTCAGTATAGTGATAGTGAACTTTGAGATAGTGGCAGTGGTCTGACCTTGGCTTCGCAACCCGCGAAGCCTTTAAAGAACATCTACAAGAAAAATACTCCAAAGATTTCTTCGCAGTCATTTCAGAGAAAATAGCAAGTTTTATTTTGACACTTCTGTAAATGCGCGAAAAAACTGGTTCCCTTACAAATTGTCTCAGTTGACATGGTTTAGTCAGTATAGTGACCGAGGCAGTGGTCCTAGATTACCCTAGGTGCACTGTCCCAAATTATTTTGTGCCTGCTTTGAGATAGTAGGTAATATGACACACCATCGATTAAACCTCTATTGAACAAGAATTTGGCTGTTATATCTTCCAACACACCAAATTGAATACAATGGTATGGTACCTATACAATACAACCTTGAAGCTTATCATTTTGTTGAGTGTAGACTGCGAACAAATAACGTATGATTGTGTGTAGGCACAATCATTCATTATTTCTTAGCATTTCTACGTACTAATTGCGAATTCAATAGACGAGGCGCATAGTAATTTGGTCGCCTTATTGCAATATTTTCAATATCAATAACGGTGACCTTGTTTATAATCTTATCAGAGTTTTGCGTCACTTGTTATTTTTTGTTACATGAATTACGTGGCGATTAAATCAGGGCCACAGAGGCGAGTTATCTTAACTGATTCAATTGTTTTTGCCCCTGACTTCGTCTGACAGTATGATTTCATAAGTTTCGACTGACTGACCATAAGAGTTCGTATACAACATTGTAGGTGTTCAAAACTGAGATCTTGAATTCTATAGAACTTATGAACACATTACAAAATACTTATTAAATAGCGTAACAGTTGGCAAAGTGGTAATGAATGACACAAATACATTAATGATATTGTCACACTAGGTTAGTAACTATGAGTTACAACACGGTTTCCATATCCAGACCGTTTAGCTTCTCAATGAAGCTTTACCCAATGAGCTGATGATTATAATTAGTTCACATCATGTTGGTGTCTCTTGTTGAGATGTTGTATGATCTAGGCTTAGCACAAGAATGGGAGAGGTCGTTTTGCAACCATATCTCACTCACTCTATGTAGAATGTAGATAGAACGATTAGGATAGATAATTATAGTTAAGGCCTTTCCCATTCTTGTGCCAAATCTGCTACAAAAAATAATTCACACTTTCGCTCGAGAATTTAAAACTTGTACACACGACAGCACGTCAGGGCGTACACTTTTGTTGTAAACTCGCCCGTAATAGTTAGGGAGGCGAGGTAGCTAAATGGCGTAATTCAACGGCGCCGTCGAGACCTATCAAAATCGAAAGATAAAATAATTTCGAAAAGAAAAGCTCGTATGGCAAAAACCATTTTAGCGGTGGGTTTGGCGTGTACGGTTTTTCAAAAATGTTAAAAAAAACAGTTACTTGGGCATTCTCGAGCGCGTCAGATATTCATACTACGTATGCCCCGAGTGCCTCTGATAACAACGGTATACTAATCTGCCGGTTTGCGTGGTGGGGGTAGACATATAAAGAAGTCAAAAATGCAAAAAAAAAATTTACTCGAGCGCGTCAGATTTTCGGAAGGGGTGTTAAGTAGGCCCCAAGGAAGCTCCCTTTAAAAAAACTGACGATTTCGGCGTGACGATAAGTTTTTTGAAATTGCAAAAAAAAAAGTATTTTTGAAATACTCGAGCGCATCAGATTTTCATAGGGGAGGTTTATCTCGGTATCCTGAAAGCATATTTTTTTAATCTGACAAAAATGTTGGTGGGTTCTCTTAATCTGACCGAAAAAGTTTAAGTTTTTATGATGCTTCAAGTCAAAACATTTTAACTTTGGACAAAAATGTAAAGAGACCTTTTTTGTGTAAAATAAAATTACCTTTTTTGTTTATTTAAACTTTTTTTTTGTAAAATGTATCGTTTGCGACTTATATGCCGTAACGCGTTCTTAGGAAGACGAAATGGCTCCTCCACACTTCCGGTCATGCGGAAACCGGCAGATTTTGTATTTTTAGTAAGTTTTAGATTATATTCTTCAAAATAAAAAATAAAAAAATCGCGCTCGAGAATGCCGGATTATCGTTTTTTTTTTACAAGTTCGCGACCCTATAACTCGGCGGCGTCAAGGACTTATCGTCAGATTAGTTAAATTTAGTCTTTAAACACTTAAATCAACCCCCAATATCTTAATCTGACGCGCTCGAGTATTTCAGACTATCCATTTTTTTTTACTAATCTGATCGTCTATCCTAGGCGCGCGTCACTACATATAGAGCTAAATACTTTACAAGGTTGTTCTATTAGGTCTAAGGTATCTCTCATATCTTAAGCTGCCACGCTCGAGTATTGCCGAAAATTCCCCTATTCGCCTCCCTAACTATAACGTAACTGAGTAGAGTGTAAGCGTCGACGTGCTGTGTACCTGCTACCTTTAGCTAAACGATTTTAACGTCATAAGCGGACGAGGCGCCATCTGTTAAACCATACTACAGTATTACCTACTATTGTCTGGGGGGTTAACCTTGACGCTATTGCGATCAAATTGAAAAAGTTTAAAAATTAATTTCTCTTTGAATTAGCATAGTAATGCTTTGATTTTAAATACTTTGTAATGTTTGTTCAAAGGTAAGGCTGTTTTATTCAATAAAAACAAAAAATGCGTCTTAATTTAAAAAATATAAAATTTTGTAAATTGCGCCATATTGCGGCCGTATTGGAAAAATGCGTCAAGGGTAGAGGGGCAGATCTGGCCTAAGTATGTAACGCAATGGCTCAAACGTCCCAGCAGAAGCACAAAATCGGGTTTTCCTCGTTTTCCTCCTACAACCAGATAACTAATCCTCTAGAATTAGAATCAGAATATTCTTTGCTGTACTACAAAAACATTAAAAGGACCGACAGCATTAATAAATCGTAATTGAAGCTGTCAACAGGGAGCTCATTTTGGCACCATTGCGTTACAGGCTAAGGTCCCTGTTAACATCCAACTCACCCCTTTCCAGGTCTGTACGGCGAGCGCGCCGGAGCCCTAACCTTCATGCTGGGCGACGCCGAGTCCGCCGCTAAGGTGATGTCGCAGGTCAAGATCATGATCCGAGTGATGTACTCCAACCCGCCGCTGTACGGAGCCAGGCTCGTCCAGGAGATTCTGAACACACCCGAGCTTAGGAAGCTGTGGTAAGTCTTACTAATTCATGCCAAAGTCTCGGTTACAGCTAATAATCGAGGATACTAATTTCCGACGCATGGTGTGGTGAAAATCGCTATTATCTAAGTGTTGTAATCGAAGCACTCCTATAAGTCGCCAGGCTGGTCCAAGAGTTCACTTCAACATCCATGAGCTAAGGAAGCAGGAGTAGAAATTGTGCCATCTCATAAGAGTCTCTAAAATCGATAAACTATAATAATAATATGATAAAGTAAGATTAAGCAAAGCAAAACATTTAAGCCGGCTCCACACCAGACGATCCAGCGTGCTCCGATCGCGCGCGGCAGGAGCAAATTCCAAACAAATCCAATCCATCCAGCTATTAAAAAATCTATTTCTCTTTACAGGCTGTCCGACGTGAAGAGCATGGCCGACCGCATCATCTCTATGCGCACCAAGCTGCGCGCCGGCATTGAAGGCGCCGGCAACCCGCACAAGTGGCAACACATCACCGACCAGATCGGCATGTTCTGCTACACAGGACTCAAGCCTGACCAGGTACGTTGTCTATGGTCAACCCGCACAAGTGGCAACACATCACCGACCAGATCGGCATGTTCTGCTACACAGGACTCAAGCCTGACCAGGTACGTTGTCTATGGTCAACCCGCACAAGTGTCAACACATCACCGACCAGATCGGCATGTTCTGCTACACACGACTCAAGCCTGACCAGGTACGTTGGCTATGGTCAACCCGCACAAGTGTCAACACATCACCGACCAGATCGGCATGTTCTGCTACACACGACTCAAGCCTGACCAGGTACGTTGGCTATGGTCAACCCGCACAAGTGTCAACACATCACCGACCAGATCGGCATGTTCTGCTACACACGACTCAAGCCTGACCAGGTACGTTGTCTATGGTCAACCCGCACAAGTGTCAACACATCACCGACCAGATCGGCATGTTCTGCTACACACGACTCAAGCCTGACCAGGTACGTTGGCTATGGTCAACCCGCACAAGTGTCAACACATCACCGACCAGCGGGGGGAGCATGACTTTTATCGAGGCGGATTTATCCAACAAAATGGCGGTTTATCAGCATTTTTGACGTCTATAGTGGGTTATATATCGTCGAAAGCGATATATAACCCACTTTATACGTCAAAAATGCTGATAAACCGCCATTTTGTTGGATAAATCCGCCTCGATAAAAGTCATGCTACGGGGACTGATCGGCATGTTCTGCTACACACGACTCAAGCCTGACCAGGTACGTTGGCTATGGTCAACCCGCACAAGTGGCAACACGTAGCGATAGTTACAAAATGGCGATAAAATAGGAACGAAAACGAAAGGGCTGTCGCCTCGACAGAATATTGTAACGAACAGACGGTTGGAAGCTTGGAAGAGAAAAATGCTACCAAACGCAGCCCAAGTAGTGGGGGCAGGCAATGCTGCCAATGCAACAACGAAAAACGCCAACATTTAAATGGGAAAACTAAACAAATTGAACAAGGTAATATGTGCATGAAAAATTTCTTTTTTTTACCAATTTATTTTTAGTTTCAATTGTTACTAAAACAACACCCTGTATAACATACCCTGTCCTTGCAGGTGGAGCGTCTCACCAAGGACTTCCACATCTACCTGACGAAGGACGGCCGCATCTCCGTCGCCGGTATCTCCTCCAAGAACGTGGACTATATCGCGGAGGCCATCCACAAGGTCACCGCTTAACCAAACCCACCGGACCATCGTAGTATAACCCGTGTCATTAAAGAAAACATTTAGGACAAACTTCAAAACACTCGCCCTCTCGCTCTAATTAATACAATCAAAGCGAGACAACGCTAGTTTTGAAGTCCATCCTAAATGATTTCTTTAATGTCACGGGTCAGGATCAATTCAGTCTTTGTGGTGTCTGAGAAGTTACTTAGAAGCCGCGTCCCAATACTTACTTACTCCGCTGGGTTTAAACCCAAAGTTGGTCCTGGAGCGTAATTGTCTAACTTTTAAATCTTGGGATTATGATCGTGACTTTAGAATAGAATAGTCTAAGTTTTAAATCACAATCGCCAACAGAACGGTTGAGTCAAAACGTCATACACATTGAATGATATTGAGTGAATGATTTTGCTATTTTCTACACTCAATATCGAGTCGCTATCCCTATCCCCATCCCGATCGAACTAAATGACAGTTTGAGTCAAATAAATGCAGTCTGAAGTTCGTAAGCACCCTTCAAACGTCATTTGAAAGGGATCGATAGATTCGAAAGTTAGAACATATTTTATTTGTGTAAGCATAATAATTTTATTAGTGCTCACTTCACATCCGTCAAGAATATTTAATTGAACTATAGCAAGTTTTGCGAGCACGAATATCGCCTTCGGTGAATACTGTTGACGACGGTGTGACGCCGTAGCATTTGCCAGTATTTTCGAACCATATAAATGCGATAACTGATGTAAAGTGGTCTAGATTTGCTTTATCTAAGCATGACTTGATTTACGTTGCAAGTTCTTGATGTCAACGTTCGTGTCGAGATTATTGTCAAAGTTGCACGATTTAACTTCAGCGATTACGGCTATCGCTACCGTTGATTATGGTTTCTAATGATTGGCTAAAGTTGGGGCGCCAAAACTTCCTTGTCTCCGCCATTTATTCGAACCAGATATGTCGATATTGTGCGTAAACTTGAATGAAATTGGAGTAGTTTTGCAAAGAATCTAGGCCTTGGAGAGGCTGGAATTTTTGTAAAACCACTTCTGTGACCACGCGCTTGATTTAGTATTTACAACCACTGCTGATGATGTGATGTCGTACTGACTTCTATTATGACACGATGGACATGTTTTAGTACTAATGCTTGGTGTTGGTGCCAAATCCCCTTGCTGTGGTTCTGTAAACATATCTTGCTTGAGTGGTGGACCGAGTTTCAGTGTTGCTATCTTTCTTATAAGATAAAAAAAAGTATTGTAACACATGACCCGAAGCGTGTGGTTTTAGAAATAAGAATACCTATTGCCATATACATCGTCAATAGTCGATATTATTTCCAGTGTAAGATCAACATACTAACCGATAACAATGTTTCAAACATACGTATCTGCTGATATGAAAAAATTAACCTGAAGCCTTTCTTGTAAGTCAAGTTCAAACTTTGTATTTATTACCAGTTGATAGTCTTTTTTGGACAAAGTAAACTGCAGCATTTATGAACACTTTGAATAAAAACACCTGCGATCTTATTTTTTTACACAATAATCTTGAGTATGGTACAGTCGGCCAGTCTCAGATACCCCTTTTTGTTCGATTGGCGCCCTTATGCCGCGCGCGATAAGAGCTGCCATGGGGTATCTGAGATTGTGGCCGACCGTACCTATTACAAGTTTGTGTGAGATTGATTTCGTTATCTATTTGTATGCTTATATTATGTTTTATTGTTTAAATATACATCGTAAAATATTTTTCTTGTTTTAATTTATTTTACTTTCCTTTTTAATTTTTCCAAATACATATAGGGACATAAGATAAAACTATTTTTATATGATTAAACTTTTATTGTTAAAATAATAGATAAAATAAACTTGATGCAAAAACACAGAAATTGTATTAACATGTTTCCAGCGATTGTCTACCGACATTACTACTTTCTACACAAAATATTTACAACTGACAAACATAAGAACGTACTACTCTACGTTTCGGTATTTAAAAAAAATATGATGCAGGTCAATCTTTAACATTGCCGTAAATAGCATTTTTTTATATTACAAAATACGAATATTTCATTACTTTACACCGGGCACAGTTCCTTTGAGGATAATCGCTTATTTTTTAAGAACACATTATCTCCACAATTTTATTGCATCGTGGTAACAATATTAAACATATTGACTTGCATCAACATCCTTAGCCTACACTTCTCTAATCTTAAATCAGTTAATTGTAGGACATACACTTTTAGAACGTGAGTTGCGTATATTTTATTATTATGATACAGAATAAGTCGACTTATGTCAATGATATATCAATAAAAATATACTATTTACAACATTTTGCATACCCCTCAAACTACCAAATAGCAATATTTCTTAAGAATGCATTTTGTCTCACTTTTCCAAAATAATATGTAGCTTAAATCGTGAGGACCCAGAACTGGGCCTCAAATCTGTAATTCGCGTATGTAGTTGATAGAGAATTAATTAGATAAATATGACTGTCTTCGACACTTCCTGTAGTCTAAAATCCTATTGAAATAATATGAATATTTAAGCTACTGAAACGGCCATACTAATCAAATTAATTATGTACATATCGAAGTATGTATGCCATTTTACAGACTTGAGGGCCTAAAGGCCAATTCTCGACTATGTCGAACAAGCAACTATCAAAGGAAATTGTAACTTTTCTTTGATAGTTTTCAAGAACTGGGGCCCGAGTCTGTAATGCAATGGTGCCAAAATGCAGTTGACGGCTTCAAGTACGATTAAATAATGCTGTCGGTCCTTTTATTGTTTTTGTAGTACAGCAAAGATTCTAATTCTAAATGATTAGTTCGCTGGTTGTACGAGAAAAACGAGGAAGCCCCGGTTTTTGTCCCCCTACTGGGACGCCATCGATACGCCATTGCGTTACAGACTGGCGTATTCACGTAGAACGCTGGCTGCCAGCGCCGATCCGCCAGCGCTTATCGGAGCTGGTCGGCTCAGATAACAGCTACATAAAGAAAGCAGGCAGAAGCCGACTGGCAGTCTATGAGTAGCACGCATGAATGTTTTTTATCTCTTTTATCCCAAATAGGTAGCTTACTGAACACTAGTGAAATCAAAATGTCAACAGCCATATTAAATAACGCCAAATACGTGTTGTTGCATTGCAAACTGCAAACAAATGGCGGCCTTATCGGAGCAGGTCGGAACTTGTCGGCGACGGTCGGCGCTTATCGGCGCTGGTTCGGCACAAAGTATAGCGACTGCCTGCGCCGACTACACGCGCGGACCAGCTCCGATGGCGGATCAGCGCTGGCAGCCAGCGTTCTACGTGAATACGCCCTTAAGCCCCTGACCCTTGACGACATATCATGTACTTCACGATTTTGACAAATCATCATTTTACCGAGCACACAACTTAACTACTTGTTTTCGCCGTAACTGATCCCGACTGGTAGGCACAATGCATATTTATTACTTTATTATACACAAGTATACATTTTAATACGAAGATTGGGATGGGATGCTCAAATCGTACCTAAACGTACTGAAATTCTATTTCATGGCATTCATGTGCTACAATTTACCAAGAACGAAATTAAATGTTGTTTCCTAACATAATACTTTATGCAGGATAAATTGTATACAACGAGAATTTTAACTGCGAACATAAAATATAACGCTTTATAAATCAGTCTTTATTTTTATCAAGCTACAGTAAACAAACATATTGAATTTATCTAAAAACACAGAATATCGATGAACTCATAACAAATAGACTAAAATTCTTCTACTGGTTTAGTTTACAGGGATACAGGGAATATTACATACAATGTAACTTTCGTAGCTATTTCAAGGTCTTGAGTGATGTGAATACAGAAAAAAAAAATCCTAACTTATCCAGTGGTTGGTAAAGTCGATAATTTGTGCAAAATATTTATTATGCTGACCTCCATTGCTTACAACTGACTGGACAATACCTCCTTTATTCAGCGTCCAGTTGCACCCCAGCTTTCACTAAATGAAATAGAAGTTCTAGATGGCTTCCCCAGCACTTATTCATCCTCTCAGCATAGTCAGCCTATTCCACAGGAAAGACATAGCCAACAAATGCGGTTTTTGTGATTGGTCCGATTTAGTTACTAACACTCCTACATAGGCTATAAATACGCAGAAGTCAGCCTATCCAGCCGAAAGAAAGAGGTCAGTGCTTCCACAAAATTAGTGGCATTATATTAAACACGGTGCGATACTTATGCTCTTGCCTTAAAATTATTAATACAACATCATTGAGCAAAAGATTCACCATTACATTTAAAGTGATGCCAAAGAAAATGTACAGATTACTCAACAGTCACCAGGAATTTAGCCTCATTCACACTAAAATATCAAAAGGAGACCTGCCAAAAGACTGATTGCAACAAACTAAATAAATAGGAAAATTAACCAATAAAACACACTATGTGCTATCACTCAATCACCGATCACTCGAAAAATCCCCTTTCTAAAACCCTAGTTATATTTAAAACACATTTTTAACACTTACTTTACACTTATTGCTCATTGTTTACTCGAAGGCGAACTTTCACTTACTGTATGGGAGTCTGTGGAGGCTGCCGAGTCCTCGCCGAGCAATCTACTGAGCTGCTCGTCTAGCGACGGGACCGTTCTCCTGGGCTCTTCATCACCAGCCATCATGCCTTCTTCTAAGTAAGAAAAAGAGTCTAAATTGATGTCGGACGTACTTATTGCCGTGCTGTAGATGTCTATTCTCTTGAGCTGTGATTTGGCGACCTTCTCCGATAGCTTCTCCTTAGCTTTGCTCAGCGCTTCGACTTCAGACTTGTCTAGCGACGCGTCAAGCTTCGTCTCGGCCTCTTTTAGCCTCTTGGACTTGAGCGCGAAGGAGGAATCGTTGCTGGAGGAGCCCTCGTCTTGTAGCTGGCTGAGCAACGTGCGTGTCGCGTGAGACAGGCCGCTGGAGCTCCCGAAAGTTTCTCTGCTCTCACCTGGTAAAAGAAGAAAGTGTTAATATCCCTTCGAGCACCTTCCTGGAGAGAAAGTAGTGGGGGAATCCACGAACCACTCGCAGAGTATATTTATACAAAATTGACAGATATTATCGATGATGATACCCTTTGAACCACTCTAGACAAATCGATGACGAGTAAGGAACAAAAACCATATTAAAGGGTGAAGGTGTCTCCTTGTTGGTAAGAAATGTCCCAAGAAACATGGGTTCCAAATATTCAAAATAAGAGCTCACCCTGGAAGTGGGCTGTTTGTTTTCGGACCACTTCTTACGCGCTGACCCGTCATCTATTTGTATATTGTAGGTCGATGATGGCACCAAAAAAATCTAATCCTAGTGAAAAAGAGTTCACGTTTTTTATTTTAGTTATTGAATATGTATGGGTGACATAATAGAGGGATTTAGTAAGCCGCCGTTTTTTAGTATATCTAGCCTCAAGCCGTAACCGAAGGGTGTCAATAAAACTCCTAATAACCGCAACTGTGGATAAAGCGAAAGAGATTGTAAGTATTGTAGCAAGTGGCCAACTATTGTCTCTGGCTACCCCTCTGGGATACGGGCGTGAGTTTATGTATGTACTTATTTTGAGTTTTCCCACTTGCGTGCATCTTATTGCCAAACGGACGTATGTATTCACCTCAACTCTTTGTCTGGTAGTTGAAGTTATGTCTAATATAAAAACCTTACGATAGAGTCTAAAATCAATTACATTTGTCATTATAAGGGTTAAATAGTGGTTAAAGTAAAAGTAAGGTTAAACTAAAGTACTTACCACTCACTGTCGTCCCTTGTATGCTGCCTTGCGGAGAGTGTTTGCTCTTGGACTTACGCGTGTCAACGATGAAATCTGTGTCACTATCGCTCGACATTCCCAGATCGAGGTGCAAAGAGTTCAACTTGTCGTCATCTTTGCCTTTTCTCGACACAGGCGTCTCTAGTTCCATTTCCCAGTCGGTGACGCTCGAAGACGTGTCTTTGGCACCTTCCGCGTCTTTGCCAACTTTCTCTATTATAGGCATGTTGGAACTCATAGGTACGATGTCCCCTATACTCTCTGCCGTAGAGTCCAAACTACTCGCGTTGCAAGTTTCCTCAGTGATCTGTGTATCGAACAACACTGGCGTGTCTTCCGTAATTTTTAGCTGGTCTTTCTTTTCTTCGGCCGCCTGAGGGTTGGCTACGCGACTGTCCAATATTTCAGACATAGTGGTCGTTCGTGCTGCTTGGTCATTGTTCAACTCTAAAACTATTACGTTTCCCGTCGGTTTGGCCGTCTCTGTTTCCGTCTTAGAGGCTTGTAGGAGCTGGTTGACGTTCTTACCCATGATTATTTTGGACATGTCATTTCCGTTCTTAGTAAAACTTAACGCTTTGCCTATGGTGGCTCCTTTTTGGACGACAATGACGTTGCCTTTCGCACTGGGCGGTCGGACGATAGCTTTGGTTGTTTTCGCCGCGGACAGAGGCGTCAGGCCTTTGACAGGCACTATGTCAGCCATGTTAGCAGTTTTGATTTGCTCCACGCTCACCACCTTTGCGCTTGAGGGCATGGTGTTTACGACATTGCTTCTCGAGACTACCGTTACGGCTGAAGGCTTCGCTGGCGTCGTGGGCTGTGAACTAACTGGGACTAATCTCATTGACGACGGCATTCCTTTAATTTGTAGCAAAGGCAAATTTTGACCGCCCTCGGGGCCAGGTTTCGTTCGGGTCTTTGCGGGAACAACGACCATTTTCTGCCCGGATTTCGGGTTGAACAAGAACGTTTTAGCTGCCGATACTTTGATATCTGTCGCGGGGATGCCCTTAGCTGTTATGGTCTCGCCGATTCTTGGTGACACACTACTCGTGCTCATTGAAGAACTGGGCGTCGACGAGGATATTAAAATTTTGGAGTTCGGTAAACTATGTTCCGAAGGCGATTTCGAGACTACGATCATCTTTTCTGAGCCCATTGGCGTGTGGGGTTGAGACTTCGCAACTGGCCCCAGTACTTTGGTCGTGATAATTTTCCCTGGAGTCTTGTTGCCAGGCGTGACAACGACTTGGCGATTCGAGAGAAGTCTCAGCCCTTCCGATGGTTTGTGTAGTATTTTTATGTCCGGTATTTGTACTTTCCTCTCCGGGACGGGGGTATGTGTGATGTCGCCGCGCTTCTTTATAATGAGCTGGCAGGGTTTTCCCGAGAAGGTTTGTTTGTTGGAGGGCGTGCCCTGTGCTTGGAGGGCCGGGTCTTCGTGGGTTGCCGAATCCGCTACTGAGAGTTCATTCGGGACTGTAGCCGGTTGCGTCAGGAGTTGCATGGTCGCGGACTCTCCTAAGCCTGGTGATAAGATCTTGGCCTTTTCCTCTCCCTCGCCTTTCTTGCTTCCTAAGAGCGACTGGGCGTAGCTCGCTTGGAAAGTATTCGGCGGCACGACGAAGTCTAGTTGCGTGGGAGCGGTACTGTATTGCTTTGTTGGTGTGGTTTTCATATCATGGGATTTCTTCATTTGCGACTTGTTTATGACAATTTTGGCGGCATTCTTGTTCTGCCTCCGCTGCTTTGGTTGTCCGCCCCGGGAGGTCGGGTGGCCTTGGTTCGATTTGCTAGTCGATACTTTGCTCACTTGATTGTATGAATGCTTCGACTGGCTTGATGGTTTAACTGTGTAAAAAAAGTGATTTTAATAAACAGTAGGTACTAAAAGAGTGGCCTAAAAAGAAAGGTAGATTACTCATATTGTGTTATTACTCTGGCTAAGGTTTGAGTGTCTTATATTACAGCAAAACATTTTAAAAAAATTGTATAACATAACATGTGGTTTTAATGAAATCTTACTTGTAGCAGGCTGTGAAAACTTGCTGTAGATCTGTGATAGGTTCAAGTGCTTCTGGTTGGTGTTGACTGGGATGTTCCGGACAGTCTTCACAGGAGTGGGAGCCTCGTCCGGTATGGAGCCGCTTTCTGGAACTTTCCTCTTGCGACTGATGAGTTCTGTGTCCCAGATCTAGAGAAAAATTGTACATTATTTATATTTCAAAAGAAACTTTTTAATTGTATCTTAAACAATTATAAGCAGTGATCGGAGTAAGTAGAGCATATTATAATGTTAGTATGGACATTATTGGACATGCCTAAGGGTCCTGAATTTTGAACCTTTACATAATATTTATTTACATCCAGGAATTTTCGTGTATTTACACAAAATCGCTCCACCTACTCCGATCACTGATATAAGTCACTATGGACCATCCATGCAGGGTTAGAAGGACTTGTAAAAACAAGTTCTTTCATTTTAACATTACTATGACACACAAAAGAAACAGAACAGGCCAAGTAACTCGCCTTAGTAGTCTGATCTTCCATAGCAACAGGAGGATACATCATCTCCTCCATATTCTCAGTGGAGGTCAGCGCACTCTCTGCCGTTTGCCCCTCAGCATCCGGCATCTCCTCCTCGTTGGTCTTGGGAGCGACGAGGGACTCAGCTTCCAGTTTCAATCGCAGCTCTTTGTTTTCGGCTGCCATCTCCTCGGCAACTTTATCCGCAGCCTCTGCGTAGGCAGTTTGCGGAATGCCGCGGGGCATAAGAGGGACCCGCCGTCGGCCTTCGTTGATCCATCCTATGCCCGTGTTTGGACCGCAGAGCCTGTAGATGGATTATGAGGATGTGACAATGTATTTGACTATACTACATATAACTACAAGTTGTCACGTTTTCGGTAGGGGTTTTCACCCACCACACCACACTTGGTGTACGCACCAAGTGGAATCTGAATGGACTTTTTATTGGTTAAAATATGGTATTTAGATTTTTTCTATAATATTTTTCATTTGGATTGAATTAAATGTAAACCTGCTTTATAATTGCACATTTTCGCACATTTAGCTCTTGGTTTGCTGCTTCTAATTTCTTGTAACTGTGAAATTTATTTAGGCCCTTGAAAAAGCCTAAAATAGGATACCATTAAAAAAAAATACATTGCACAAGTGTATGAATGATGGAAGGATTGCTTTTCCCACCAAATTACTCGCCACAATGTAGGAAACTTTATATATAAAAAAAAAAATTGTATCGGTCTTTTAAAATTATCTTATACCTAAGAATTTAAAAAAATCCAGTTTTGTTTCTTTCCATGAATTTCTTACAACTCTTTTTCTTAGATTTCAATCTAAGACGAAAATATTGATAACAAAATATAACCTAGGTTATCTGTCGCAGTATTACTTTTCCCAGTGCCAAAACGAATTGCAATCACATTGTTCAATACCACCAAACAAAATTAAATGGCAATCAGATCTACAGGGCCAAGAAATAACCTTACACAATGGAAAGAAAACAAAATAACAAACTACACACAGCTTTCCAAGTAAATGTTCAATAACTACAGCTTCATAATGTAATCCATCTCAAAATTTATCAGAAACTGCAGCAATAAGATGCCTCACACTCAGCCATCTTTGCTTTTGATTAAAAGCATAGCTTTGTAGAAAAATAAGTCAACAATCCAACACAAAATCCAACTAAAACTAATACAAATTACTTACTGATCAGCAATAGTGGCCAGTAACTCGTCATTGGCAACGCGGCGCGCCTCAGCGCTGTGTCGATCGCTGCTTATATGTAAAACGGCGCGCAGATCCTCTAGAATCTTTTTTCTGTTGTCCTCTAATGCCCCTTGTGCTCTAAACACATCAATCATATTCGAGTAGGCTTCTAGCTCTGCAAATAAAGGATCGACCATGTAATAAGTACAAGATAGAACAAACTTAGAGTTGAAATAACACAAGAAGATCAGTATTCATTTAGGAAAACCATAGGAGGGAAAATGCAAGCCATTAGGACTAAATATATACCGAGTCTCCGAAGCGTCCGGCGACAATCGTCGCGGTTCATGTTGAGAAGCATGGGCCACATGGTGTAGCGTTTCTATTGAACACTGCTTTGGACAACTTTATTCAACAGATTTTAACCATATTTTCCTAGATATTCAATTGGCAAATATCCATACTGTTTACTTCAAAAACGATAATTCGTTCGCCAGTTCGTTTTGACATTTTGCAGAGGCTTGTGTATTGTCTATGGTTTTTAGGGATACAAGCTCAAAAAGAATAATTTTCCCAACGAAGAGAACAAAAAAATGTTAAAAAAACCGTTTAAAAAACTGCATTACACATAAAATGACAAGTTAATGAGTAATGCAGTTTTTTAAACGGTTTTTTTTACAATTTTTTTGTAAGTAAAAACTGTGACTGTACATTTGATTGCACCTCCACATCAAGTACAGTCAGCCACACGCTAGGATACCCCTCTTTGTTCGATTGGCGCCCTTATGCCACGCGCGGTAATAGCTGCCATGGGGTATCTGTGACTGTGGCCGACCGTACATACAACCAGGCGCTAGCTAACTAAAAGCAGAGCCGTCTTGTTTCGGCTGCCCTGCTACTGCTACCTACGGTGCGTCAGCGCCACCATGTTTGCTAAAATCAATAAGCATCTATTTCTAAGCGAATTTAAGGCCAAGCCTATGAGCGCCAACTAGATACCAAGGGCTTTGAATTCAGCTTTTAAGTGTCAGTTGAAAACGGGCCATTAGCAAGAATAAAGTTACATGAATTTCTTATAGGACATAAATAAATAGTTACTAAAGTTCATTAAAACATTATAACCCGTGTCATTAAAGAAAACATTTAGGACGGAGTTAAAAACCTAGCGTTGTCTCGCTTTGACGGTATTAATAAGAGCGAGAGGGCGAGTGTTTTAAAGTTCATCCTAAATGAATTCTTTTATGACACGGGTTATACACTTCTTTGTTTGCGTAGTCGGGTAGAAATAAAAAAAATCAGGATTATTTTTTTACATGGCAATCTCAATATAATAGAAACCATAGACAAAGTGGCGTGGTTTGTAGTAGTTGGAGAGCTGGTGACCAATCGAGATATTTTTTCGTACAAGGCTGGGAGTTAGTAGGCTGATAGAGTAGACTTCGCTGAGTCTGGGAAAAATATTTTTTTGGTCCGGTCGCGGTTGAAAGTTAGATTTTTTCGACTTTGAAAGTTTAAATGTATGGGTTGAGTCATTTCTTTTTTGTCTACAAGGCTGGGAGTTTTAAAGCTGCCTTTTTAGTCTCCGCTGATCACGAAATCACTATTTATTACTACCCCAACGCGGTAGAAATATTGTTTTTTATAACCTAGAAAGTGTGAATTTTTGAGTTTTTAAAATCAGACTTTCAACCACGCTCGGCCAAAAAAACAAATATTTTCTTATCCAACGGAGTCTCAACAACTAACCTAGAAGTTTCTAGCTTTGTACGACAAAAAAAATATACTGAACCCATACATTTAAACTTTTAAAGTCGAAAAAATCAAACTTTCAACCGCGACGGTGACAAAAAAATATTTTTCCCAGACTCAGCGAAGTCTACTCTATCAGCCTACCAACTCCTAGCCTTGTACGAAAAAATATCTCGATTGGTCACCAGCTCTCTAACTATAGTATGTTTGCAAAGACATGTATCTGACTAGGTGCTAACTGTAATGAATGTTTGTTATTTGCTGAAAATATAATAAAATAAATGTGATGTTACATAATCGTAATATCAACTTGATTAATGTGCAATAAAATGCAGTTCCAGAAAAATTAAATACTTTGATTCAACAATTTTGTTTTATTACTTACCTTCGTAAATATGTTTTGATCACGTTCCGTTTTGTTGGTCTTTTTTTCTTCACGTCTAGCACGATTGACAGTTATGTTTTGACGGCTCGTTAGATCTCACTTTATCTCACTCTCTAGACAGATCACCAGTCAGTAAGGACATCGTATTATGTGATTTATGTGTGTCACGTTATTGAGCTTTATGTGAGCCATCCACATCAATGGAAGAATGAAACACGAATATTCTCTGCTGACGCTAATGGTACCATGGAATGATGGAAACGGAACGCAAGTCGCAACGACCATTGTCTATGGCATTGTAAAAAAACACAAACAAACATGGCGGTGATGTTTTGATTTTTACACAGAACAATGATTTTTAAATTCGTGCCGACCAACGTATTTTTATGTTTGAAATGAAAAAATAACAAAAATTGGTTTTATTGTTTTATTTTTGTGTTTGAAGATTCAGTTGCATTTTCTCTCGCAATGTTGTCCCCTGAAGAGATGGCGGACAGGGAAGCAGAAGAGCTTATCCGATACATAAAAACTCTGAAAAGGGGGTTTGACAAAGACGAGTTCAGCTTACGAATTGAAAATTTGGCGCATTTTGTCGACTCTATTGGGTTATCCAACGATAACTTCAACAATTTATTCAAGATTTGGTTGAGTTTGACGATACGTAAGTACTGTTTTATCTCTACCAAAATAACACTTCTGTGGTAATTTCTTCATCTCAACTTGGCTTGCAGCTGTGACGAAATGGATGAGCATAGGCGTCTGCCTGGTACCGAGAGAGCCGGTCCATGCTCGGACCGTGGAGTACGCGCTGCGGTGGCTGCTAGCCAACCACCAGAATCAGACCAGCTTCACCCGCATTGGATTCGTTCTTGACTGGCTTACAGGTACACAATTGATCTACAAAAGAAGGACTTTTTCTGGATTTCTATATGTTTAAGGTAGTGCATAAAGTTAGTGAGAGACCTCTGTTCCCTGCCCCCAACTTGATGCACAAACCGTTAGTTCAGACTTATAAGCACCTTTTATTTTGTCTATAAATGACTGTTGCTCAACTGGTTAATATACCTGTGGCATACTCATTCACAGACATGCCTGTAGCCGTTAATGACAAAAGGTAGAACAATAGACCACATACAAAGTACACATACAAAAGATCCATGAATGTGTTAAAGTGTTAAGTAGATACTGTAACATACTTTCAGAGTCAATTATTTATTAATGTTATGATGTTTTTTACTTTACATGTTTTTTACCTTTAGCTGCCATGGAAGCTGGCTGTGTTGTCATGGACGTATTGGACCTGGGCTATGAAGTCTTCTACATGCTACTTTCTCATGAAATCTTGGTATGTAAAATATCAATATTATAATTCAGCAAATCATAAAAGAGTATGTAAAGAGCTTGTTTTATTGTACTCATGAGCTTCATTGAAACATTATTGTGTGTCTGGTGCTGCTAATTGGCCATTAACCAATTGGTATTACTTCGGCTCATAGACGCCCTGAGGGTATTGGGTTTTTTTTTACGCCAACCGAGCGTTTAAGGTTCCCAAAAAGTAATGTGTTTTAATGGTTATAATTTTATTGTATAATGTTCTGACTCTCTTTTCAGACAAAGCATGCGATGAAACTGGTGTACACCCTCAGCAAACCAACTGATGTGACCAGGCAAAGGGTCATTGAATTGATTGACATGGCTAAAAAGAGGGATGCTAAAAAAGTAACTATTACATTACATCTAACTATGTAGGTATTATAAACAATCAAACAAAGACACACCAACTTTGAACCCTTTTTGCTACACAAGATCTAAGTATGTCGCTTTGATGCTATAGCTGCAGTGGGACAATGCTTAAGAGCATTGTACCGCCCTCATTCACAAAGAAATTGAGAAAATGTTTTCATACCCCTAAATATTATCTAATTTAATTGATTTCGCAGTCAATATGTAAGATTTTCTGTTTTCTAAAATTTTTAAAAATACCTTAAAAATATCGATTGACACCAAAATCAATGAAATCTGATAATATTTAGGGGTAGCAAAATATTTTCTCCATTTTCTCAGAAGGTATGGGCGTGAGCGTGGCAGTGCGTGCAGTTCGCAATCCTCTTAACACACTGAAATAATCTTCCTCAGAGCAAATGCCGTCAGATTCAAGTCCTGCTAGGCTTGTTCAAGTGCTACAGACCAGAGTTTGTACCAGAGAGTGTGCCAGCCTTCTCCATTCACACTGCCTTCAAGAAAGTCAATGAAAACCTGGTGAAGCGTTTCAGTAGATGCCAGGTAAGATGTAAACAACTCTTGTTCAGAAACTTTTCAAAACAAAATCAATTCTCTGTACACATTTTCGAAAGTTACAGGAGAGCCCTCGAAGCTTGGAGACGTATTTTATTAACAAATATTTCACTTTTCAGACTCTAAGAAATTCTCAAAAGGAGACACAGCGCTTGATTTGGAGCAATCCAGTGAATGTCAAGGTGAGTGTGCAAAAAATGATTAAGGACGAGTTATTTCCTCACTAATCTATTTTTCCATTCATGGGGATCATAACCATCTCAAATATGTTGTATGCTAAATACAAATATTTTTTCTTTTCAGGGAAACAAGAAGACGGAACCACTTGTGCCAAATATGGAGGTTCCTGCAATGGAGTTCGATAAGCAGAATAACAAGAAAAATGTGTTTGATTTCACTGAGTAAGTTAAACTACGTATACAGGGTACCATTTCAGCACTGCCTTCGCGGCGCTCTTTCGTCCCCCTCCACTTTTTACCACCATTCCAGCCTCATTGCGGATCATACGGTTTAGGAAGCAAAATTAACTTTCCGATAGTTACTGCCGATTTCTGAATTGAAAAATTCACTAAGCAAGAAGGTAAGTATCGTTCTGTTTCTGCAGATTTCTCACAAAAGAGCGCGACAGAGCGATACGTAAGTATTTGCTTAGTAAAATTCTCAATTCAGAAACCGGGCTTTAGTCCTCTGGTTATGATCTCTCCTGCCCCTATTTGTTACTTTGCGCCGCAAAAGCAAAAAATAATTTTTTTTCGCCTTCGTCGTTGTTGGAAATCACCTTTAGAAGTTGACTTGTTTCAGGAATAAAGCTATTAAAAAAAAAAAATCGAGTATATGCATATCGTTTGATTGTGATTGTTTCAGGCCAGCAGCCCTCGTCGGATACAAGCTGCAACACAACATCTCTCGGCCAGCCAAACTGCGCGCCCTACTTTGCAACGAAGCCGGAATGACGATACTGATCACGTCCAACGAGAATACACACGCGTTCTTCTCGCATGACCTACACCATATGCTTGTTGATTGTAAGTTGGACTTTATGGCGTAAGGATATAAGTTGCGATTTTGAGTACAGGCTCCAAACTCTTTATGATTTAACGGTTTCACTTATTGTGGTCGGGATACCTCGCCAGAAGTCTCAGTCATGGAGCAGAGGCGAAGCTTTTGCCGTGGTGATCGATCTCTCACTGCGGGGTCCTAGTCGTTGCGCCCGTGCGGAGAGTTCCGTTGCGGGGGGACTATCTAAGTCCTTTTCCAACTACGTGAAAGGTCCAAGTTACAATTTTTTTTTGTACGTACATTTGTGAATTTTTAGGCTCCAAAAGGGTATTAAGTTATATCACAAAATGTGTACGCCACTATTGTAATTCTCGCAGGTTTCCTCCACACGTCCCCGTACACCTACGCGCAGAAGCAAGACTTCCTCCAGAGGCTGGCGACGTTGCAGCGTACGCTGATGCAGGGCATCCCCGTCATAACGAGGTTCCTCGCTCAGTACCTGCCCCTGTGGAATGAGAAGGACTTCTTCCATGAGGTTAGCAGCCTAATTTTTATCAACGCGTTTCGTGGCCTACGCCCCTGAAATGTGCCACACGCGCTTATTTACATTTATAACTTTGTGTGCATTAGCTTTGCCTGAGCGATGGTTTGGTCCACATATTAGCATTGTTTTGATACTTCTTCCTAAGAATGTATAATAATTATAAATATATACCAATACGAATCTAAGGCATTTGATTGTATAAAACTTATTTTGAAGAAAAAACACTGAGTAACGGGAAAAAGTATTGGGCGTTCCACAGGGGTCTTTCCTAGGGCCGTACCTTTTCTTCACCTATAAATAAACTGTCTAATACATTTTGTGCCTTTTCAGATACTTTCTCTTATAGAGTGGATAAGCGTGGACTCGCCCACCCACGTGCCTTACATCCTGCGGCCCCTCGGTCGCGTGTTCCATCGAGCGAGACCATTGGAGCAGTGCGCGATACTCAATACTCTCGTCACCTTGTACGAGAACCTCGTAAGTAGAGTTTTACTCTCTCTTTAGAAGTTTAGATAAATAATAAGGAGGAAAATCGAAGCTGACAGCTGATTTTGAATATACGGTTTTTGTGTACTTTTGACGAAATTTTCTTACGGGTGTTACGCAACTGGCAATAATACATTTTCAATTTCATTATCAGTCAATCTCGGACCACTGCATAAACCTTTTCTCACGCCACCTTGAGTCTCACCATCTACATTGGTCCCTTCCCCGACCATTTACCATTTAGTAAAAACGGTTTTCTTTGGGGTTTAAAGATTTATTGTAAGGTTAAAAAATTCGCACGGGACAGGACTTGAACCCGCAACCTCTTGCATACCGTGCAGGCGCTCCACCAATTGAGCTATCGAGCCAAGTAACTTGTCCCTACCAAGGGCTTTAAAAAAAAAAACTTAAAGTGGTTCGGGATTCATAAATTTTAATAATCCGGTAATATTTCGCAGGCCTTCGCGAGTGTGCGACAAAAGCACTACTTCATGGGCATGGTGCCTTCTCAAAACTACGCGCCGCTGCTTGCCAGTCTCGCCAACTTCATCGGCGAGATATGTGACAAGGCGCTGCAAGTCAGCCCGCGTAAGTCCATCTACCTTCTTGTTTGAGATTTTTTAGTATCCTTTTACCAATCTTGTAGCATTACCATTCGCTAACGGTAAAGGGGCAAGCCTACTCCTTCTAATAATAATGTCCCAGGCAGTACAGCGTCTGCATAGTCTCTTCACCTATCTAGTGTGAGTGAAGATGCAACTGAACGTTGTATAGGTAAATACTGCGAAGATGAAATTGATCAAAGCTTACTAAGAGCGTGGCAACGAGCCTTTATTTGTCTTCGGTTTTAGGGTACGGAACTCTGTAGAAATAAGTTTGATTTATCAGTGAAGTACTTAACTTACACCTATCGCTCCACAGAGGACATGCGGGCGCTCTACTGGTCGCTGCGATCCACCGAGAGCGTCGTCCGCGCGCAACTGCTGTACGACATACCGCTCCAGCCGCCGCCCACGCTTCCGCTCTCGCTGCCGCTTCTGTCCACGAGCGCCGCCGCGATCGACAAGCTCGCCGGCACCATGTTGCTGTAAGTAATCAGGAACAGAAGTCAGTGTGTTGGTTGGAACAGTCAACGGAGCGAGCGAGCCTCAGCTGTGGTACGATATACCGCTACAGCCGCCGCCGACGCTTCCGCTCTCGCTGCCGCTTCTGTCCACGAGCGCAGCCGCGATCGACAAGCTCGCCGGCACCATGTTGCTGTAAGTAATCAGGAACAGAAGTCAGTGTGTTGGTTGGAACAGTCAACGGAGCGAGCGAGCCTCAGCTGTGGTACGATATACCGCTACAGCCGCCGCCGACGCTTCCGCTCTCGCTGCCGCTTCTGTCCACGAGCGCAGCCGCGATCGACAAGCTCGCCGGCACCCTGTTACTGTGAGTACCCAGGAACAGCTGTGGTATGATATACCGCTACAGCCGCCGCCGACGCTTCCGCTCTCGCTGCCGCTTCTGTCCACGAGCGCAGCCGCGATCGACAAGCTCGCCGGCACCCTGTTACTGTGAGTACCCAGGAACAGCTGTGGTATGATATACCGCTACAGCCGCCGCCGACGCTTCCGCTCTCGCTGCCGCTTCTATCCGCGAGCGCGACCATCGACAAGTTCGCTCTACTAGCGCCATCTTGCTTGCTTTTTTGGAACTTTGGGCAACAAAAATGTTTAGCCCCAAACATTCAGGGGCGCCGGCTGTACAGCAACCAGAAACGATGAAATTCGATAATCTACCACTAGATGGCGCTGCTCACAATTTTTGTTTTAACACCACGATTTCGCGTTAGAAAATAGAAAAGGAATCCAATAAAAAATCACTCCGTCTCATCATATTGTAATGTTGATAGACCGTTACTAAAAGTCAGGTCGTCTTTGTGAAAACTAGGGGTGCGTTACATATTTCAGTGCCTATTTCACAACATTTGTGCACATACCGGGCCGGATCTGGGCTTGTGGATGAGTCGGTAAAGTGAACTCAATGTCGCTTGTAATAAGAACAGAGTCGGAGGTTCGTCTACTAGTGGCATTTTAGCCATAGTAGATGGCGCCACTTGTTGTGTTAAGAGAAATCGGCACTTTCAATGATTTCGTGTAGCTCTGGTACTCCTTTGGGGATTTAGGTACCTATAAGATGTGATAGCTATGTTTATTTGGTAGGAACACCAACATAAAATAAATTTAAATATTATGAATTTTTTTTATCAAAGAGTGTCCCATTGTTCGATACTGAACTTCAACCAACATTATCGCGACAAATCCTAACAGGAAATTATTACATTGGCCTTTTTGTTTTTCTAACCATACTTAGACCAATCAGATTGTCATCTACGGTGTTGTAGACCGCGCCGGATAAATATTATTTATCTACTTGAACTGACGAAAAGTTTTGGATAAAGGTTCTGTTTAAAATATCATCATCGGCCTACCTCTGCCCACTGCTGGGTATACCTGTGCCTTTCTTCCCCTGGCGCCATCACTCACTCTCACCATCCGCATCCATTGACTCTCCACCGAAACAGTGAGGTCAACCATCCATCGGACTTCTGGTCTTTCCACCAACCGTATGTCCGCCTCGCCGCCAATGTTGGACGGTAGCAGCGTGGCGGGAAACTCATAATGTTCCCAGTTTTTTTAATTTTGCAGCTAAACTAAGCAATTTTTTTTCAGCGATTTTTCGTTCGCGGCAATAACATAGTATTATTTTCTTTATTGTAAACAACAAAACAACAATAATGAAGAATACCATCAACTTTTGATTTTTATCTTACCATACACTCTATTAAAAATGGAAAATTTGGGTGAAAAAATTTTTTTGATACGACTTATAGTTCTCGAGATATTTAATTTTAAACTACCTGTGCGACGGGCGCGCGGTCATCAGCTGCTGTGACGTCACAACTCCACACGCACCCGACACATACACCGTAACACTCATTCAAACGGCTGTATCTTTGGAACCGTACTAGGTAGCCAGTTGAAATTTTCAGAGATTATGTTTTATTATAGTGGATTACCAAATCAATAATAAAAATTAAAAGATATTAAAAAATAAGAGGGGTCCCCATACAAAAAACGTTGTTTTATACTTTTTGCTCTATAGAAAAAACGGTAAGACATACAAGCAACAAACTTGGTATGATTATAGGGCTTACTCCATAGTATAACAAAATAATATAAAAACTGGCCAAGTGCGAGTCAGACTTGCGCACGAAGGGTTCCTTACCATCTATAAGAAAGGTGAAAAAATCACAATTGTTGTATGGGAGCCTCCTTAAATGTTTATTTTATTCTGATTTTTGGTATTTGTTGTTATGACGGCATTAGAAATACATCATCTGTGAAAATTTCAACTGTCTAACTATCATGGTTCATGAGATACAGCCTGGTGACAGACTGACGGACAGACGGACAGACAGACGGACAGACAGACAGACGGACAGACAGCGGAGTCTTAGTAATAGTGTCCCGTGTGGAACCCTTCGGGTACGAAACCCTAAAAACGGTCAAGCGCGACTCGGATTCACGCGCCGAGGGTCCGTATAACCAGTTTTTTTATTGTATGGCGGTAGGGAACTCTCAGTGCGCGAGTTCTACTCGCTCTTGGCCAGTTTTTTTGTGTGTTTAGTCAGGTCATTTTTCATTTTTCAAAGTCGTCATCCATAGCTAAGTAAGAATATATTATTTTAAGTACAAACCCGTGCTAGGGAATATTTTAAACAGATCTTGCGGCTTTAAAACCTGTCCCAAGCGAATTTTTAACGTTATAACTAAGTAATATTATATTAAAACACTACTGTAACACTGACTAAACACACATAAAAACTGACCAAGTGCGAGTAGAAATCGCGCACTGAGAGTTCTGTACCACCATACATTAAAAAAAACTGGTTATACGGACCCTCGGCGCGTGAGTCCGAGTTGCGCTTGACCGTTTTTTATATTTTTTTGTTATACTATGGAGTAAGTCCTATAATCATACCAAGTTTGATGCTTGTATTTCTTACCGTTTTTTCTAAAGAGCAAAAAGTATAAAACAACGTTTTTTGTATGGGGACCCCTCTTATTTTTTAATATTTTTTTATTTTTATTATTTCTTGGGTAATCCACCATAATAAAACATAATCTCTTAAAATTTCAACTGGCTACCTAGTACGGTTCCAAAGATACAGCCGTTTGAATGAGTGTTACGGTGTATGTGTCGGGTGCGTGTAGAGTTGTGACGTCACGCGAGTTTGCCGCGCTCGCGCGAAAAACTCCAAAAGGACGGAAACTAAAACCGTCGTAACTTTAAAACTACTGGCTCGATTTGAATGAAACAAAAACAGGTGTATTTCTAAATTTTTAGGCTACACGGTCATAAAGTTTCAAGTGATTTAACAGACCCACGGACATTCTTCATTCAGTCGATTATGTGTTCTGGACATAAACTAGTTTTTTGGGCAGTGCCACTGCTTTCTCGACCAGAACACAATATAATCGGCTGAATTGTTTGTTTTGTTGTTTACAATAATGAAAAGAATACTATGTTATTGCCGCGAAGCTCAGTTTAGCTTCAAAATTTAAAAAACGGTTAACATTTTGAATTTCCCACCACGCTTTTATCGTCCGATCTTAACCACGAAATTTTCACTTCCAGCTACAAGTCTATAGTCGGCAAAATGAAGAAGTCGTCAAGCGCGACCAACCGCAAGCTGGAAGACCAACTTTGGACTCTTCAGGCTTACACCGTCGACATGATCAGCTGTTTGTGGAGCGAGCAGGTCCTCAGCGCGCGTCAGAACGGCGTGGTCTTCAGCAAACTGCCTCCGCTGCTCGTCGAAAAGCTAAGCAAATCTGTACCTAATGTAGATGGGGCTTTGAGCCTAAGATCGCATGTCGCGTTCGCCCCGTACACCCAGGTCGGCGGCGTGGATTACAAAGATACGACCAACCAAATGTGGTTCGAAACGATCGTGGCGCTGGAGTTTAATAACCTTGGGAAGTTCTTGAAGATGGCTTTGCCGGAGTTGAGGAGTATGAAGTGACAGGTATTATTTTTAGTATTTTTTTTAACAATTAAGTCTTTAGTTGACGCGGTGCCGTTACTCTCCAGAGTTTGTTGTCGATTAATGCTACGAGTGGACATTGAAAATAATAATGCAGCATAAGTTATGCTCCGTATGTTGTCTGTAGGTAATTGTTTGTAAGAAAATAATGTGAAAAAAACTCTTAAACGGTTTAACGGGTAGTAAGGTTATTTGTTTGCCGGAATAAAAGAAAATATTTCGGAATATTTTATTTCTAAAATCTACGATAAACTACACTAAGACTGCGTTTGATTGGCCCTAAAATTTTCCTAAAAAAACTTTTCGTACCTATTGCGCAATTTTCCGCATGATTTTTTTCATCGTTTGAGGCTTGCGGTTTGTTTATGGTGATAAATTGGGATTAAATAATTTATTTAATTTTATCGATTGATCGCAGGGCAAAAATATTTCAAACAAAATGTTGACTTGTTAATACTACTATTAGGTTTAGAACCGTTATAATCCTAGTATCCTACAAACAATGACTAATTGAGTACAATACCTATTAAAATTAAAATGTTTTAATTTCATAAAGATTTTTATAAGGTTAAAAAATTCGCCTGAAACAGGATTTTATCCCGCAACCTCTTGCATTGCGGATTTGAGTTTGTTCCAAGTGAACTGAATGTACAAGGGAAGGAGCTCTCACCAGCGTGAGAGCGCAAACGTGTCAAAGAACCAGAAACTCCGACACCAAGTTCCTGTGACTCAATAGATTCAGATGTTTTAGACACCGCCGGTGCAACGAAATCTAAAGAGGGAGCGGAAAAGCATAAACACCAAAGAAATAATGCTACGTCAGCCATAGACACCTTCGTAAAAGCAGCTGAGTTACTCGAAAACCAATCTGAGAATACTAACGCACACAATCATTGACTCGCAAACTAGTAGTCAGCCTATAACAGTCAAGAGGGGTCGCGGTCGTCCGAGAAAATATCCTTTTCATCTCCCACGCTCGGAAAGTTTGCTGTTACTAGTAACTTACGATCGTGTAAAGGCCGGATTTAAACTATCTGAACTTTTGTGCGCTTCGAAATTTGAACGCGACGCCGGGACAGTCTTTCCCGCGCCCTATGGTTTTGAAAAAGAAAAAAACACTGGCCGTTTAAGTAGATGCCAGATCCCGATGGAAAATAAAACCTCATTCATAGTTCGTTTAAACGCGTATTTCAGCGAAAGCGATTGTTCGTGCCCATTCTCTATACAAAACTGTGAATGTAAATGGTGCATAAGCATCTTTTAAAAAGGTAAAGTCACGGAATAGAACATTCAGAAACGCGGTTTCTTCTTATAGTCTTTTCAATATTTTGTACACATATTTATTTTTAAATACCAGTAAATAAAAAAAATGCTGCGCTTCTGTTTTATCAAATAGATAATTATGTTTTGGTTTGTTAAATAAATTTTTTCAAACGATATTACTAATTTCATTTTTTATCTCCTACAAATTTTTAATTTATATGGTATAAGTTCAGAATGCACCCGGAAAAAAAAACATTCTTTTATTTACATTATTTTTGTGTCTGGATAAATAAACTTCAGGAAATTATTAATAAAACGAATGGTTTTAATACCAACGAAGCTCAAAACTTTAGTGCGGCAGCCGTAACTACAGTAAAATATGCTTTTAAAAGGAACTTATTTGACTCACCTGTTTTGCCTGTAAGTAGTTGTCTATAGAGTTTGTCCCGCTTGGCTAACAAAGTCATTTCCTCGCTTCTGTGAGATGAAAAGTTTTGTGTTTCGCACGAATGCAATATTATTTGCGTCTCGTGCTTCTGAATACCTCGCTACGCTCAGGTTTCTTTTTTTGAACCACTCGCTACGCTCGTGGCTCAATTTTAGAAACCTTCGCTAGCTCGGTTTTCAATACAAGCACTCGCCGCAAACAATAATTTTGCATTCTTGCATAACAAATAACTATTTCATCTCCCATGCTCGGAAAGTTTGCTGTTACTAGCAACTTACAACCGTGTAAAACCCGAATTTAACCAATCTGAATTTTTGTGCGCTTCGAAATTTAAACGCCCCTGTTCTGCACGCCCCATGATGTAAAAAAGAAAAAACACTGGCCGTTTCACTAGACGCCATATAATTTCATAAAAGCTTCAGAAAGAAGAGCCTCGTTTAGACGCGACTCTCCACGACAGTGCCCATTTTCTATACAAAACTGTGAATGCAAATGAGGCATAGACATCTAAAGTCACGGAATAGAACATTCAGAAACGCGGTTTCTTCTTACAGTCTTTTTAATATTTTGTACACTATATTTATTTTTAATTACAGTACAGTAAAAAAATGCTCCGCTTCTGTTTTATCAATTAGATAATTATGAGTTGGTTTGTTAAATACATTTTTTCAAACGATATAATTGAATTTACTTTTTACCTCTAGAAATTTAAAATTTATATGGTAAAAGTTCAGAATGCACCCGGAAAAAAAACACATTCTTTTAATTTTCATTATTTTTGTGTCTGGATAAATAAACTTCAGGAAATTATTAATAAAACGAATGGTTTTAATACCAACGAAGCTGAAAACTTTAGTGCGGCAGCCGTAACTACAGTAAATTATGCTTTTAAAAGGAACTTATTTGACTCACCTGTTTTGCCTGTAAGTAGTTGTCTACTTTGTTTGTCCCGCTTGGCTAACAAAATGATTTCCTCGCTTCTGTGAGATGAAAAGTTTTGTGTTTCGCACGAATGCAATATTATTTGCGTTTCGTGCTTCTGAAAACCTCGCTACGCTCAGGTTTCTTTTTTTGAACCACTCGCTACGCTCGTGGCTCAATTTTAGAAACCTTCGCTAGCTCGGTATTCAATACAAGCACTCGCCGCAAACAATAATTTTGCATTCTTGCATAACAAATAACTATTGCCAGACGGCGCTTGTTGAAAAAAGTCCTAAAGTTCCAAGTCCTCAAAAGAAACCAAGGATTGAGAAAAAGTACGACACTAGCTCCGAAGGTAGCAGTGACGATGAAATGGTCAGAGAGAATTCGGAAGGCAAAGTTTTTTGTTCGAAAGTCCGTTATCTTATCTTTAGACAATATTGAGAAACTAATTTCAATATTTTTTATTTTGGTTCAGTAGTTTGGATTTTACAACGTTTCAAAGATACGGTTTTATGACGTCACGCGACGGTCTGCATACTGTTGGCGGTCATAGGAACAAAACATTTTAGCGCATAAAAACAAAACTACTGAACCAAAATAAAAAATATTTAAATTGGTTTCTCAATATTGTCTAAAGATAAGATTAAGCCAATAACGGACTTTCGAACAAAAAACTTTGCCTTCCGAAATGGACGATGGGCAAGATAAACGAGGACATAGTTTGCCCCATTTGCAACAAGCTCTTTCGATCCGAAAACGTGGTCTTCAAACACGCCAAGCACTGCTCTGCTCCCTCTCCAAACAGATCTGACGGCGGGAAACGAAGCAGAGACAGGTCACAAGAGACAGACTCAAAATACCGAGATGAAAGGTGGTGCACCGGGTTCAAATACTGTCCCGAGCGAATTTTTTAACATTATAAAAATCTTTATAAAGTTCCTTAGCACGGGTTAGTTCTTTGGAAAATACAAAAAGTGCTTTAATTCTTTTTAAACAAAGAGAAACAAGGAATGGGAAGTTATGTCCCGTAAGTATGAAAAAGTGATAGCGTTAAGTGGTTAAAATACTGAAAATAATGTTTAAATGCAAAACTTGCGCTTAGCTATAGAGTAGCTAATCCAGCAACTGTGCCCTTTTTACCTACCTGACCATAATCGTGAATGACATTGAGTACTAAGTAATTCTTAAGTAATTTTATATTTTTTACATCAAAGACATTAAAAAAGGAATAACGAAATTCGAAGGTCGTGTTTTATTAACTTATCTGGTGGGCGGACTGCCCATAGTAATATTACATTTCATAGGTACCTACTTTCATAGGAATGTTGTTTTGGTCATTTACTTTCAGCAAATGATAGAGGTGCTCTGTCTCCATTAAAAACACGAACCAGGTTCCTTCATCCATATCTCGTGGACGCTTTATCTTCATCTAGTTCTTATGGCTAAGGATGGCGAGCAAGGCCACCATTAGAAACTCCAACTAAACACTACCTTCAGTACCTGCCTTCAGACCCTATACAGGGTGTTAAAAGACCGCCAAAAAAGCGGGAAACCACGTATTGTCCTCATCATTATGAACATTTTTGCCCAAGGAACTATGCCTGGGAAATCAACGGTTTCCGAGATAATGAGGTTCAAAGTCGGAATTTTAAAAACTTTTTTTTTGCAGAAATGTATTCAGTTCTTACCATATTTTCTCAAGAAGCCATATCAAAATTATGAATATTTCTTACAAAAAACGACGTTAAAATTGCAACCCGCAATGTATTCTAAACATCGGCACTTCAAGATTAAGTAACATAAACTTATACCTACGCTTGCGAAATATGATTTATGTGCATTACACGTCCATTGCGTAATAAAATATTTTTCAAAATTATAACCTAAAAAACCAAAATCATTTCCCAGCAATAATTTATCGAAAAAGTACTTTGTTTTGGTGTCTAGTATGCGTGGCTTTCGGGTCTGTTGGCGGTCTTTTAACACCCTGTATAGATGGTGTCTTTCCTCTAGAGCGCCGTTTCCATTCGCCTGACTAAGTATTAAGCTTCTTTAGACTATCTGCAGTTGGGGTCCGCATCATATGGTCTAGTCTGGGTAGTTCGGCCTTGCCGTTGAATAAATAATTTCTATCACAAAAAAAATATATCGTTTCTGGGCGACTTCTCTGTCCCATCGCAAATACTTACCTACTCTGCCCTTTATGATTGATCTCACTGAACAATACTCTAGCTAGTCTAGCTATTAAGGCCCAAACCTAGGCACAACTAACGCCGCCAACTAGAATCGTCAAATGATAATCCCTAGGCTTAACAATTTTTAGGACTTAAGGTTTAGATTCCAGATCCTAGAATGGTTCTAGGTTCTAGGCTAGGCTTCTAGGTTTCGGTAGTAAAACAGAAAAAAAACTGTTTAACTACAAAATTTCAAAAACTGTGAAAGTTGTCAATTTCACGCTACGCTACTTTAGTTGAACCTTAAAACGTGCAGTTCCATTTACATCCAAACCAAAAGTGTTTTCAACGTCAAACCAATCTTCACTAATGAATACATGTTTTACCGAGAAAATTCAATTTTTTTCGTCTTTACATTTAACTTTGAAAGCGGCCTTAATTTTGGGAGATAGATTTAATTATTCGCCCGCAACCCTGCCGCTTTCATCCTGGGCCCGAAAGAAAACAAGAAATCAAAATGGGCTGGCGAGGTGTTTCGCCCCCATTCATTTTAGGGTACCTACCCTAAAAACGCTGCCCCTTGCTCCCGCCGTGACCCGTTGGGTTTGGTTTTGATATTCGGAGATTTCGGAGGTCCATGCTTAAAAAATAAAAAGTTTTATTCTCGTTCAGTATCGATCGTAGATGTCAGGTCTCAGAAGTCCTTTTAAGGCGCACTTCTTCTTAACGGTTAAAAATACTTATAAGTGGAATTTCGCAATAATGTTAATGGTTTAAAAAAATAAGAGGGCTACTAAAACATATTTTTATTTGAAACATAAGATTCAATTGGAAAAAAAATGGAAGTCCTTTTTGTAGGCATGGGTGAAAATTTTGTTTCAGAAATTAATTCCCAGTCCTCGAATTATACAAAAACGATACCGAACTTGGTCTAGTTGCTTGATCTAACTCTGCGCTTTTCGCCCTCTATCCCATCATGACTCAGACACGAGATTTTATGAGACTTGAGATAACTTTTAGAACGCCAGAATGAAGGTGTATTACAAGTTTCCAGCTTATTATCTCTTATTCCGAGGTGAAATCCTAATATGACTGGATCAAAAGAGATCAATCACGAACACTTTATGGACAAGTAGCTGGCAGTATGAAAAAAAAAACCACGTGCAAGCCAAATAAAATTAAAAAGTGTGTTAAAAAAATAAAAAAAACGCTAGAAATGCATGCCTTTGTTTGTAATTGATTAATTGTTTACTCAAATTCGGATTTTACTTATTTTATAAATAAACAAGCTTCAATACATGGGACTTTACATGCAAATTGCATGAGATAATGCGAGTCCCACGGCTGTAGCTGTTTAATGCAAGATGATCAAATAAAAACATTATGGCCCGGTTTCTGAGTTGAGAATTTTGCTAAGCAAATGGGTAAGTATCGTCCTGTCTCTGCAGATTTCTCACAAAAGAGCGTGACAGAGCGATACGTAAGTATGTGCTTAGTAAAATTCTCAACTCAGAAACCGGTCCTATGTAAATTGCATTTAATCACACTGATTTAAAACCTAAACACAATAATCTGAATTCAACCTGACGCATTTTCAATAAAGTTATTTTGTTCATCAAGGTTGTACCAAATAAGTACGGTCTACTTATCACTTCGTCTTCACATCTGTTAAGAATTTTAACTTGAATAAGTTCTCCGAAAAAGGATTATTTCCTCACTAAAGCTTCGGTAAATTGTGGACGTAAATCTGTTTAGGGGCGACATTTTCAATTTCAGGCCTCTTCAAACTTCTATTTCTCTCAATGGTCAACAAACAAACACCTCTATTCCGCTTCATACTATTTGTACTTCATATCATGATGTAATATTGTACGAGCGTGTCCTCTCGTTTAAACGTCACATAGGGTGACTATAATTCAGTTATACATGTGACTCTTCGACAAAAAGTTGGTTACGAGTGGTAAGACTAAGTAAACATATTGTTGTTAGAAAAGCAACATTAGCAATGGAATGGGGCCAAATCTGTCAATTCCCAGCCGCCCCCCAGCGAATAAGAATGAAGCAAACGCTAAACAAAAAACAATAACATGAAAAGAAAGTGACAAACTGTCGCTCTTAATAAATAAAAAAAGAAATTTTCCACATCGGGCAATATTCGGGGGCCGCGGGGCGACGTAAGTTATTTTTCCATTTCCTCCTGCAACTTTACTCGTGCTCATTTATTTTTCGTGGTCCGCTCGAAGGCATAAATAATGGACACCGTTGTGGCACGTAGCGCGGGGTGGGGGCGGGTCGCATATCTGGCCCCCGGCGCCCCCTGCCCCCTGTCGCCTCAATGAGAAATGTTTCAGGGCCTTTTGTCCCTTTATGCCCCTTTTTGCGCGCGACGTCTTCAAGGATATTGTGTTAATCGGACCCGGCGATACTTTTTGCGAATTCTGCCGAAATAACAGTTTTCGTACAATTGTGCGTCTGATTGTTCTTCGCTGATATTGGATTACTCGCGCCTTTTGAGCACCGAGCGAACTTTGTACCATTGTCTTTTGATGGGCATTAATGATTCATTTGGCTTTACCAAACCCTAAAAGCGTTTTATGTCTCTTAGCCCGCTATGTAATTTATTCATACGATTTAGGATGGTCTTAATAATGTATTACGTCTATTTTAGAAAGTTGCTAATACGTCAGATGTATCTTTACCTACATGTAAATATGAGTACAGAACAATTATTTAAAAGTAAGGAAAGCGTTAACCCGTTTACGCCCTCTCCAGTCGTTTTACATATTTCTCATAACATTCGTAGGAAGTAATATGCATGCTCACGCTTTCGCAACAGTACTCTCGCTGGTAAAAATATGCGCAACTGGTAACAATTGATAGGGGAAGGCGAAGGGTGCAATAGTTCATATCGCGAGGGCCCTTGTGACCCCACTTTCCCTTTCGTCCCCTGCTCAAAAATCGTTCCGTGGCCATTGTTTGCCCGATCGAGGTGACTACTGCTCCCGTTTTTGTTTCGCGGCCGAGCGCCGTGCGTTTTATGATTTTTTCGAATTGGCAGATGGGACGTCACTTGGGAATGTTACGTAGGTACACGCAGAGATGATGGTATGTACTTACTTAGTTACCTACTTAGGTACTTGTTTGGAAATTGGAATATTACGTATTCTGGCTAATGTAGAGTGCCTCTTAAGAATTACGGAGCTCATTAGGCACTCTAGAGGAACGCCGCTCTCTCCCCACCGGATCGCGTGTACAGAAGCAACTTGCGGAGGAAGCGGTCGGTATAATATTTAAGTGGCGGCGGCAGTACTTGTTTCCGAATCTCAAAGCCCCTCTAAACCTACGAGATCTGCAAACACGGGCGTTGAATCGTGTTAGTGAAGCAGAGAGCTCTCCCGGCTGCTGTCTCTACCCGAATCGATAAAATTCGGGTCTGCGCCCCCGTGCGTTGCCATGGCAACGCGCCCCCCTCCCTCGCCCGCGCTTCCCCCGCCGCCCCCGCACCGCATCTCGCCGACACTGATGTTGACTGAGACGGATAGGGTAAGAGGCTTATTAATGGATTTGTGTTACCTCGGTGTTACCTTTAAACGAAGCTACATACAAAGTACGTTAGGCGCTCATTGAGGGGGTGCTTTTATATCGATATTGATTTTGCACAAAATTATCGAAGTGCCTTTCCGAGAGGAATTTATTTAATCCTTAGCTGCAAAGGAAAAATGTTGCCTATGTAGCGCAAATGCGGAGAAGGTCGATAGAAACAACTGGGATAAGTATGTAACAGGGTCTGCGAATAACGGCGCGCATTTTCCCGCTCCCGGGGTCGCCATCTTGCCAGACCGCGTGCCGCCATTTTAAATTGAGTGTGCCGCGTCCGTGTGCACTGAGCGTTATTTTCTTTTCGTGTTAAAATCTTTCTTGCTTTGCGAAATGAAGTCGTTATGGAATCGCGGATTCTTTTATCGTAACGTCGAGTCCAGTAGATATTTGGAGATACAGTGGTAAGAAACTTTAAGGCAAATGCTTTGTTTCAGAAAGATGAGAAACTACTTAGCTATACATTATTAAAATTAAAGTTGCATTAACCTTTATTGACTTATCTTTCTATCGCACCCAGAGGACAAAATTCTTTAATATTAACTGATCATGCTGATGCTGATTACTTTTTGTTTTTTCTAAAGCACTAACCCGTGCTAGGGAATAATTTAAACATTTATTATAAGTTGAAAAAATTCACTCGGGACAGGACTTGAACCCGCAACCTCTCGCATACCAAGTAACTGTCGATGCGAATTTCTTCAACTAGTCTCCGTGATGCTGATTATTAATTATCAAAAATAGATGTGTGTATGTACTGAATACTTAGTTATCAGTAAAATTCTTTCTGTTGTGCAATAAAGAGTTCTCTATCTACTTTTGAGTAGGCATCTACTAGATAATGCTACTAGATCTATCTCACAATACGGATATTTTATAAATAAACTCTTGGGAAAAGGTAGGCTCATTACCTGATTCTAGAGAGATCTAAGTACCTACGTTCGCTATCTCACAATACGGATTTCCAAATATGCTCTTGGAAAAACTAGGCTCGTCCCAAGAGTCCATTTCTAAGTCTTAAAGGTCTCTCAGGTTAGCACAATTTCTCTGGGCCACTGCGGACGAGAGACGAATGCTGTGAAAAAACAGAATTGAAAACGACAGCAGTAGGCCGGCACAGTTTGCCCAGTGAAGCAGAATAATAACTATTAAATAAGAACAGCTCGGCTACGGCTTTCTTTAAAATAGGGTTCGTCGAAATAGAATAGTGCCTTTGAATCTACGTAATGAGATGATTTATACAGCGTCCAGTGGCACCTTCTCTCACACTAGATCCTCACACACACGAGACCACTCGGCGGTGCAGTGCCTGGGACATTGTTTTAGATGGAGTAGGAACGGGTTGAGAACTTGAGACTGCCAACACAACAGATCAAAGCACCCAGCTTCAATCAAAGCTAGAGATCTTCTTTGTCTTTATCTTCTTCTTATTACATCATTTAGGGTCGGCTCTCCTCGTTCTCTTGCTCCAGGTTTTTCTATCCTGGGCTGTCGTTTCGCTCAGTTAGGCCCACACCAAGTTCGTTGCTACCGTGAATCGCCAGGTGGCTAGTAGACTTCCTCTGCCTCTCAGTATATCCGGGATTTCTAATCCGCGTTTGACAACATGGTTTTTTTCTATCCTCAGCTTCTCCCTTGTCAAATGTACACCGTGTTAAATGTATGAAAAAAACAACAATAATTCAGCCGATTATGTGTTCTGGTCTACGAAGCAGTGGCACTGCCCAAAAAACTTGTCGATGACCAGAACACATAATCGGCTGAATTATTGTTGTTTTGTTGTTTACAACAATGAAAATAATACAATGTTATTGCCGCGAACGAAAAATCGCTGAACAAAAATAGCTCAGTTTAGCTACAAAATGTAAAAAACTGTGAAAATTTTGAATTTCCCGCCACGTTGCTATCGTTAAACCTTAAGTAAAAAGTAGTTTTTACCTTTCCATGGAGACAAATTAAATACTAATTTAACGATAGAAAGAAACCGTTATTCAAAAGTTTGATCAGTTTGATGCTATTCAGGCTATTTAAGCGTCCAGCAGCGTCTTGCAACCTTTTAGATTTCTGTAGAGATGGGGCAACAGGAAAGAAATTTTAAAGGTCCTGTGAATACAAACTATTTGTGCTTACCTGTCCCGCTCTGCTTTTCCGTTAGCTCTCGTTAAGAATAACATTTTCTTCGTAAGTACCATCTATTATTTCCGTACTTGAGGGCGCATTGTAACATAGTATGCTGGTACTTTTCTTCTGACAATATTTCTAACATCGACGCTTATAAAAGATAGTAGAATAGATCTTAAAAAAATTCGTGTTGTGTAAAGCCTACGGTGTTTGTATATTTCGGCAGACTAGGCTTGGTATTCTACCGAGTACATACTATATCTAAAAACGTAAACCTATAGATAAAGGTAGGTACTTCTAGGGCTATCTGTTTTGTGTTAGGGAGCAGTGAAAGCGAGGGGCGCACTTTCTCTGCCTACGCCGAATTCTGTTTACCCAGTATAAGCTTAAACATTTCTTTGTGGCCCTTTCGAGATTATTATGCAATGAATAAATTGCATTTAGGATAATCTCGACCGGAATCCTTTTGATCGTTGGTTTTTCCTTCTTTTTTTAAGAGGATCGCCTAAGATCTTATAAAATAACGTTATTTTGTTAAATAATATTGATGCGCGAAGAACAATGAATATCGACACTACTATCAAGAATTTTCATCAATATTCGCCAGTGGTGGTTTTTCACCTTTTGTCTCGCTTTGGAGGCAATAAAGTGATAGGGGTAGAGGCAGGGAAATGTGTTACATTTATACAGGTTCCGCGTCTTCCACTAACTCTCCTTTATTTTGTTGCGCGCGCCTTTTGCAGCCTCTCCCACCGCCCCGCCCGAGACTAACAAGCTTTTTAATTATTTCCTTTTATGCCACTTTTAGTCACGAGGCACACGGGCGCTTTGTTGTCGCTGGCGTGTCCTCTAATCTTATTCCTTTGCGACATAAAGAAGGGCTTCTGAAAGAAACGAAGAACACGATACGAACATTTTTCCCGCAGTAACACAGCTATTTCATAAAGGGAAATTGAGGGAAAACGACACAAAGCGGAACGTTTTTCGTGGCTACAGTGACGTAATAACATGGCATGAATGTTATTGGTGATTTATGCCTCGGACCCTCCCCCGGGTGTCCCCTAGCCCCAGACACGAGGAGATCGCTAATGGCCTACGTTTAGAATTCAGATGAATCGGAGGAAGCGATATTTCACGACACACAGCATAAACACCGTTCATAAATCAGGTCCCGCAACGAACACTTGCCCGAGGAAAAAACTCCGACTTTAAAATGAAGTGGATGCAATTAACAGTCAACACCATCTCGGGAAAAGTCTTTTGGACGCGCGTAAAAAATTGTTAGCATTAACTTAGTCTCGTTTAGTTTTTCCGCCGGACACCCGATCCGTCTTAATTAGAAGTTTGAAAGTAGGATCATAGAGGGGGGTTTTAATAAGAAAAATCGCCCGTCATCGCATCGTGCCGACACAATACCGGCGCATGAATCTTGGGGCTGATTTATAGCCCCCTCGGCCGCCGCCCGCCGCCGGCCGGCTGATAACCGCGGCCCGAGCCGCCCGGGATGAAATTTGTAAAAAAAAACTTAACGCTCCGCTGCTGCGCGATGTTTTATTACATTTTCTCGCCTGATCGTCTTTTCATTCGGGCGATTTGTGATGTTTCAGCTGCGAGATTGGACGTTCGATTTCACGCTCCTTCCATCGCATTATATCTAAGGCTCCATCTTTGCCCTACAACTTAAGCTCATACCTACAATCTCGCTCTACCAACCGCTGTGTAAGACCCCAAACTATCTGCGAGCGGCCACTTTACCGCATCAAATCTGCACTTACTCGGTTTACGAGGCATAAGAGATGCGATATGGACACCCATAGCGCCGGTGTGGACATAGTGACGTTCCCCGGGTATATTCAATCAAGTTTATGGGCGCATTTCTTTCCCGCCCTTACACCACTCAGGTCCTTTATCTTGCCGGAACGACTTCAAGGCTCATTTGCCTGCGCCGAATAGCGAGTCATAGGGCTGGCAAAAAAAAAATCTGATAAAAATCCTGCAGCGACATAATTTCAATCCCTACACTGAAGAAAAAAAATGTAATCTTTTTAAACTTAAACTTTCGTGACAACTGCACATTGCTGCTGTCTCCGAATGAGAACCGAAACTAGTCGGTTACACCGACAAAATAATAGTGACTAAAATCGTGATTTAATAGAAAAATAAGTAATTTTGATCAATACCTATTTAGAGGCTGTGTGCCTCGACGAAATAATTCGATTGAAACTCTACATTTACCCTTGCCAAAGAAAAGTTTAATACTCGTTTCCGCCACATATTGAATTGAACAGTTTTTCATCTACATCGCTTGCTCAAGCATTAACTGGCGCGCGAGAATTTACTGGCCCCATGCCAGGGTCGACATGAATAATGAATTTTCAGCCTTACTTCTTCAAAATAGAACAGTGGTGTGGCAACCCTAGCTAAAGGGGGTTATCCGGTAAAAGGTACATTTTTACTGCCATCGTGTGGAAGGTGGTTACGCTTGCAACAATTTTGACGCAATTTTCGCCTTAAATAAGGGAGAAAAATTATCAAGGGAGGATGGAAATAAAATGTTGGCACCATTAAAAGCAGTTCTAGGTTATTGTTATGGTATGATTGCCGTGGTTAAAAAGATGCTATGATTTAGTAGTGGGGTCTGTTTATTTATTTGATACTTTGTTGTCTGCATTTTATCGCCTTCAACGATACAGGCGCATTGAGAGTTTGAGACACCTAATCTAGGTAGGTAGGTACCTACTCATTTACCTACTTACTTTACTCATATCTCATCCATCTATAAGTATCAGCCCACATTTTCCCACTGCTGTGTATAGGTATTTTCCCCTTTCTTCCGATGGACCCAATATTATTTTATACAAACTTACATAAATAAACGGACAAGCTTGTGAGCAAGCAAGGGATATATATTCTACTGTAGGTATATGATGTAGCAGTCTTTCTTTTGACGAGCCAATTAAAACGCACAGATAGCACAGATAGATTGCCCTGTTATAACAGGGTATTTTTTTTTAAAAGAGATATTCCTGAAACACGTTAAGTTTTAAATGTGATGTGATTTCAAAATAGGGTAATTTTTAAATAGCCTTATTCCTGAAACACCCTAACTTATAAATGTCATTTCCAACAACTTTTGTTCTACGTCTTTTCGAATAGCTAGATACTTTTTATTTATTGAATGTTTCTTATTCTTTAAAATTTTGCATCTGTGCTCTTTCAGCGCTGGCTGTACGGCGCGCTTTCGTGCCCCTCCACTCTACCACCTCTCTAGCCTCTCCTGCTCCTACTTGTTACTCCGCGCCAAATATTTAGCAAAAAATAAAGTTTGTTTTTTTTTGTATGGAAAAATAAAATTGAGCTTTCATCAAAGTCGTAGAACAAAAGTTGTTGAAAATCACATTTAGAAGAACGGGTGTTTCAGGAATAAAGCTATCTAAAAGTTACCCTGTTGATTAAGGTCCCTGTATAAAATCCGCGACAGGCCGCCCTCCCTTTGACGTTTCCTACCTAAGCTCGACTTTCAGTCTGCGATGCGCAATTAAATTAATTAGCGAGCGCCGAGTCTGACTCAATAACGATAGTATGTAATTGCACATGTATTGAACGCACACGTCGACGGATGTGGAGCTGTGGAGCCCCGGATGTGACCATTGGCATCGGGGTGCCGGAGTACGTACACTAGCTGCGGCTCGGAACGCTGCCTGAAACTTGTAGCCTTGAAAATTGTGGATGAAAATTTATAATGATGTATGGCGAGACGAGACAGATCTGTCTCTTGAGGTAATTACGGCACCTAAAATACAAATTCACCTAGCTAAAAGATTTGTATAGCTTGGAGGATTTCCATTTACTCCGCCGTTACCTATATGCTCCGAGCTTATTCTCTGAGAAGTTACTGAGACAGAAAGATAATTAATAATTAATCTTAGGGGTGAAATGTTTTCTCTTTTCCCCATTTAGAGCTCAAAAGGTCAAGGGCATGCACTGTCATGATTTTGTGGGCCCGAATAGCGAAAAATATCAGACGTTCCATACCTTGGTGCCGTAACGAACTAAGTACCTCATATTGCAGCCATTTTCGTCACCGCGCCCATCGCGTACCGTTCGCGACAGTTACGCCTCCGCTGAATAAGTCCTGCCCGGGCTGATGTTTGCAGTGCACCGCCTAGGGCTGCGCGTTGCAATTCAGGCCATTACAGTCGTAAAACCCTTGAGATACGGGCCAAAATCGCTAGCAGGACACCCGCTGCCGGTTGAGGTATATGTAGTATTTGTCGAATTGCATCACGGCACCTGATTCCCAGGCGCGTCGTCCCGGGAGACGAGCTCGGAGCGAGGCTGTTTGCCGCTAGCCGTAGCTTTGTGAACGGCTAAATAAATACCTAACTTTACATCGAGGGGTCGGGTTACCGCGGGCGTTCCGCTGCGTTTGACAGCGCAGTAATTACTCGAACGTAGCCGATATTAATTTACTGGTCCGCTGCTAGATTTTGTTATTGGAAACTGTTTACGTCGAGGGCTACCGGTAAACCTATTAGTGCTCTGCGTGATGCATTAGGGGAGGTGGAGATCAGATGTCATCCGCATCAGACTCGTCGAGTCAAAATCATGGCGGACCCATGTTGAGCCCGCCCGTCCAATCACATTAATTTCAGTCACGTAAAAGTGACTAAAGGGTAGCCAATTTATCAGGGTCTAGTGTATCGGGTATGATCATTACCCGACCTGTCCGGGCTGATTAATATCAAAATATCAGGGTAATATTTCAGCAAGCCTGCTATGCGCTGTCCCGCGCCTTGATTACATATCTTGCAGTGATCGCGCAACCGCTTGCAGTAGGGCCAACAATCGCTTACCGCTCTGCAAAGTTCGCCCTTTCTAATCACGGTTACCTTTCTTAGCAAACCTATAGAAATTGGCGCCCAGAGCAATTTAATCCTCTCTAATCTGCGGTGCTGGTTTGATAGCGAGAATTACTCACTGCAAGTTACGAAAACAAGGAGACGCCGGCCGTGTTTTATGGCCTGCCGCTACTCATAACTTGCGTGACATGTTTAGAACCCTCCCTGTCCTGTGACGCTATATCTAGGGCCTACGGAGATGAATTTATGATTCAAGACCTTAAGTGACGTAAGAGAGAGCAAGTTAGTTGTTTGGAAACCCATAAGGAAAACGGAAATGTCTTGAACGGAGAGTGAAATACCATGTGATGAAAGCATCTCGAAATAAACGCATGAAACTAGAGCATGGAATACCGGAGCCTTTTTCCAATACCGGTATTCATTCGGTATCAAGATTTTAAATACCGGGATACCGGTTTTTCGGTATTTTTCGGTATTAAATTTTTGTTATATTAAAAAATATTGAATTGTTATAAAATAGACGAATAGAAAATTTAAAATAAGTGAGTATATTTAATTGAACGATAATATTAATTTATACTAGCTTTTGCCTGCGACTTCGTCCGCGTAGACTTTTTTTCCGTTATCGACATTACCAGACGAATTTAGTTCTAAGCTATCTCCATTCCTTCAGGCAAATTCGTCCTGCAGTTCTAGCGTGAAAATAAATACACACGATGATGATGATAATGATGTCCTCCTCATGGCGATCCGATGACGGCGACCTCAGGACTTGTAGGGGGACTTCTACGGCGATGGGCGCGAATGTGGCTCGAGAAACCCAACTTATTTGTGAAAGTCCGTTTACAACGATCGCAGTAGAGTTCACCGCGAGCGTTGTACGTGTAAGTGTAAGTGGGCTTCGGGCGAGTCTTGCGCAGTTGTCGGTCGGAGTTGAGGGTCTACAACCGGGCCTTTTTGAACTCTGCCACCTTTTTGTGTATCATAGAACGCCACTCGCTGCGTTTATGTGCTGCCTTTTCCCAACCGTCAGGTGGAATGGCACTGGCAGTGAGATGCCTTTTCAGAACATCTTTATAGCGAAGATGCTGTCCGCCAACTTTGCGCGCACCGTCAGACAGCTGGGAGTAGAAGACAGCTTTAGGTAGGCGATCGTCTTGCATTCGCACCACATAACCACACCATCGCAGTTGAGCTGTCGTCAGCATTGCTTCCATGCCAAGCATTTTTGTCCGTCTTAGAACTTCCGTATCGGCACTCGGTCCTCCCAGGTAATCCTCAATATGTTGCGCAGGCACCTCATGTGGAAGACATCCAGTTTCTTTATGTCTCTCTTATATAGGCACCATATTTCGGAGGCGTAAAGCAGTATTGGGAGAACAATCGCTCTATACACGTCCAGCTTAGTTTGCAGCTTGAGATCGTGCGAATTCCACACGCGTTGGTTTAGCTTTCCGAAGGCGGAAGAAGCCCTGGCAATGCGCAATGGGATGTCGGTGTCCAGACGATTGTCGTTTCTGATCTCACTGCCAAGGTAACGGAAGTGAGATACCACGTCTAAGGCACCTTCGCCAAGAAGGATTTTAGGTTCTTCAGCAGGGCTTCCACGTGGAGGTTGGACAAGTATCTGAGTTTTTGGGGCGCTGATGGTCAAACCGACCGCGCACAAACTGACCGCGCACTCGGAAAAGTTGCAGAATCAGAATATTATTTGCTGTACTTACTACAAAAACATTAAAAGGACCGTCCGCAATCCGCATTAATAAATCGTAATAGGCAATTTTCTGACAGCTCATGAGTTGTAGTTCCAAATTTGTATCTGGATTTCGCTGACGAGATATGTTTTTCATAGGCCAGTTCGCGCTCGTTGGGCTTCGTAGATACGTCCAAACACAATATTTAGGTATTGGTGATGGAGCAAAATGTAGTGTTTCCGGTTCTACCATTCACTCATACAAGAACAATAACAAAGTCGTGCACTTTTTCATGTACCAAAATGGAATGAGGTGAAAGATGAAGTCACAGAGCAATGAAGTAAAAAAGTATTTTCGCTCTAGTAAGCACGAATTTACTTTGTGATGTCGGATCAACGCCATCTATCACAGCTTTTATTACAATTTTTAATTTTTTAAAGCTCTCAGGAAATCCCCAATTGAAGCCGTCAACTGGGAGCCTATTTAGGCACCATTGCGTTACAGGCTAAGGCCCCTGGACTGCAGTCCAAAATAAGAAAGTTATCGTTTTTAATTAATAAACAAAAACCGGCGTTTATACTTATAGGTTTTTACAAAAGACGTTTTTTTTGTAGGTTTCTAAAACGGTTCACATCACTATTCCGCACGGCTCACTCGCACGCATCGCATGCGCGCGAAATGATATTCCACACTTGTTCCAGAGTTTTATCTTTAATACCGAAAAACCGGTATTAAGATAATACAATACCGGTTTTTCAAATGTAGATATTTAGTCCGGGATCCCGGTTTTTCGGTATTACCGAAAACCGGTATCCATGCTCTACATGAAACCGATGGAAATGTTGGAAATAACCCTCGAAGTATGCCTTATTTTTTGTTTCGCTTACTTTTTCCACTTTTCAAAAGGTCACAACGTATTTTGAGAGCAGACGTCAATGCAAGTTTGTTACTTTGGTACTTTTCGCAACCTTTCCCAGAAATAAAGAAATTGAAAACCGGCCAACACTTTTTAGTAGAGATATTTCGTAAACGAGACATGCTAATATTTTAAAACAAGACCCTGATGGCCCAAAACATCCCAAAAGGCTTAAAACTCTGACACCAGGCCACTACCTCATACGATTAGGTACCCACCCACTGCACCGCCCAAAACATCTTTTCAAATATTTACCCTAAAGTAACATTGTCGAGTTTTATGTATTTTGTAAATGTTGGTTATCTTCGTATTTAGGTACTCAACGATAAAGCTACGAAGATCCGTAGTTTTCCACATAAAAAAATCAAACATGAATAAGTACAGACCGACACAGACGGACGGACATGAGATGAAACGAGAACGATCTTTTGCAAGATACGAAACCTCAAAAAAGAACGAGGAAGTCATATAATAATAATTTGCAAAGAGAAACTTCGTAGCACCCGCTACGAACTACGTCATTCAGCGCTACGGACAAAGGAAGCTGGCGTTTAAAAATTATTAAGCAAGTCTCTCTTGCAAAATAATTGCTAGGAATTTCATCAAATTGTTTCAGAATGAACTTTTTGATTGGTAAGTAAGAAGTATGTACTTACAAGTAGATATTTTTATTCGTAAAATGTACCTTCATCATGAAATATGTATCTTTGGGTCCGATATCAAAATCTCTACCACTAGCCACATCGCCCAGCTCACTCCATCAGCCCGAGGTGGTCACGCAGAATCCCCCACGGTTCTCGCATAAACCAAATAATAAGTCGCGTTTACCTCGGGCGGCTTTTACGACGCGACCGGCCCCTTTTTTATAACTTCACTCCGCAAAACGGAAGGTTAGTAGGTACAGAAGTCATGCTGAAGACTGCAAAGGATGATAGGCAAATTTTATTATTTCTTTATTTAACTACTTTATACAGAATCGCCCTTTTCCCTTTAAACTGCGCAAGTAAACAATAGTTAGTTACCCAACATTTTAAAGATTTATTATAAGTTGAAAAAAATCGCTCGGGACAGGTCTTGAACATCTTTAAAATGTTCCCTAGCACGGTAAGTGCTTTAGAAAAAACCAAAAAATACCCTCATCCTTTTTTTATATTTTCTTAATTCATACATAATTTAAACAAAATGTTTAACGGATTATCACTTTTTTTTTTCAAGCTAAATTATTCCTATTTTTTTTAAACCCGAGCTAAGGATGAAAAAAAAAACATATTTGAGGAATACAAAAAATAGATTGAGATAAGACTTGAACCCGCAACCTCTGGATGACAACGGTGGTACGATAAACCAGAGGTTACGGGGTCAAGTCCTGTCGGAGCGTCGCAAAAAGTTCGGTCACCAGAGCACCTTTAGCAAACATTGCAACTGAGTACTGTGAGCAGGCCTTCCTCTATCATTGTTATTGTGTGCTCATTCGTATGTTACGAGCGCCGATGCAGTGGTGATCTCATCTTTCTTCATCATTAGATTAGCCAGACTGCCAGAGTACCAGACCAGACACGATAAAAAACGTTTCTCTAGGAATGCGGTGAAATATTTTTTTCAAGCATTAAACGTTTGAGATTTACCTAAATTAACCACTTATGCTTAGATAGGTACCGAGAAGCAAATAAAAGGGATTTTTTTTTGGTAAGTACTGGCTTTTTCCCGCGACTGCGTCCGCGCAGACTTTCGTTCTTCTATTGTGTAAAAACGAACAAAAAGGGGTAGGTATCCGGGCGTGTCGCTGATGTCGCTTACTTAGGTACTTTTTCCTTTGGCGCTACAACCCTTTGTGGGTCTTGGCCTCCTCCGCAGAAGATTTCCATTTATTTGTCAATGCCTCTTTTCGCCAGTTGGTGTATTTGCCCATATTTCTAAGCTCTTCGTCAATCTAAGGCTTTTTGGATTCGATTCGATTTTAGATCACTGATTGCGCTTATCCGTCGAAAATAATCTTCATGCAGGAATAGAAAAAAAATACTTGTTGTTATACTATAAAGTAAGCCCTATTATACCAAGTTTGATGCTTGAATGTTTTACAGTTGTAATTTTTTTTTAATTATTATATGTTGGGCAATCCGTCGTAATAACACATAATTTACGATTTCACGTGGCTACCTATTCCGGTTGCAAAGATATAGCCCTACAGACAGACAGAGTAATAGGGACCCTCGGGTACGGAACCCTAAAAAAAGTGGCCCAAGGTATTACTGAATCGTAAAATTGTGTTTTCCGTAGTCACAATATGTCACAATAGTCTGTTGGTACTCGTACGTATACATAGATAGGAAAAGCCACAAAGCCCAATGCCGGAACCTAACAGCCTTCCATATGTCACAAAAATGTGACGTGTCTTGCTGGAAAATTCCTGTCTCCGATATTTCCTGTTGCGATGCGAGCTTTATGCACCTACTCAATACAGGGCCGCACTCAGTCCTTGCATTCCCCGTTTCCGTTATTACATTTTACTTGGACGGGTGGTATTTGTGAAATATGTACTGAAAGGTACGCCCGAGACGCGATATTACGAAACGACTGTTGATCTGGGCCTGGTACATGGCTGAAAAGCTGTGACTTTTGGAGTGAGAACGTTCACTCTAAAAGCCAGATCGTTTTGTCACAGTTGGACCAAAAATTTAAGATTTCTTACTCTAATAGCTAAATGCCAATGCTAATGCTAATGCTCTAATGCTGCACCGACAAGAGGATAACTCTTAAATATAATGATGATGACTGTAATAGCCCGTAGAGTACGGCCTAGTACCTACTTGGCCAAATCGGTTTGGAGTAAATGACTCGCTTCAAAATCCTGGAAGTAAGAAAACTCTGACTCGGAAGCACGCTGCTGCGAAAATCTGAATCGTGTGTGGGGAAAGTACATTTGGAGATACGTTTTAGTAGTAAAATAAATTCGCAGTAGCGTTATTCAAATTATGGAGCCCTCGGAATGTGGAGTACATGCATTCACTAAAAAGGCGTAGCGTTTCAGCCATGTATCTAGCCCAAACAAACAGGCTTTTGTAATAACGCCCTCGAGACATTCTCCGACAAGGCTAGAGTAAATAGCGAGATGTTTTCTAGAAAATTCTTAATGCCATCGAAGCTCTGTCGCATTTCATAGGAAAATACTTTTAAGGTTCAACTAAAGTAACGTGGCAAAATTCTGCTGAAAAGCTATAAAATTTAAAAAACTGTGAAAATTGTGTGAAAATACACAGTTTTTTCAATTTTGTTTTTCAGCGATTTTTGTTTCCCGACTACAGTATTCTTTTCATTATTCACAACAAAACAACTGGTTTTTGGAGCCAAAAAACAAATCACTTTAGGTAATTATTTTTTGTTCTGTTGTTTAGAATAATGAAACGTGAAACAAAAATTGCTGAACCAGTAACTTACTCTCACTTTAAACATGCTACTTTCGTTGAACCTTAATATTACTTTGCTTTGTAGCGTACCAAGGAACTTAGGTGCCGCGACGCTATTACGGTTTCCAGGTAACAGATAGGAGGTTCGTTCCACGTAGGTACTTCTGGGGTAGGCAGGGTAAAGTATGTAAGGAGTTTTGTCGGCTGGTGGATGGTAAATTCTAGGTACGAATCTGTAAGGAAATAAGTCTCTCATTGAATAGACAGTAGTTACGTAAACTTTTATCATTATTTTTATCAATTCTCAAAAAATAAAAACTAGGGCTGCTGCCGGTTTTTATAGTACGGAAGCCGACTGCATGATCTTCACGTCACTTGATACAAAGATAAGCTCTATGGCTTCAAATAGAAAAAGTTACGCTGAGCTCGAATCAATCGGTCTTATCACTCTGAATTGGCCGAAAGGTCGAAAAAAAGGGCCACTTCCGGTGCAAAAAAACACCCGATTTTACGTGATCTGATACAAGAATGAAACTGGTGGCTTCAATTAGAACTTCTTTCGGAGAAGCAGAAAAACCAAGTCTGTCAGCTCTGGAGTGGCCGGAAGTACCTGACAGACGCCCTCAAAGATCACGATTTTGCTCCAAATTTACGTGATCTGATACAAGAATATGACTGGTGGCTTCAATTAGAACTTCTTTCGGAGAAGCAGAAAAACCAAGTCTGTCAGCGCTGGAGTGGCCGGAAGTACCCGACAGACGCCCTCAAAGATCATGATTTTGCTCCAAATTTACGTGATCTGATACAAGAATGAGACTGGTGGCTTCAAATAGCCCTTGATTAGCAGAAACAGAAAAACTAAGTCTGCCAGCTCTGGAGTGGCCGGAAGTACCCGTCAGACGGCCTCAAAGGTTGATGGGGACTACTACATTTACTTCATCTGGTACAAAAATTGAATAAGTTGGAAATGTTCATGTTTAAATAAAGGTTGTCTGGTAGATACACACTGGATCAGTCAGTTAGTAGAGTGGAGGCTCGGACCTGGAAGTGTTCGCCAGAAGGATGTTACTTAGTGACCCGACCACAAGGATCGTTTTTGACATTCTCGGATAGAGATGGGCGGTGAGTAAATACTAAATAGTATTTAATGATTCGGTAAAGAAAATATGAGTATTTATTCGTTATTACTCGTTTTTACTGAGTATATACCCAAAAGCAAGAGTTAATACTTTTGTATGTTCTTTTGTTGTTGGTTTACAAGGGTTTACTTACTTACACGATTAACCGTTAAAGCTACAGGAAAACTATCGGAAAAAAAAATTCTTTGAATTGCGGAAATATCATGAATGGCATTTACAGATTTTTAAAAATATATACAGGGTGCAAGTAAATTGGTAAATTTCACCAAACTTATTTTTTCGTGCCATATGATTTAGTTTCTAGTAAATAAGGATCAAAAGCCATGGTCAAAACATTACAAATATAAAAAAATCTAAATAAAACTTAAACATAAACTTTCCATTATACAGGGTGGCGCGTTGAGGCAGCACCATGAACCGTTATAGCTACAGAAAAAATATTTATGATGAAACCAGAGTGTAAAAAAAATCGGAGTGTGTGGACTTAGGTCTTTACAGAAATGACAGTCATCAATAAAATTTGTATAGTGCCAACATATTAGATGTTCATCTGTCAATTTGGTGCTGGTTGTCTGTTCCTTGATCGAAAAGAAAAAATGAGAAAAATACCCCTCACAATGTGTTTTAGACACGAAGTTCAGAAAAATGGTAAAAAACGAAACAAGTATTTAGCACCGTCCGCTTTTAATTTATTTTTCGATTGCATCGACCAGTATAACTGAACCAAAGCAACAAAGCACGCAAACTGGGATGCTTTTTGCGCTTTCGTTCCGTGGTCGGTAAGGTACACGGCCACGGAATCCTGTCAAAACAGCCTGACCACGGCATTGTCTAACACAATAGGATTCATGGCCAGGCGGGCCTGTAACTTTAAACTTCTCTAACTTTTTCATTTCATTCAACCTACCTCAAAACTCACGAATATGACTAGGTATACTCATATTCGTGAGTTTTGAGGTAGGTTGCAAGGACAGCCAGCACCATTAACCGTTATAGCTACAGGAAAACTGTGAAAGAAGAAAGTCATCGGAATGCGAAAATATTACGAATGGCATTTACAGATTTTGAAGAATATAGTTAGGTATAGGGTGCAAGTTTTTTTTTTTAAACTTAAACTTTCGTGAGCATTGCACAATTTTCTATTAAATCACGGTTTTACTCACGTCGGTGTAGCCGACTAGTGAGTAAAACCGTGATTTAATAGAAAATTGTAAGAAACGTTGTTTTTCTGACATAATTATTTTTACGATTTTGTTTATTGTATTGATCAAAAGTTACTATCAGACCAGTCATGGTCAAAACACGCCAAGTGCGAGTTGAACTCACGCACCGAGGGTCCATGAAACCATTGTTTTTATTGAATGTTGGCAAGGAATCTTCGTTTCGTGAGTCCGGCTCGCACTTGGCCGGTTTTTATTTATATTGAAACAGGATCGATACAAGCGATGCTCTATAATCACCAACTCGCAAGAAAATGTAGAAACCAGTCGTTTGGGTATTCCTACTTCAGCTTATTTAGCTCATCATTTTTCCTTTGCTTGTCATTGATGTGGTATACAGACCTTATTGTTATTTACATGTATTAAAAAAATCAGTTTATGTCGAACCATCTGACGTATTACTACAGTCATAATGATTTTTACACTCCACACCCCTCGCGCCCTCTACCTGCTAAAGTAGCCATGTGCACCATCATCTACCTACACTATCTACACTAATCTACATCTGCACTATATAATATTATAAGAGGAAAGATTTGATTGTTTGTTTGTATTGAATAGGCTCCGAAACTACTGGACCGATTTGAAAAAATATTTTACCATTAGAAGCCGACATTATCCCTGATGAACATAGGCTACTTTTTAACGCGGGAAAATGCTTAATTTCTACGAGAAAACGGGTAATAGGACAACGAGTAGTAAGAATAATTATCCTTTTTTACATTAACTTCTAAACGGCTGTACGGCTGACAGTAAAAATCCTATGACAAGCAAAGGACAAAATATGAGCCACATAGGCTGTGAAGTAAGAACAGACAAACAACTAGTTTCAACATTTTCTTGTGCCCGCGGCACCGCTAATTCGTGACTCCAAAAAAACATAATTATCTTGGCTTGGCTGGAGAATATTATTTTTTATGAGCTAAAACAAACAGGGGTTGTAAAATGTATTACTTTGACATTTGTCAAAAAATCTATGAAAAATAAATCACATAATATATTCTTATCTGTCAAAAAATATATGAAAAATCAATCACATGTAAATTTTGACATCTGTCAAAAAATCTGTATATAAACTTTGACATCTGTCACTTGGACTTGTTACCTACTTGTTGAAAGTCTGTGTTTTTTTGTTTTGTTTTGGGATTTAACATTTAAGAACATAACATTGGGCCCATAACTGGGCCTGAAAGTGTTTTTACCCTTGGTGTACCTATCAATACCTTATTAATGAATTTTTTGTTGCTCATTGTGTCCAAAAAATACATTCCGTGCAACAGTCCCGAGTAATGGATTAAAGTGGACATAAAGTCCACAAAAATCCATCAATGGATCTTTTCAATGGATTTTCGTGGACAAAGGGCACTTAACCTGTAAACAAGATAGTGCGGGGGCAGAAAAAAATCATTTACACATATGAAATTACAGTTAAATCTACCGTGTAGGTGTATGACTAGACAGAACAAAAAATTACCATTTTACGTGTTCCAAGTAGTCATACATGGATGTAGAACTAGGCGGTTTTTTTTTTCTTAGTAGTCATACCTGTAGAACTAAGTGTAAGATACGAAGTATCTTTCATAGCCTGAACAGGTAAGATGGTGATACTGTACACCATACACCAAAATCCTGATCTTTGAGGCCGTCTGTCGGGTACTTCCGGCCACTCCAGAGCTGGCAGACTTAGTTTTTCTGTTTTTGCTAATCAAGGGCTATTTGAAGCCACCAGTCTCATTCTTGTATCAGATCACGTAAATTTGGAGCAAAATCATGATCTTTGAGGGCGTCTGTCGGGTACTTCCGGCCACTCCAGCGCTGGCAGACTTGGTTTTTCTGCCTCTCCGAAAGAAGTTCTAATTGAAGCCACCAGTCTCATTCTTGTATCAGATCACGTAATTTTGGAGCAAAATCATGATCTTTGAGGGCGTCTGTCAGGTACTTCCGGCCACTCCAGAGCTGACAGACTTGGTTTTTCTGCTTCTCCGAAAGAAGTTCTAATTGAAGCCACCAGTCATATTCGTGTATCAGATCACGTAAATTTGGAGCAAAATCGTGATCTTCGAGGGCGTCTGTCAGGTACTTCCGGCCACTCCAGAGCTGACAGACTTGGTTTTTCTGCTTCTCCGAAAGAAGTTCTAATTGAAGCCACCAGTCTCATTCTTGTATCAGATCAATTCAGAACACGTAAATTTGGCCCAAAACCTGATCTTTGAGGGCATCTGGCAGGTACTTCCGGCCACTTTAGAGCTGGCAGACTTGGTTTTTCTGCTTCTGCGAATCGAGGGCTAATTGAAGCCACAAGTCACATTCTTGTATCAGATCACGTAAATTTTGAGTAAAATGATGATCTTTGAGGGCGTCTGTCGGGTACTTCCGGCCACTCCAGCGCTGGCAGACTTGGTTTTTCTGCCTCTCCGAAAGAAGTTCTAATTGAAGCCACCAGTCTCATTCTTGTATCAGATCACGTAAAATCGGGTGTTTTTTTGCACCGGAAGTGGCCCTTTTTTTCGACCTTTCGGCCAATTCAGAGTGATAAGACCAATTGATTCGAGCTCAGCGTAACTTTTTCTATTTGAAGCCATAGAGCTTATCTTTGTATCAAGTGACGTGAAGATCATGCGGTCGGCTTCCGTACTATTATGTTTCCATGCAAAAAGAGCAACCATCTTTCGCTTGATGGAATCTAAACAAGACATTATGTGATAATGAGAACATGACACCTCGTGCGTTTTATAATGAAAGATCAAAGCTTTTTTTGACATAAACAGCAAAACAACATAAGGTTATCTTATAATAATAATTACCTTATAAATATGATTTCACGATCGACGCATTTCCGAAACGTTGAAAACAACACGAAAACTCTCTAACCACTTCTTCTTCCGCAAAATGCATCGCTGTTACTGATACGTGACGTTGCTGTAACATGAAGATGCTGCAACGTGACGTTCTTTAGTATGAAGATGCTGCTACGTAGCGTTGCTGTAACTCGTAGATGCTGCAACGTGACGTTGCTGTAACATGAACATGCTGCAACGTGACGTTGCTTTAGTATGAAGATGCTGCAACGTGGCGTTGCTGTAACATGAAGATGCTGTAACGTAACGTTGCTATATTCGCTTTTCTTGCAGTTTATTTAAGTTGTCCTGATACGACAAACTGGCAGACAATGCGGATAGATAAGTCTAACATACTAAGACGTACAGAGGGGGAAAGTCGCGTACCTAATCGTAATCTAAAGGCGGAAAGTTGTGCGGCTTCAAAACTTTCTATCTCCAATAGGAAAGACATTAGCGAACTGGAAGTTCGACTTACGTGGGGTCGCATTAAACTTTCCTCTCCGTGGAAATTTTATTTTGTTCGCTCAGTGCAAATCGGCTAATAACATATTGTGTTGAAAAACCCTTACAATGTGGTGCAGTATTGTAAGCGTTCGTTTCATAATTATTTCTTGAAATCTTCACAAGCAGTTCACGAGGCTTCATCTTGGCTGTCAGTCCGCATAATAAAAACTCCTCCTACAAGAGGCCTGTTCTGTTCAGGACCTCGAGTTGCAAATCCAAGCAGCATCAGCAAACAGTTGCAGACAGAAAGTTTGCGTTTGGCCCGGCTGGTTTGTATGTAAAGGTCATTGGGCACATTTGTATGGAAACCATACCCACGTTACATAAATGTACCCGCGCAAAGAAATAAAATAGGGTAGAATTTATATTTATTTTTATTTTTTATTTTGTTTATTTGAAGATAAAACAGAAACATGCCGTGGTACTTAATCTAAACTTACCTAAATAAGTAATAAAAATAAGAAGTAAACATGCTTCCACTACTTAACTCACTAAGACATAATCTTAAGTTTAAAGCGAGGGCATAATATCTACTTTATTGGTTTGGTATTTTATGAGATTGAGTGAGGTTGTAACCACAATGTGGCAATTTAACAAAATAGTAAAAACATGAAAGGGTGTATGATAGTTTATGTAAATTCGTGTGTGTGTGGAGGATATTATAAATTAATAGAATTGAGTTAAAATAAAAAATTTATTGAAGTTAATTGTGGTGGAATATTAATGATTTATTATTGACTTTATTTTCTTAAAGAATGCCGCAGGTCGTTCATGAAATATGAATTATTAATATATTTAGGTACATGTCTCTAGTTTACTATAGTATGGGTTGCATTTTTGTGGGTGACGAAAGAAAACATACTTATTTTCTTTTGTACTTATGAAAAAAAATGTTTTTTCTTCCGTTATTTTCTTTAGCTATCTACTGGGTAAGCAGGCTGTATCGTAGGCCCCCATCATAAATTGTCTTTACTCAAAAAAGCTCGTAATGTGGACATTAATTCGACAACCTTCTTTGAGCAAAGTCGGACTTGCGGGCTACTTGGATTAGGCGCCAGAAAAGTTGTATGGAATTTCATTAATGTCTTGTGTTTTGCGGCCAGAAAAACATTAATGTCGAGTTTTGTTTCATAAATAGAACTCAAACATCAGGTGCAAAAAGTATTTATTTAGAATTAGGCTGTATGGGTACTGGCAGTCGACACATTGCACAGAAAAAAAAAGCGCGGCCATATTGTTTTCGACTTTTCGCGCGTTGTTTGAAGTGATTTTTTTCTGTGTTTTTGTTGAAAAAGTGAACTCTCAATTCAAAATCAAGCGAAATTAGTAATTGGAAATTTATTGCCACCGAAGTCAAAAGAAAAATACAAGCAAGCTTACCAACAAAAAGTTTGCGGAATGGAAAATCGACAAAAAGTACTTAATCTACGACAAATGGTAAGCTAATTAAATTACTATGTTAATTACTATTCTAATTAATATTTTAATTACTCGCATTGTTTGAGTAAAGCACTATACAAGCCTTGGTCTGCAATGAGTGCGCTTCTGGCCACGCTATGATTGCCTCGAGCTTAGCTTAGCTACGCTCTCGGCCCTCAAGTTTGGTCATCATTGCAGCCCTTGCTGGCCGCGCTATAAAGGCCTCGACCTTCGGTCTCGGCCTTCATTTCAGCTTGTCCATCAAGGGCTGCAATGCTGACCGCACTGTGAGGGCCTTGAGCTGCGCTACGCTGCGCTCTGTCGGCCATCAAAAGCGCGCCAGAAACGCACTCATTACAGATCGCGGCAGTAATGTACTATTACAGAAGATCGCTTCGTAAAAACAATTTTGTTTTCAGCCTATATTATTTTTTTAACATGCTGTAACGTTTTATTCCCATAGGTTAACAAAAAACAAACATTTTAAAACTATTTTTTTTTGTGTACTTTATATTTACAAACCGGGTCGGATTTTGCCTAGTGACCTTTGTATGAAATGAGTTCCGAGTGGTCTGCAGCGTAGGTAGTTCGGAACCTTGCAAATCCCAACCAATCACACAGTGACTGGTTGACATTTTTTGTTCCCAAAATCCCAACCAATCTGGTTGGGAACAAAGGATTCGGAATAGCAAGACACCTCTACGCGCTGACTCGTCATCTGTTTCTATAACTGACTTTTTTGCATCTACGTAATAAGATTATTTCTACTACTAGATAATATATTGTTGATCGGTGGGCAGACCAGCAGCCCGATGGTCGGACGACATCGTTGTGTCGGCGGAGGGTCTATGGATGCGGATGGCGAGGGACCGTGAGAGGTGGCGTGAGGTGGAAAAGGCCTATACCCAGCAGTGGGCTGATGATGATGATATTGTTGATTATATCGAAGTCTATCATACACCTAAATCGGTTCCTCGTTTTGCCAGTTATTCACCCGCACCCCGACGTGACAAGTGGCAACTCTAATCGTCTAATATTAGCTCCTATAATGAGAACACAGCGCGGAGGCGGCGGGCGTGACTCTCGGACCTCCCTGGGGATAAGCTACTTCTTTTTCATAAATACAACGTGTTACAAAACATCCTTACTCGTTTTACAGGGTGTAACCTACTGTTGAACAGGATGACAATTCCTACATAACAATTGTTTGTGTTTGGTATTAGCTCAAATTAAAAAATATGTATGTGTATTATGCATTTGCATAGCTTTGAGTTAACACTGTTAAAAGTCTTTGAAAACAATACGTACGTACAATACGCTGACAGAGCGCAGCTCAAGGCCCTCATAGTGCGGTCAGCATTGCAGCCCTTGATGGACAAGCTGGAATGAAGGCCGAGACCGAAGGTCGAGGCCTTTATAGCGCGGCCAGCAAGGGCTGCAATGAGGTCCAAACTTGACGGCCGAAAATGTAGCTAAGCTAAGCTCGAGGCAATCATAGCGTGGCCAGCAGCGCACTCATTGCGGACCAAGGCTTGTACAGTGATTTACTCAAACAATGCGAGTAAATAAAATAGTAATTAGAATAGTAATAAAAATAGTAATTTTATTAGCTTACTTGTTGTAGATTAGGTACTTTCTGTCGATTTTCCATTCCATAAACTTTTTGTTGCTTGCTTGTATATTCTTTTGACTTCGGTGGCAATAAATTTCCAATAACTAATTTCGCTTCCTTATGAATGTCCGGCGGTGTTAACCACATTAAATCGGAGGATTCGTCGCTTTAAGAGTACACTTTTTCAACAAAAACATAGAAAAAATCACTTCGGACAACGCGCGAAACGGCGAAAACAATATGGCCGCGCATTTTTTTTCTGTGCAATTTGTAGACTGCCAGTACCCACACAGCCCAATTGTAAATAAATACTTTTTGCGCCTGATGTTTAAGTTCTATTTATGAAACAAAACTCGATATTAATGGATTTTCATACAGCTTTTCTGGCCGCAAAACACGACATTAATGAAATTCCATACAACACTTCTGGCGCCTAATAAAAGTAGCCCGCAAGTCCGACTTTGCTCAAAGAAGGTTGTCGAATTAATGACCACATTACGAGCTTTTTTGAGTAAAAATACTTTTCTCCCTCCACAGCGTTCACATTATATTAATAAAAAAAACAACGGATCATCATACAGCAAAAACAAATATTCTTTTCGATCCCTATCATCGGGTGCTATTACCCTGTAAAAAGAGTAAGGATCTTTTGTAACACCTTGTATATCTTCTTAATTATGTTTATTTTCCCCTTATTTATAATTCGTTGATATTTTTGAAGCAACTGCAAATTATGTCTCAGGCTTCCCGTCTTATCCATGGTCTACCTACTCTATGGCCATAAATCTAAAAAAAAAACTGAAATCGTAGGTATCTATTTTATATGGAGCTAACGGAGTCTTTACAGAATGGACAAAAACGGGGACACCCGTAACGTTGCTATTAAATAATTAAATGGCATGAAAGCCTCCTCAGGCGTGGTAATGAATTTTCCGAGTGGTCACTCAGCTTAGTGTCTTGAAAACTGGGCTATTACCTACTAGATGTCGACTCGGTCGCTCAAACTCCTTAAAAGCATTTCATATCATTCACCTTGTGTTATGAAATAAAACAGGATGCTAATATTCCTAGTTATGGTAAAGTAGAGTAAAAGTAAAAAGTATTTATTCCATAAAAAATTACAATGGTTAACATAACAATACTGCGAATCCCACACTAGGCGAATTTGTATACCCTTTCAGTGAAATCAAAGGAAAAAAAAACACCCCCGAATCTCCCTCAAAGTAGAGGAAACTAATATCATCATAACAATCAGCGACAGCGTTTGCGAGGTGGTCGAATCGAATGCTCGCGCGGAGATTGCCCGAAGCCGTCGCACCTCGCGACCGCCGGGCTAGAACAAAAAGCCTCGTCCGGGAGCCTTCCCGCCGTTGCCTAGCGACGCGCCGATCAATACAGCCTCCGCCGGGCCGCCTAATTACGTCCCCCGGCCCCCGCGACCGCCCCGCGCCCTCGTGGAACTTCTCCGCCCGCCCTCCGCGCGCCGCCCGCCCGCCTGCTCTCTCGCTGATTTAAATATTATCGAACATTCATGGAATTCGAATTTGAATTGTTCTTATTATTTTTCCTCTGCTCTCCCGCCCTTTGAAGAATTGTTTTACAGACGACAAAGTATTGGGTCCGCTCAGCTATTCAAGTTGTCGCCGTTTCTTTGTTGTTGGGATAACATGCATGGCGTAGCAATTATAAGTAAGCACTACATTGTTGCTTATTATTTAATAAGTCAGCAATGATGTAACGATTCCAAGGCAAGTACAATTTGTAGACCTGATCTAAAGGTACAATCATTGCTACCAATTGGTACCAAAAGTATTAAATTGGAGCCCAATTTATTTAGTTGGTGGTGATGGGGAACGCAAACCCCTTTGTGAAATGGATGTGTGGGAAAATAACATGTGTTAAAGGTACACCGTACAGCGCAGGTGTTTAATCTCACTGACACATTATACATGAATTCTCTCATGTGACATGACGCACTGACGCGCCTTGTCTTAGCATGCACTTGACATGCATCTTGCGTCGTTGTAACAAGGAACATAATCCTCTACATGTTTGTGCCACATCCACAATCTTGCGGGGAAGCTCGGTTGTGATAGACTTGGAATTTGCTGAATAAAATTGCTTCCATCCAGATGCTTGTGGGTTATTTATACAATCCAGTAGAACTATACAATATTTATTTTTCATAGAATCGAGCACAAGATCGTTGCTTTAGTTTTTTCTTAATCACTTTTAGGTACTCTAAAAACTAATTACCTAATATTCTCGAAGGTTTGCACGAGCACTAAGTACCTATACATAATTAAACAACACTTTTACTCTAACCGAGAGCCCTGCAAAGGTCTCGAAACGTTGGGAAAAATCTAAAAGTCAGTTAACGAGTGTTAAATCCATCGAACTAAATCCCATAGATTCCGCATTACGTGTAAAATCACAATGTCCCCACAGAAACAAAATTAATTAACATTTAATGATAGCAGCAATAGAACAATACGAAATATAATTTCGACCATACGTCTAATATTCGAATGTCAACCTTATTGCATTTTATTACATAGTACAGTTTTGCATTGACTATGAGCAAGACGTTTTGAGAGTTGGCGCTTTATCTTGTTTTATCCTATAGCGAAGGTTAAATCCGTTGAAAGTGTTGTTTAATTAACTATTTACCTACTTTCTTAAGTAAAAAAAAATTAAACTTTTATATTTTCTGATAAAAGTATCTAATTTAGTAAGTATTTCAATAATAAAATTAACCTGAGTACAATGTGAGTTAGCAAAAGTAGTTTGGGATGACTGTGGTACCTAAGTATTATTGAATTATAAGAAGTATAATATTTGTATTATACTTCCTGAGCAGGGAAAAATATTTTATCTTTTTCAGTCCTGAAAATATGTATATTCACGACAGCGAAACGGCAGACGATCCATAAAAAAGAAACGTTCCAAAGGTAGCATTTGTTTGAGGCTCTCAGCCTTTTATAGTTGTTTCTACCTACCCAACCTAAATACTTTTGTAGGTACTTATTTTTCAGCGTAAGCAAAATAATAATATGTACATCATTCGTAAGGATGTGGGTAGTCACCGACGATGGGATTTCCCGACACAAGATGAATGAAATTTTACACTGAAATTGCCTTGGCGGATATAAGCGATTTTTTTTATAAATTCGGTACTGAAGATACTCGGCAAAATATCGTTAGTAAGGTATAGGTAATCAGATCTATAGAATAAATTTATTGATGGCCCTCCCTAACTGCTTTGAAGTAAGTCGTAGTCCAGAACTAGAAAGCCTTTGCTCTGTTAGTAAAAGCTTTAGGTACCTAAAGAAGAACTCCCGTATTGAGGCCTAGCACCAAATTTCTGTACCTGGTCTACGTAAAGTCGGCCACTCGCTAGGATACCCCTTTTTGTACGATTCACGCCCTTATGTCGCGCGCGGCAAGAGCTCTAATGGGGTATCCTTCAGTGTGACTGAGCGTACCTACGTATGGTACGGAATCAACCCCTGTTCAAACTCACTTGGCAGTGACAGCTCAAAAAGTTATAAATCTGGGTACACTAATATGATAAAGAGGAAAAGTTTGTATGTATGTAGGGGGTAATCTCCAAAACTATACTCATCCGATTTTGAAATTGTTTCACTAATGGGACGCTACGTTATCGCTGAGTGCTATAGGCAATTTTTTATTGCGATAACGGGAATAAAAACTAAGTCTGCGCGGACGAAGTCGCGGGCAAAAGCTAGTAATTTATAAAGTTCTTAATTGAATGTGTCAGGAACCGGCGCTAGTTTTCGGTTCGTTGAAAGGCTGAAAGGCTGCTGAGAGAAACCCAATGCAGCGGAAAAGCGATGGCGGCAGCGCGGCTATAGAAAATATAATTTTATACTTTTTAATCAGCTTATACACTTTGAATTGCTTTGAATACAGGTCTGCTCTTAAAGAGAGAGAGAGTAACCAGCCACAACATTGTAAAAAAACAACTTGAAAGCCTTGTATCTAAATTGTGAAATGATAAATAACGTAACTTAAATATAATAATAATATCTTTATTTATTCAGATAACTAAGATCCATTGGGTTACAGATTTAAAAAATATTCTGATCGAGTGTTTAAAATAAATAATAGTTTCAAAGTAGGTACACAAGGCAGCACGTAGACGCTTACACGCTAGCACCCTACTCGGTTACATTCCGGGCGACTTTAAAACAAAAGTGTACACTCTGACGTGCTGTCGTGTGTACCTACTTATAAAAATAGAGAAATGCATATTTCAGAAATAAATAAGCTCGCAAAGTTTGACTGTGCATTATTGTGAGTATCACATAACGCCTGCACGCACACACCCACGTAGCATTATTCAAATATGAAATGATAAAAAAAAACTTAAAAAAAAACCTACTCTACCACCGCTACAGTTTTCAGTGCGCTGGAAGGCCGCTGAGAGGAAATGCAGCGGAACAGCGGCGGCGCGCAGCTAGAGGCAATTTAGGTTGCGTTATTTATTGAACTTTTCTCAGAACACGGCGGCTGGAACCACCTAGGTTTAGTATAGCTCGGCAGAGATTTACCGGGCCTCGCCTCTACACATCTGTTGCGGAATTGTTACTTTCGGACCGGTTGAAACAGCACTGATTTGTGGCTGGAAATGATTTTGCTACCTATAATGCAAAAGCTACATTTTTTTATGCTAACTTTAAAGGGATCTTTGGAACTGTTATAGGTAGCCAGTTGAAATTTTCACGGCTTATGTATTATTATTGCGAATTATCCAAAAATATATCAAAAATATATAATAATAAAACCACAGGGGGGGTCCCCATAAAACAAACATGTTTTATACTTTTTGCTCTATCGCAAAAACTGTATAGGTGCAGCATCAAGCTTGGCGCGATTATAGGGCTTTCTTTAAACTACAACAACAAATAACAAAAATGGCCAAGCACGAGTCGGACTCACGCACCGAGACACTGAAAAATACTTCGCTGGAATACCACAACCAACTAAATAATTAATGTTCTACAATCAAATACACGTGTAACGTACACTTTGAATTGGAACTTACGTAATCTTGGGCGCCCATTTTCCTACTATCGCAACTAAAGAGTCAGAGGTGTTAATCCTCATATCTAGCCATTGTCCAGGCTAAAGGCTTTATCAGACGGCCGCAGAGGGTCGTGGCTAATGCGCCTCGTCCGTCACCGCCTTCCCGAGGCTAATCCTATGGGATAGGAAGGTTTGTGGGTAGGGAACCTCTATAGCTTTCTGTTTAGTCATGTTTCTATTCTCTTTCAGTGGATTAGATGGTTACCTAAGATAGTTGTCTGACAAAGGATAAGTTACATAGTAAACGTAGGTACCTATTTAGATTTTTACGTCCATACCTTCAACGGGCTAAAAGGCTCAGATACATCTTTAGAAAACTAGGAGTGCCGCCGTAATTTTGCAGTGAGAAACAAGTTGGTACCTCTGCTTACCCCTTCTAACGTAGATGCTGGTTTTCAAGAATTGAATTAAACCCACGGGGAGTCACCACTCTCCGCGTAGGCAGAGAGGTCTAAAATGTAACATTCCTGAAAAAAAAAATCCTAATAAGGTGTTGGTCCGTGCAAAAATTGATATTCTGCATTTCGGGCGCTTATCTGTGTGCTTATTCTGTAAAAAAATACGCACAGTTGCTAGCATAGAAATACAATATATATTTTTTCGACATATACGTCATATTACCGAAAATAGAATAATACAATGATAGGAGTGTGGGACGTGGGACAATATGAGTTGATGACAAAATTAAGATTCACGTGACGTCACCACGCTCTCTAGAACCTTTCGGTAGGTATTATTTTATAGTTACCCGCTTCGCGTTTTGGCTTTACGCTTTGGCGTAGTTTAATTCAGTTAGTTCAGACGTACCTTCGGCACCTGAAATTAAATTCAGGGCTTGCAGTTGTTGAGTCAAAGAGCCACTTTCTAGGCAACAAGGCTGTCCTCGCAACGTATTTCTCTGACATTTTTTACTTCTAAATGTATTGATCTGTAGCTACTAACCAGTCCCCAGCCAAGCAAATTTTCGATGGTTCTTATCAATTCCATTTATCTTCTTAGCTATACATATTATAATTTCACATCATAAAGTAGGTACAAAGCTTGTCCAAAGGTACCTAGCACAGTTATTTCTTTGCAGAATTCCTTTCCTGAGTTTCCTGGAAGCGAGTATATAGATTCACTAGCTAGATACTTATGAAATCCTACCTCCACTTCACAACGTTCAGCAAAGGCATAGTTGCCATGGTAACACTCCGAGCAGAGAAGGTCGTAAAACTGTAGGTTGGTTTCCAGCACTATATAAATACACAGAACAGAAGGCACATAGGTAGTATCGACCGCAGCTCTTGCTTTTAGTGATGAATGATAAATAAAATTTTCGGTGCAGCACTTTTCACGCAGTTCAGTTTATTCGCAGCCTGGTGCGACAAGACATCCACCTTCCCTTGAATTTGGTCAAAATAGCAACTCCGTGGCCGTTCTCTACATCTTTCTATCATCCCTTCAATTATGTTTTTTATCGTGACCCAACATTTTCGACTTCTACATTCGATTATCCTCGGTATCTCTGCTTCTCTTTTCAAGACTGGTTCGTTCCTCTATGCCCCTGGGAGTCATCATTCTAATTCCGCCGCACGCTACATTCGGAAAACCTATATCTAGGGTTATCTAAAGAAAGGAGTATGTTACAAGTATGAAGGCCTATGCTTTTTTGTTGCATCTATTGTAGCTCCAGATAAAACGTTTTCAATGAATTATATTTTTATCTGGAAATGACTATATTTCTTACATCGTAAGCATCATCTGAGACGGTATTCTATCGTACACAATCGTGTAGTCTGTTGGTTTGAACTTCCGTCTCTGTTTAGTTCGGTGCTGTTTGCGATTCTATCGCGAGTCGCATTGACGCGGGGGATCCGTTCGTTTGAAGTCAGTTGGCGTGTAGTAATAAAGTGCAACATAAATAAAAAGCGGGTCCTCCTAGGTACCGAGGGCTCTTCCTGAGCCGTTCCAGTTTCACTTACTTACTTTGACTAAAGACCCTTATACGGCCATACAAAGGGCACAAAATAGGGTAACACTACCTACACCAAGCACATTTAGCAAAGTGCCATGGTCCATCCGCGGTAGATCTCGCCGCCTCAACTGTCGCTTCGGTACACATGTGGGTACACCTTATTAGGTAGATTCGTCTCATAAAAAGAAAAAGCAATAATTCCTTGCATGCTTCATAGCATGCGCAAGCGTTGCGGTTCGCTGTTATGGAGAGTGCGGGCTAGTCGCCACAGTGTCCTAACCATGTTTGCCAGTCGACTAGACTGCTGTTACTTGGGACACTGCTCCAGCATACATTTAGAGTATGACAAGATAAAATAAATATAATTAGTGATAAATAAATACTTAATAATTGTGTGAAGAATATAATTTTTTAAATAATTTAAATTTTTAAAATTTATATTTGACATTTCAATTCAGCGTTTTTATAATTTATTTCTTATGATTTTCTGTTGTAATTGTAATGTAATTTATTAATTTAATTAATTTTAAAAAATGTAATGTAATTGATTTATAATATGGGTCCAAGATGCCTGAAATAAATAATTTATTATTATTATTATTATAGCTCAGTTGGTTAGAGCGCTGGGATAGTGAATAAGTCGAAACCGACGAAGCTTAGAGGAATAGGAGCTGGGCAAGCATACCCGATCTATACTTTAGATTCTAAAACACGTCTAAGGTACTGCAGCATCAGAGACCAGAGTAGTCACTTCACTCCATCTAGTCGAAGTGCCTCTTCATTATTGGAGGTTGGCAGTAAGCTCTTGCACCTTACTATATTCATGGCTATCCTAAATATTTCTTCCGCGGTTTCGATACCGGTCCTGTCTTTGATGTTACACATTCATTTAATTTTACTTCTTCCTGGCCTTCTGTTTCCTCATGGTCTTTAGCAGCTACTGGACTTTTTTAGCGATTCGCACGTGGCAGCGAACAGTAGAAAGCGAGCTGCGAGCCGTTGGGCTGAGCTGGAGCGAAGTCAGAAGGGTTGCTAAGGACAGGAAGACTTGGTATGACCTTGTAAGGGCCCTCTGTACCTCTGGTTTAGCATAGGACATAAATAACTTTTTTTAAGAAGACTATAATCGGCAATATTTTAGTCCCGGGCTTTGAGCGGAAAGCCCCGGCAGCAGCCAGGAATGCTCGTCCCGTGGAGCGGAAGAGCAAACTTCATGCGGTGACTTTGCTTTGAACGCACACATCGTTATAATTGGATTGCCGCAATTCTTAACTAAACAAACGACGAAAGACTACTGATGGCTCAAGTATGGACGCAGTAGCTCGGTTTTGGGCCCCCAAAATCCCAGTTATAATCTATACCGGGTCTCCCGAAAATCCAGAAATACAGCACCCTTAGGGGTACCCGAATCACCCCCATGATTGTTCCGCAATTATTTGCGCTTAGAGGCTTTTGGAAAATTTTACCTAGCATTGGTTTTTATTTTTTCTCTATTTCTTGCCAAGCGAAATAGGGCTTCAACGCTGGCTGGCCACCGTCGTCCATTCCCTGATTTCCGAGCCACGACTTCTCCTAGCGCTCTTTCTATAGTCACAACGTGGTTTATGACAAAAATTGAGAATTAAAAATGTAGAGCCTCCGCGGGAATTGAAACCACAACCTCTACGCGACTTGTCTGAAAAACCATTATCCTTTCAATGTTATTTTGCCCTCTGAGAGGGCAAAATAGGAGAGAGGAGAGAGAGGAAAAGGAAATTTACTTACTTTGATGTGGCATATTCGTTTACTTTCAAGCGAGTGTTTTTCAATAGGAAAAACACTTCTTCAAGAAGGCAGCATTTCACACGCCTTAAAAAACAAACAAAGATGTAATGTAGAGTCAGCAAATCAACTACACCGAGGAATGGTAAAACCACAGAAATTATTATTGAAGATTTTTGATATCTGCTTTGTGTCTATCTCCCCTAGTAGAATCGCAATATTACTTGCTATAGTAGTTTACAGCCAAAAAAATCGGCATGAAAAGTGTTCGCCTGGTCAGCAATGGCAATGGAGCGTTAGGTTGCGGGTTCAAGTCCTGTCCCGAGCGAATTGTTTAATTTTGTAATAAATGTATTTTATTTTTGTAATTTTGATTTTCTAGCGTGACAAAGAGGGGGGAGAAAAAAGAAATCATTTTATCCACACCACGAGTGTTACTACTTTATTAAAGTTAACGATAAAACATGAAACCTGTGTGATAATTTAATCAGAGCTGAAAAGGCTACCATTATTTTCTTCTTCCTATGTGTCTAATGGCATTTTTATTGGCCAAATCTAGAAACTGGTTTTATAAGGAGGATAATTGAGTTTCCGTTCGCTGAACGGAGGTATTCGAGTTTTTATCCAGTAGTACCTATGTTTGTTCCACACTGTACTGTACCGGTAGACTTTAGTTAGATGGTACGAATAGGTAAAGTAAAGTAGGTAGTAGTAAATTAGGTACATAGGTGCAACGTTCTATTTCACTAGAAATTTTCTCATTTCATTTCTCATTTCTTCCCCATTCAACATTAACTCGACTTAATAGGAAAAAGTCTGTAAAACATTTTCTTTTAAGTTTCTTCTTGAAAATGAATTTCCCGTACCTACGTCTTTGACTTTGAAAACTGACTCGGAGTGATAGAGGGCGTTTCTAAGAAAAATCTTATTGCTCGTTAAATACAACGTGTTACATAACATCCTAACTCTTTTGACAGGGTGTAACCTAATGGTCAACAGGATATAAATTCTGTAAAAAACTTGTTATTTTTTTTTTACCTACCTCAAAATAAAAATAAAAATCAAAACTTTTTTGTTATAGCTTAATTAAATTTAAAAGTATATTTGTGTGTTTAGGCACATTTGACAGCTTTGAGTTGTTAAAACATTGTGAAAGTCAATGAAAACAATATTTCAATAATACTGTTCTCCCATATATATCGTTACATCGTGAGGAAACCTGAGCGTATGAGGCATTATACCCTCAACGCCAAAATCGCCAACCCGCATTGAGCACGCGTGGTGATTAAGCTCGAACTCTCTCTCTGAGAGGCCTTTGCCCAGCTAGTGGGACATGTACGTACAATAATTATTGTACAGAATACATCTTACTTTTTTTTTACTTTTCTCCCGCACAGCGTTCACATTTTATTAATTTAACAATCAGTGGAACGTCACAGAGCAAAAAAGGTTTAAGTTGTGATCCCTATCACCAAGTGCTATTACCCTGTAAAAAGAGTTAGGATCTTTTGTAACACCTTGTATGCTGGTAGGCAGTGCTAGGTAGTTAGAAAAGGCTCAAACTACACAGCGACTAGAAGGTTTGCCCGTCCATCTCTGAAGCAATTTTCTTTACATTTCTTGGTAAAACTTAAGACTGCTTGAAGAAAATTAGTTGGAAAATACATTTTCTTGTGATTTCCTTATCGCCTTGTCGAATAGAAAGGTGTACTCGGGTACCTATTCTAGGAAATGATTTTCTTATAAGAGGCTTACCCTTATTTTCACTAGGGTGTTTTTCTTATTTGTTTGTTTATGTACACACGACAGCACGTCAGAGTGTACACTTTTGTTCTAAAGTCGCCCATAACTTAACGGAGTAGAGTGCTAGCGTGTAAGGGTCGACGTGTGACTTGACAGAGATTTAGCCAGTGTAGTGGTGCCTCTGCTTGCCACTTCTGGGATGCGTAAATGGTATGATCTTACTCATTTGGCTGGTAGATTTTTAGATAAAAAACATTTTAAAACAATGACAGAGGGTTTCAATTAACTTATATATTCGACGAAAACAACTTAAAATATAGAATTAAGTACTATATTGGGTATAGGTACTTACGTAAAAAACAAATCTGAAACTCATTAAATTTTGGCATTTCAATAAGGTCACGTTAAATATTCTTTTAATGGTCTCCATATAGAATGTTTAGTTTTTAGAACGTTCATGCATTACTTACGAGTAATTAAAAGATTAGCATAATTTTGCTTTAATAATCAGATTAATAATAACTTAACTAAAGTTATCTAGGTTTAGAGATCAACACATATATCAGGTAACAGAATTATCCTATCTTCGAACGATGTTCTATTTAGTTCCAGCAAACTGAAATATAAATTACACAACGTAAGCAAATAAAAACACCCTATCAAATCCACCCTAGAACAATCGTCAATCACCATATTAGTTTACTGCTACGGTCGGAATTTATAAGTACCTAATACCAATACAAAGTAATATAATTATCAATGTATTTTATAGTGATTCTTATATGTCAGCTAAAATATCACATTTTTCCATTTGAAATGTCTTCTCCTGCATTCGCTTCGTAACAAATTTCTATAATTTTTGCGTAAATTTGGTAAGTTTTTCTAATACAGGGTGTTAAAAGACCGCCAACAAAGCGGGAAACCACGTATTCCCCTCATCATAAGGAACATTTTTGCCCAAGGAACTATGCCTGGGAAATCAACGGTTTCCGGGATAATGAGGTTCAAAGTCGGACTTTTCAAAACTTTTTTTTTGCACAAATGTATTCAGTATCTAGTTCTTAACATATCTCCTCAAGAAGCCATATCAAAATTATGAACATTTCTTACAAAAAACGACGTTAAAATTGCAACCCGCAATGTATCCTCAACATCGGCACTTCAAGCTTAAGTAACATAAACTTATACCTACGCTTGCGCAATATGACTTCTGTGCGTTACACGTCCATTGCGTGATAAAATATTTTTCAAAATTATAACCTAAAAAACCAAAATCATTTCCCAGCAATATTTTATCGAAAAAGTACTTTCGGGTCTGTTGGCGGTCTTTTAACACCCTGTATAAAGTGTTAAATTTTCTTTGTTTTGAATTTGTTTAAACTATCTAATATTATGTTGTATCCAAAGTATGATATGCCCACTACTATCAAACATTATAAAATATCTCTTTCGTCTGTTATCACAGCCCTTAAAGCAAGTTTAAACTCTTCCTTAAAATATAAATTAGTAACAGAATAATCACTACAATTAACAAGTCGCTAAAATTACAAATATTTTCTAAGTGGGTACTTACATATTTGTACGCACATATCAAGTAACAAAAATATTTCTCTCCAATATTTAAGCTTTGCTCAATTCCTTTTCCCTAAGGTTTTAAATATAAAAAACATTTTTAGTATCAGAAAATTGGTTCCGTTTTGGGTGAGACCCTTAAACACCGCTAGGCTCGCTCAACCATCATGACAACTGAGACATGAAGTGGTAAAACTGGTCGAAATTTACCGACTCGTATTCCCTCGCCGTCTTCTCAAGTAGTTCTGGATTCCTCTTCAGGAAGTTCCTGACCCAGTCTTCTCCTGCCATCCTCGTGTTGACGTCAAACGGGTGGTTTAGGTGGTGATCTTCCGCGTATTGGAAGGCGAGCTCCCTTATGTCTCTTCTGGAAACGCCTGTGAAGAATTGCTCCATGCTTTTGATGTATCCGACTAGGTCTTTCTCTTGGCCCTCTGTGAATACTCTCCTATAGGGTCCCATGACCGGCTTGGCGTCCTCCGGCATCTGGTACCGAACCTTGCTGGCGCGCCGCTGGAGGGTGGAGCGCGGGATGTGGAAGGTTCTGGCGGCTAGCTTGTAGCCCATCTTGCCGGAGACCACGGCAGTCACGGCCTTAGCCATGTCCTCTTCGCTCCAGGACTGGCGGCCGCTTATTCTTTCGTATTTACGCACCATTTTGTCTGGAAAAGGAAATGCGTTTGATTGTTTTTAATATGTTTTTGATGTTACGTGTATGTATGTCGCCATGACGTATACCTCAGTTGGTTACGCATCACTATTACTTATGAAAAAGGCAAATTGACTACTTATCATAATATATTGAAAAAAAATATGATTAGAACTGATAATAAAAGAGTCATCTTAGGTTGTCAAGGTCTTAAAAAAACTGAATAATATTGTAAATCAAACCAATACACAACACGATACAAAAAAAATCATGTAGATTGCGGAATAAAATGGGTATTCCCGATTGCATTAGTCAGTTAAGTATTTTCTGGTAATGCGAAGCGCTTCGGAGAACGAATCGTGGATTGGTTCCTCGGATATAATAGTGACGTCATTTTACCCATATCGTCATTTCCTTGAAGGTTTAGGTAGTTAAAGCTCATTACGTAACCGGTTGAATTATAACCTTTAGGGGTCCCCTACCAAGGTACCACCGTCTCTACATGGCGAAGATTTGTATCGTATTTATTTAGTACCCTAATATGGAAGCAAAAAGTGACATCTATGTCTTCTAGTAGCTACCGGTATCCGCTAAACAAAGCTCAGCATGCGTGCCTAGTACAGTCGGCCACAGTCTCAGATACCCCTTTTTGTTCGATTGGCGCCCTTATGCCGCGCGCGGTAAGAGCTGCCATGGGGTATCTGAGATTGTGGCCGACCGTACACACGACATCACGTCACTTTTATTGTAAAGTCGCCCGTAACGTAACCGAATTGTAGAGAGCTAGCGTTTAAGCGTCAAATTGCTGTCTTGTGTACCAAGTGTATCGAGATTTGACAGCGCTATATAAAAATTCGAGTTAGATATCTTTCATAGAATATCTAACTCGAATTTTGTAGAGCCAGCACCAAAAAACTTAGTTACAGACATTTATTTACACTACGTATCTATCTGCTACGTTATTGCTGAGTCTATAGGCTATTTTTTATTGTAATAACGGGAAAAAACTAAGTCTGCGCGGACGAAGTCGCGGGCAAAAGCTAGTCATAGATAAATCAAAACAAAGTTCAAGCGTTTTGTATTCGTCTTCCTTCGTTCGTGTGTTTCTGACACGAATCTCCAATGTACCGAGGAGGGCAACCATGATCTACCGGTTTTTTTGGCCCTGAGCAAGCGTCTCGAGGTGAACGAAATTGTGTCCAAAGTTTAACCTTACTGAGGTGAACCCGCACAATGTTTCGCATTACAATATTTTACCAATAACTAAGTTATGTACACAGTTGTTTTTAGATGCTGCTCGTGGCATGTGTGGATGCCCGCTCGTGCACATAATAGGCACCTATTTATGATGCGGACTAAGGAAAATGCTAGTGTTGTTGAAAGGAAGGTTAGCCGATACCTACTGTTTATAAGTATTTAGAATTGTTATACAGGGTGTTAAAAGACCGCCAACAAAGCGGGAAACCACGGATTGTCCTTATCATAAAGAACATTTTTGCCCAAGGAATTATGCCTGGGAAATCAACAGTTTCCGAGATAATGAGGTTCAAAGTAGGGCTTTTAAAAACTTTTTTTTGCAGATATGTATTCAGTATCTAGTTCTTAACATACTTTCTCAAGAAGCCATATCAAAATTATGAATATTTCTTACAAAAAACGACGTTAAAATTGCAACCCGCAATGTATTCTAAACATCGGCACTTCAAGCTAATGTAACATAAACTTATACCTACGCTTGCGCAATATGACTTCTGTGCGTTACACGTCCATTGCGTGATAAAATATTTTTCAAAATTATAACCGAAAAAACCAAAATCATTTTCCAGGAATAATTTATCGAAAAAGTACTTTGTTTTGGTGTCTAGTATGCGTGGCTTTCGGGTCTGTTGGCGGTCTTTTAACACCCGTTATAGAAAACGGACTATTTAGGAACGAATATCGTTCGAAAACATCTCATATCGTGGTCTCGAGCACAAATATGTAATGAACGTATTTATAGTTGCTGGTACGAGCTGTAGTGGCACTGGCTCCACGCACGCGCGCCCGATACTCCGATAGCAAGTGGGTACCTACGGAGCACGCGATAAAGCATTGCGTGTTTTTCCAGACATCGCGATAACTTGGGAAACGTTGAGGCCTCTTTGTTCGCGCGCTACGACGTGTCATTACTGCGCCTAGCTCTCTCAAGACAACCACAGTCCACATTCTACGCGTACAGGCATATTAGAGTAATTGCCAATGTAATTTACGCCTCATTTAAGAGTCGACCCGCTCCACGTAACCGATAAAACGGGAAATACACGTCGATAGCGCCGACCGTCCTTGAGTGACCGCGTCGTACTCTTTATCTGACGAAAAAAAGACGTACGCTGTCGGTCAGCTGTTTGTGTTTGTAGCTATCAACACGCCTCTGTACTGTGACGCCGATAAAACCACCCACCTAATGAAAATCTATCTCTACGCACATTGTACATTGCGGGCCCATAGTCACTTTAAGCTTCCCAACAAACGGCTCAAACTAAAAGCAGCAATGAACAGCGAGGCTATTCGATCTCGTCGCGGCAAACATTGATAGCAGGGCCCGCTGGTACAGACGTAAACTCGGCGTGAGGCGAGGTTACTGTGACGCGTGACTTGCAAGGTCCCCGCTGCATTGCACGATGCGCCAAGGTTGCCCCGCTGAGCTGTACCGACGAGAAACGGGGGCCCACTTTGCAAAACAGGCTAGGTTAGATCAAAGCTGGCTAGAGAAAATACGGGATACGGATCGATCGATGCGCAGACTTGTTCGTGGAGCCCAGTGAAATCGGCATCGTCATCGAAAGCCGCAACTCGACCATCTTCGGAAGAAAGCGAGGGTGCACGGGTGAGAGTAAGAGAAAGAAAGAGAGGGGATGTGGGCTGGTACTCACAGGTTGGTGGATGGTGTCTGGAGTGCGTGGGAGCGAGCGAGTGGGCGGAGGCGTCAGCTGGCGGGCCGGCGGCGATGGCGGGAGGCGTGCGAGCGGTGTGGCGGCGCGCGCGACACTGCGCGCGGGGCCCGTCTTGCCCCTCCGCCACCAGCCGCCGTGACGTCAGCTGGCCCAGGGCCCGACGACGCCCAACGACTATTTTCGTCGAGTACCTATTATCTAGATCCTTCCATTTTCCAACCTCTAGGCAAACAAAGAAAACTCGGGTGACGTACACTTACCTACGCAGTTTCGATGTGTTTTCTTTATCAGTTGGACTCCGCTTTTGCGTGATGACGTCTCGATAAGTTCTCTTCGATGTGGTTAGTGACAGCTGCGTGTATCTCGCTCGTCGTGATTGGCCCCGTGTGTCCGGCGGTCTTGGTGTATCGTTGGAAAGAATACAGCTTACGCCTTAAACGTGTTGGATTGTTGACCCACTTAATTATCATTATCTTTACGCATCAACCTCGGACCACTGTGGCTTATGCTGACTGTACGGCCTCTTTATGATAATGTGTACACAAAGCATTTTGGACTCCACTGACTCATTGGTTCATTACGATGATACGCCACGTGTTTTCGATCCCACTTTGGGACAATGTTACTCGATACTGAGGATACCTAAGTATCTACTCTTTGTTAAACATGAACTCATATTGAATACATACATACGTATCTTACAACTACGTACCTATTTACAGACAGTTTTCACACCATCAATTGCCTTAGTCTTTAACATTTACCTATGGAATTGGCTACTACCTATTGCAGAATATACACGTTGCACTTTTTTTACTTAAAAGCGCCCTTGCTTGATCCCCCCTATTTGATCCCTGTAATGTTTATACCCACGTATCTCTACCACCGTCTCTACATGGCGATGAAATATTTTTAGAAAATATTATAAAGACGACCCACTATTACTACACGAACCCCCGGGAATACAGCCTAGCACGAAGGGCCATATTAAACGCGATAGTCGATACGCTTATATTCTTCCCGCTCTAGGTAGATCACCAGATTGGGGGAGAGAAAAAGAGAGATAGGTAACTGTATCGCTATCTACCGACGTCTATATTATGTGCCATGCATGTGATGTGGTGCAGGTACCTACTGCCAAGTGCCATACTTGTGATATAATGCGTGCGGGATGAGAATGGGATGGAACCTTGTCAAAGTCTATCGAAAACATACTGTATTTTACTTTGACAAGGTTGCATCGTCGCGAGTTTTGCTTACCGCGCGCGTCTCAGTTCCAAAAGGTCGCATCCCATTCTCATTCCGCGCTGATTATACCTACTTAATAATAATAATGTTTTAGATTTGCCCAATATTTTTTTCTACTTGTCCGTTTGCCCGCGACAGTTTTCTAAAAGGATTTAATTTCTAAAAGATTTAATTTCTAAAAGGAATAAAACCGAACACCTTGCCTAGGGTGAGGACAACCACTTTAATGGTATGTGAGGACGTAAAGAGGACAAACAAACAATCGTTTTGTACAATCTTTTTTTAAATCTGAGAACTTTTTTGCCTGACAAAGTCTTACCACAATTTGCTAGAATGGTTTCGGAACGCTTATAAGGCGAATTGTTTAAATAATTTTGGTACTTACCACTATTTCCTCCTGGCTATCTAGCCGGAAGCCGTCCATTTCCTGAAATTTCTGAGCCACGACTTTCTTTTTCTACCAGCACGCCTCTTCCCTTCAATCTTACCCATGCAGGGCCGTCTTTAACCTATTGGAGGCCCTGGGTAGTATTCAAAAAGCCCTAAGAAGGATGCTCCTATTCTACTTGTCAACTTAAATGGTATTTTTTTAAACTAGACCAAGGTCCGAAAATTTACCGGTAGGAAGGGTTTTTTTTGCTACAATGTGGTTTAGACGAGGATTTGATTTTGATTAGCACCTTCATTCACGCATGTGGAAATTTCACCTGAAGCACAATCGAAATAACACTCAAAATATTTTGTGCTGCAGCGTGGCGGTTACTACAATCACGCTAGAAATTCCCGCCCGTTTTTACCCGACTACGCGAAGCAAAAAGGAGGGTTATGATTTTAGCAGCGTATGTATGTATGTATGTATGTATGTATGTATGTTTGTGTGTTCATCTGTTCCCTCGCAGAGCCTAGACTACTTGGCCGATTTCAACAAATGAGGTGTCGTTGGATTGGTCTTAATCACCCAGGTAACATAGGATAGTTTTATTTTGAAAAAAACCAAGATGGCGGCTGTGCTGCGCCCTAAAGTGGTGGACCTAAAAATAAAAATTATCGGATACCATCGTCATGGGTATCAAATGAAAGGGCTTTAAAAGACCTTTTCAAAAATGTATAACACATGTAGCGTCAACATAACAAATAGAACAAAATATGCCAAAATGTGTTTTTTTTCCCCTTCTTGGTTCTATTTTAGGTGATCATCCAAAATAACTAACTAAAAAGCTCATAAAAAAAATAGAAGTTAAAAACTAAAACCCGACTAGTAAAAGGCTTAAAACAAGACCTGCTTATCCTTAAAATAGACTCATAGATAATTAATCGTAGTCGGAGGACACCACATTCACATTTGATAAACCGATGGCCTCCGACTACGATTAATTATCTATGAGTCTATTTTAAGGATAAGCAGGTCTTGTTTTAAGCCTTTTACTAGTCGGGTTTTAGTTTTTAACTTCTATTTTTTATGGTTCAAATGAACTTGAGTAAAATAAAAGAACGTAGGTATTACTATAAATGCTACATTTTCTTTTTATTGAGATGACGGTCCAGTACTCCCGATTTAAAAATTATAATAGACGAAAAAAACACGTTCCATCTAGGTAACGTGCGCTTACCGAGAAAGGTGATTTTGAAGTACCAATACTTAGTAAAATTACACAATAATAGAATAAGCAGTTAACTCAGAAAATGGTTTGTAATGGCTCGTGGGTCTGAGGCCCCATGGATGCGGGGCCCTGAGCCTCTATTATGTAAAAAAACACCCAACCGTCGAGCGTCAAAACACTCGAAAATAGCCCTTATTTAAATGAACAATCTTTTGACATTGACATTTTTATTTGACATTAAAAAACGGTTATTTTTACGGTGGATATTTTAGCTAATACAGGGGCTGGGCATATTGATGTACGCTTGGAAATATTCCCACTCCCGGCAATGTTTCCACTGGCAATGTTCCCGGAAAGTTTCCGAAAGTTTCCCAATGTTTCCATAAATTCCCAGTGATATTTATTTTGTTAATTCATGCTAAATCTTAAATTATCGCGTTGGTTAGTCAAGTGACATGCATATTTGCATAAGTGTCTTGTCCTTGCAGTGTTGCCACATGGAGACTGCATGAAATCGGTGTTTCATTAAAAAATCCATCTTAAATCCGTACTACCTATGAAATTAGTATGAATTATGTGTTTAGTAACTTATTATTTGGTGTATAAAGAATCCAAAACCATTTACAAGTCAATAAACCAATATTGAAATATCAAAAGTTTAGAGCAAAGTTCCCGTTAAATTCCCAGTTGGGGGAACATTGCCGGCAATGTTTCCGGCAATATTTCCAGCGATTGGCAATGTTCCCGGGAACGGAACATCAATAGCTGGGCACCTTGGCTAGAATGCCTATGAGAAAGACGGTTGTCCATGCCGATGCCTACTTATCTACTCCATCTAAAACATGTCCCAGTACTGTCTTGTCGCAGTGGTCACAACACAAAAGACATGTCGAGTGAGTGGAGTCGTCGTTTGACGCTGTTTTAATCAGTAAAGGCCTAACCTTTTTTTCTGTACCTACCTACACTGCTACACTACACATACCTACCTACACTGCTACACTACACATACCTACCTACATACATATTTTCTATATTTTAAACAATGACATAATGTATGTACCAGTGTGCCTTTGCCCACGGACGCAAGTACTACGTAAGAGCCAAATAAAAGGGAAAACAATGTCTTTACTTTGTTTTGACACGTTTCTCAAGATTTGGGGCATTGCCCAGAACAACGGTGTGAAGAAAATTCAACATGTCTAATTGTTGAAATGGGCGTAGGTTGGTGTGTTCACATGTACAGACGGCCACACGCTAGGATACCTCTTTTTATTCAATTGGCGCCCTTATGACACGCGCGGTAAGAGCTGCCATGGGGTATCTGTGACTGTGGCCGACCGTACCTATATGATGTATTCTAGCTAGGGGATTTATATTATCAGATCATGAAAATTCCAATGTAAGTAGGTGCTCTACTGCTACTCTTCTTCTTAATCGATTCCTCATGGCTGAGGATCGCGACCATGTCCATTTAAAACGGTCTTCCAGCCCAGTAAATGCTTTCTCCAGCCGCTGCCTTTATTGCATCAGACCATGCTACTCTACATTGCTCAAAACCAAACCCGTCAAAAATATTCTAAAACTATGTTAAAGTGCCAATGTATTTACCTTCAGGCTTCAGTCGTAAAAAGTCGTGACATCCTCGGTAGTGCCATAAGTCTCGCACTCCTTTGTTCCCAGTATGTCACACCACCTTATGTGACACTGTAACATGCTGGTAACATATTAAAATAGTGACTTGGGTCATAAATTAATGGCCCGTTTTCGAAGACACATTTTCAAAACACTAAATAGATGGCGCTTATAGGCGTGCCCATACAAGAACCGGGACACGACTGTCAAATTACGCTTATAGCAGATATCCATTTTGACGGTCGCATTCCGGTTCTTATATGGCCACGCCTGTAAACGCCATCTATGAACTGCTTTGAATTTGTGCTTTGAAAACGACTCATTATGCAGCATGTTTTAGTTAGACGCACACGCGCATTTACGTACGCACCTACGTAAAAACTTGGCTTAGTCGCGGTTTTATTAAATTTGAATTTCAATGGGCTCACCTAAAATTAAAAAAAATTATAGAGTAAGTACCTAATGTTTTCTTAGGCTTGATCGAGCACTATGCATAACTCGTAATTAAACAACACTAATTAAAAGATTAATTATTACTCGTTTTTCGTTTTTCATTCAACTCAAACGAATGATAAATCCGTTAGGTACATGTTTAGTTAAAACATAGAGAGTGAAGAAGAGGTGTTGGTGGTACTGGTATGTAAAATATATATATTTATTTTGCGCGTGGTGACATAGCGAACACGGATGGGTGCGAATAGACTGACCGAGTAGCTGAGAGGCTGCCGCGCGCAAATGCTCGGCGATTTAGGTAAGGCGATGGAGCGTCTCCCAGTCAAGACCGGGCTACTGACCGAGCATTTGCCTCGTGGCAGCTTCGGCGAAGTGTTTGAGATGTTGGTGTACAGACGAATGCTCAAAATCTCGTGGGTCCAAAAAGTACGCAATACCACCGTGCTCCAGAGGATGAGAAAAAACGTTGAAGTAATGAAGACCATCAAAAAACGCAAACTTGAGTATTTTGGCCATATAATCCGCAATACCCAATATGAACTCCTTCAACTAATCATCCAAGGGAAGATACCAGGCAGAAGGAGGCCTGGAAGACCCAAGATATCATGGCTTGAAAACTTACGCCATTGGTACCAACAATCCACGAGCTCCTTGTTCCGTTTGGCAGCCTCAAAGGAAGAAATAGCCAAGATGATTGCCAACCTCCGATAGGAGACGGCACTACAAAAAGAAGCTTCGGCGAGTCTCTCGCTTAGTCTGTACTCGCCTAATAGTATAGTGCCAAAGGCAGTCCGTCGATCTACTCAGTCACTGCTTCGACCTTGTGGGCATTCCTAGTGAACGCCTTAAGGTGGGATGATAGCAACGTGGTGGGAAATTCCAAATTTTCACAGTTTTTTACATTTTGTAGCTAAACCGAGCTATTTTTGTACAAAATGAATTTGTGAAAATTTTTAATTTCCCGCCAGCTGCTATCTTCCAACCTTAAGTAATTTCAATAGCAACATTTGTACGTAGTGGCCTCTTTCTCACTCATAGTCTGAGTTCGATCCCCGATGGTGCCTTGTAAAAATTGTTTTTAGAACTTTGATATAAATCATCAGTGATACCTATAACCAATGGCGTGTTACTGACTGTAGAACAAAGACGGTTCGATTCTTGGTGCGGGCATGTACCTATGACTTTTTTTTTTATGTTCGTTTGTGAATTTGAAGTAGCCATACCACTCGCGAACGGTGAATGGAAAACATCGTGAGGAAACCTGAGCTGCCTTTAACGCGGAAATCGCCAAACTCTCTCTCTGAGAGTAGGCCTTTGCCTAGCTAGTGAAACATGTACAATACAAGCTACATTTTACTAAAGTCTCCATTCAGGTTGTCTGGTAGAGATTGCTTTTAGCAATAAGACCCATTGTATACTAATTAGTTTTAAGAAAATTCTTTGTAAATAATACGTTATTGAGTACATGCAATAAAGAATATTCTATCTATCTATCTAAAGTACCTACAATGAAATGTCAATTTTGTACGTGAGCTTTCCTACGTGTCACATAGATAAATACGTTGCTTCAACAAAACAGTGTATAATAGGTGCTTGCTTGACTGCTATGGGCGTTTTCTAAAGACGAAGAATTTCGAAAGAGAACAGAAAAATTAACTCTAACAGCAGAAATGGCTGACCATAGCGCGTTGGCCCATGATGGCGCAGAGAAGGCTCGCATGGTGCAGAGGAGGCTCACAGATCCTGGGTCTTCCGTCTCCGCTTCTTCACAAACTTGACTTTTCTTCCCAGGTCCGTTCAGGAACCGACGATTGAGTCAGCTCTTGGCATTCACCGCGTGCCTTATGATCATCATAAGTTACACATACAGGCCAGCAGTGAACGCGAGGAGTAGGACTCTTCCGGAGATCTTCGTTCTTCAATCTTCACTTCTTCAGAGTTCTTTGTACTTGTTGGCTCATGGTAAAGTTCAAACTTGAATGTTTTGTTTTCTGTGGTTGTTGGGGTCTTAGGGTTTGCTTATCTTCTCCGGGCTTGTTGGTTCACGATAAAGAGGTTCTAACGGATTTTCGATTTGTAAAAAGACCTAAGTAAGTACATACTCCCATAGGTCTTTCTTACAATGTAAAGTTTGTTTCTTAAAACGACTAGGATTTTTTTCGATTGGCAACCACCCATTGGCTACTGGGTTACGATGGATGTGACAATAAGTAATGTTATAAGTAAAGTAAAAAGGAAATAAAATAGGTACCTCCACTAATCAAAAGTATTTTCCGAAGGAAAACCACTTTCGCGATGGTAAAGCGCTGGTTATTTTAACAAATATTTGAATTCCTCAAATTCCTCAATAGGTACCTACCCAACGCCTTTGTAACTCAGAAGTTTCAAGTTCACAATAAAATAAAATATCGCCATGTCAGGCAAAAATAGACAAGCGAGGCCTCATTTTCATAAACGCCCGATTAACCCACTTTTAGGCCCGAAAGGAGCAAAACCGAATAGAAATAACATTTGAGGCAAACGTTAGTCGCTAGGCGAGGCGCCCCTGACACGGTGAACGTGACCTTGACCTCGACATTGACACCCTGAGGGTTGACCTTTCAAGGAAACTATAGCACACATACCTACATCATTAGCCTCAGTAGGTAAAACAGTTATTTTACCTCTGACGTTTAAACTTTTTCGGCTATTAGGCTTTTTTGCCATGATAATAATAACCACCGACCAACATACTCGTACTACTTAAAAGATCAGATTTTTCACCGATTTAATACAGTGATTTTCATATTCAAGTATTCTCATGATCAGACAGAAGGGACTCAACGTATACTTTTGGCGGGAGGCACTGCTTAGCTGAGCTTAGGCCTTAATTTTTGAGTGTTTCTCTCAGATGAAGACCCCAAAGAAAAAGACAAACTAGTCAAGTAACAAACATTTGGAGATATCGCATTTTGAATGTTTGGAACCTAGTACTACGGAAACCCATAAGTTCCACAATAAGCGTCAATAACTCCGAGACTAATTCGATTTTTACCCTGTTCCCTACATTTTTTTTAAAATTAGGTTTTACAGCCCGGTTGGTCCTTTTGAGCCTAAATTCCCTCTAAAACTGCATTTACAAATTGGTTTGGAAAAAAAGTGACAAGTTCGTCTTTTTTTTTCCTGGAGTCTTCAAATGTCAAGTCGGTCATCAAATAAAATCATTCGGGGTTGTTGGAGACGGGATGCAACTCGAATGCAAATTACGGGCCACAGCTTGACACTTCGAGAATGTCTAATATTTAGGGAACTAGAGTTCCTATTCTTTGAGAATCCCCTAATATTTTAGATGTCTCTACATTTGGTACGGTCGGCCATGGTAGCTCTTACCGCGCGCGGCATAAGGGCGCCAATTGAACAAAAAGCGGTATCACAGAGTGTGGCTGTTATTATCACTTATTATTCCAGCGCGAAATTGTCTTCGACCACTCTTCGACAAAATTACCTTACTTACCTAAGTATCGCTTGAGTACTTAGTTAAATGTCCTCGTTCTCGAAATTTTAAGACGATAAACGGTGAGGAAAATACAATAACTTCACTTTTTTGAAAGAATACTTTTTCTTTTTAGCGGTGTCGGTCGGAGTGGAGTCAGAAGAATCGCAAAAAGGTACATAAGTATTGGTTCAAAAAGGTTCATAAAAGGTTCAAAGTTAATGTTTATCGCTAACCCTGGAACTAAGCTATGCTAGTGACAAGAGGGGTAATAGTAATAGTAATTTATTTCAATATAAAATTTTACAATCGACCTTAATGTTACTAAGGCAAGGGTGCCCTGCTTCCTAAGAAGGTAAAACCTGTAATATAGGGTAAGCAGTTCTCTCCAAAATTTTCACAATAAAAAGGTCCTAAGAACTATAAAGTTGTCTTTTTAAAGTTAATAAACAAAAGAGTAATGAATGACCCAACGATAAATAAGTAAAGGTAAAGTAAAGGTGAAAAGGCCATCGTTTCTCATCCCGCTAATCCTTTCGTCTTGACTCAAGCAAGTATTTTTCTCTTTGTTCTGGGCATGTTTCCTTCTTATGGGATAAAAACACAGAAATAAATTATGGGCCATAAGAAAAAAAAAATCTCTCACAACTTCATTAGGTTGGAACATTAAAGACCGATTTCGGATATTCCGTTTATCTCAATAGAAAAAGAAGAAAACGAAATTAAAACTTCCGCTCGCTGGTAGTAATCAACCGCAAAGGAGATTTGTCACATTTCTCGCTTATTTTTTATCGACATGAACGCACGGAATACGCTGGGCTGGGTCTATTCTCTGTAATTTCAAGGGCTTTGATCAAACCAGATTTCTACTTGGCTAGGCGCCACAATGTCAGCTGTCAAAGACACAAGAGGATACCCTTTTTTTGTTCTATTGAAGCACTTATGCTGGGGTATGATATCCTCGCCAGTTGCTGAATACAACCCGCCGCCCGTCGTCATTCGCGAACTTTTCTAATTGAAATTAATTTCAATTTCAATACAACTTTCGGAGAGTTTGCGCCAGCGAAAGTAATTTATTTAGGCATCGTGATTAATCACCCGCTAAGAAAAGGGGCGAAATTGATAATTATTTTGTGATTTGCAACTGGTTTCGTTGAGTATTTTAATGTAGAGTTTGAAAAATCCTCCTTTTGCGACAAACTTACGAGCACAAAAAGTCTCTTGGACTCGTAGGTAGGTGTGCTTACGTAGAAGTTAGACCTACCTTTCAGTCAATGAAATTAGGTAATGCAGATAGATAGGTAGGTATATCACTATTGAATCCTTGAGACAAGAACTACAGTGGGGTAGCGCCCATCGCATCAGAATAGCAACATTGTGGCAGGCGTTGTCGCCGTCAAATACAGTGTATCGACTCTACCAGTGCACTTATAGCGCCATCTACATTAACACTGTAATTAACCACGTACACAGCACACACGAGCGCCGCCTGCGCAGTCCGAGCGTCACACGCGGAGGGTGCATTGTGAAGACAATACAATAGATGCAGCTGGCGCGGCCACAATAGATTGTTGCTAGGCGAAACTTGGGGTGGTAGCGGTAGCTGAACCCTGGAGCTCTAGTGAACGATTTTGTCTAGCCAGTAAATTAATATGGGATGTGACACGGAAAATATTGGTACTTTGGTAGCGGATGACGGCAATTTGTGCTGTAGCTGTATGCGATCTACCTCTCATCATGCCCTCAATCAGGAGGATCTAATGACAGCTGCAGTTAACGTTGCGGAATTCTGAGTGAAAATCAGTAGGGTATCGTTCTGCCAACGACACGCAAAGAAGGAGCGAATGGTTAGGAGGCTTGCCTGATTTAACTAACTTGGGCGCTTATCTACTGTAGAGGGCCGATTATCATGAAGTGGTACCTCCGTCTACAATTCTACACAATGGATGAAAGAACCAAGGCACTCTGATGCTGCTTTGGCAATGTTATGAATGGAGTTGGCTAACCCAGCAACCATACTAAAAAAGCTTCGTTAGACTGGTTCACAACAAAAGCAGAGACTCGCAGTTCTCTTATGATGCTCAAAGAAAGGGAAGATTTTATTTGTACTTCAGAGAATGAGCCGAAAAACAAGTAGGTACATAATGATGTAGAATGCAGCAATACAGCAAAATTCCGAATGCCAAGTGAACCAAACTCACAAGAGCACAAAACCGATAGCAAACAATACCTACTACCTAGGTTACAATCTAATAGTAGCTCGGCATATTGATTGGATGGCACTTTTCACTTACGATAACCTATCATATCGTGTAGCTAATCGCATAGTCAATAAGTTAACGTATATGTATAGCTTTCAAGAATGGGGCAATCGACTCGACTTTAGTGAGCAATAATTTTACAGACTATTAAGTGTAAAGTTGGCTACACGGTAGGATACCCCTTAGTAAATCTTATCGCGCAGCTCAGTGCATTAATCGAGCATTACATTTTTGGGCCATCCTTCATACATAATCATTATGAAAAAAATTTACGGGGACAAAATATGATACAAAAAATAAATAGAGACACGAACTTAGATTTCATCCACGATTTGCTGGTACGAGTACCTACTTTGCCAATAAATTCACGATACAAGTGATATAATTTATTTATATGGTCATATGAAATAAGAGTTAATTAAAATAAAGAGAGTTAATTATGTAGAGTCCACTTAGCTTTATATTACCTATGTAAGTAGGTATAAGCTAAATATTTTGCTTATGAACGGTACACAAACGTTTCAATTATTTGACTGAATTGGTAGCAACAATAAGAAAGTAAGTACTCTGTCACCGACAATTGTACCTTTTTATTCAAAGGTCAACAAAGGGTGGGTTTTCTCAGCCTTTTCAATAACATCGTTCGGGCGGTGGCGCCACCGGGTTAAAAATAGAGTCTGGTCGACTGGCAGTGTCATTCATGGCTCGAGGACGTTACCCCGTGCTAAGTTACAGGGCCTCAGTAAGGCAGTGTTTTTCGATAAAGTTTACAGAAGGAAAAATAAATTATTTTTCAGAAATTTATACAATGGATAAATGGGTGGATAGGATCGAAGTTATAAAAAAATAGGCATTTTCATTGCACGCCGCTGAAAAAAGTGCTTTGGAAACAGAAAAAAAATATTCTATAGAATAGCGCTTTTTTAACATTGGGTGAATCGAAGGGCGTGACGGGTGTGGGTGGTCCCATAATAAAATAATCATACATTTTGTTTTCGAATATCTCACGTAGAAAGCACGTAGATAATAGTGGCTGTATTCCTGCGTAGGTACCGTAGGCTTTACGACATGGGTCGAGGTTTACATGGGTAGGCACTTAGGTATGTTGTCTTACGTACTCGTGTACGTAATCACGTGAATAGGGGTCGATTTAACAATGGTTATCGAACTACATCGTAGGCTTCGAAGCTTCTACGCGTTACGTGTGATATTACGCCGTCGGACATAGTGTCCTCCCTTAGAATATTAAACAATAAGTACACGGAAAGTTTGATACCAAGCGCCATATCAAAATTTATTCGCGGTTTAAGTAGATACGTTTTGTTAGAGTCAGAGTGTGCCAAATAAATAAAATCAATCAAGGATAGTGTCGCTGATAGCCTGGCCAAAATAAGTACAAAAGTGCACATGTCAAATACACAGTGGCATGTCACGGGTATCAAAGAAAGCGGAAACACCATGAAACGCAAGGCGCGCCCAAAGCCAACAATCAATTAGGCTTACTTATAAATCAATAGGACGAACATATTACTTAGTCGAAAGGTGCTATTAGATGAAATCAAGGCTGCCAGTGAGGTTTCAAGCTAAGAACAGATTAAAGAAACGAAGCGAGCGAAGTGAAGAGTCTAAAGGAACCGAACCAAGCAAGCGGAGCGAGAGAGTTCAGTGGGTTTGTGGAGTAGGTACACACGACAACACGTCAGAGTGTACACTTTTGTTGTAAAGTCGCCCGCAACGTAACCGTGTAGAGTGCTAGCGTGTAAGTCTTGACGTGCTGCCGTGTGTACTATGATGGTAAAATATAGAAACACTAATTTGAGCAGTTAAGCCAAGCGGCTTCGTGTTGGCCTAGGTACCGCGGATTTGACGTAGTTTACAATAATTTGGTTCGACCCATTTCGAACCAAATTAGGTGTGAATGTCGCGAGTCAAGCGAAAAAGTTACTGTTGTTCACAATGTTTTATTTCCTTCAAAATTAGCAACCTTTATGTAATGCCAAATCTAGGGTTGCCATAACTTCTACGAACTAAAACGGGACGTTTTCTCTTTCGATACCCAAAATGCATCTAAGATTCAACGCTGAAACGCAGCTTTTCAACCACATAAACATAGCACGCATGCATGCATACAGGCAGTCGTGGCGTAGCAAAGGCAAATAATATTTTTTCAGTGGCGGTGCAAGAGTAAAATGGGACGTTAACTATTCTGCTGCTTGTTATTAAAAAAAATCGCTTTCACCAAAGTCGTAGATATCAAAAGTTTGAAATCACATTTAGAAGTTGGGGTGTCAGGAATAAATCTATTTAAAAATTGCCCTGTATAGGTACGGGACGCATGGCGACCCTAGCTAAATCGGACAAAGTAATACGTGCTTTTGCGCTATCAATTCAAAAGTGACCGGTCTTCTCGTTGGTCTACCACCTATTACTAATAGCAAGTAACAAAACTCCTCTACTTGAACGCTTTCACCAGCTCAGTAGGTTGGTCCCCGGCTTAGACAGGCCTACTACTGTCCAAACAGCCATTTGATTGATCGCCCGAACCTTCTCCATGGTGAAGGAATGTAAACACAAGGGCAATTAACCTGCCTACAGCGGAGGGTCCGCTGGCCAGCAACCAGTGTGTTTGTCCACGGTAGCTACACTGTTTGCTTACACGACAAACGGGGTATTTGTCCTGAAGGTGTGATTCGGTTTAGTTATTGGCTGGTTTACACGCTGCCAGACGTGTCTGATTAAGATGGTTAGTTACTCTGAGCTTGCAGTGAGATCCTACTTGTACAAGTTGTGCAGCAATTTTACATGCCAAGTCACTTGTATATGTTACCGGCCAAACCCGATTTAAGGATAAACTAGTTTCGCCTAGGCCAAACTAGTTTATCCGAACGTCGTATGGATAAACCGGTATAGCCTAGGCCAAACTAGTTTATCCGAACTTCGTATGGATAAACCAGTTTAGCCTAGGCCAATCTAGTCTGGCCTAGCAAGAATATGTAAGCTTCAGGATAAACTAGTATGGCCTAGCCCGAGCTGATATTGACGAATGATTAGGTATGAATGTTACAATATCTCGTAAACTAAGCGGTTTAGCGCAAAAATAACGAAATTTTCGAACCCCTTAATATCCGCAGAACCAAGCCTTTTACATCTATACGTGTTCTAAAAACCGACATACAGGGTGTTAAACATACAGGGTATTCCTGAAAGTGTGAAAAACAGTCGAAAAAGATTTAAAACAAAGGTTAGGTCAGTAGGTTTGGTTGGCGACACACTGACATAACTCTTTTTGTTTACGAATGGTCCTTTAAACCGGACATACCGTAGACCTTTGAATGTAGACTTTTTCAAATTCGGCCTCTAAGTGTCCCCCCTACTGTTCAGATAATTACGTTGGGTTTGTTAATTTTAAGAAAAAGTACTAGGCTAGCATAAATAAGGAGAATCTGTATTACTCCTACTCAAATAGACTAGACTAGACTAGTTTGGCTAAACTGGTTTCTCCATACAAGCATAGGGCTAGACTAGTTTAGCCTAGGCCGAACTAGTCTAGCCCTATTTAAGTAGGGGTAATACAGATTCTACTTATTTATGCTAGCCTAGTACTTTTTCTTAAAATTAATAAACCCGCCGTAATTATCTGAACGCATTTAGAGGCCGAATTTGAAAAAGTCTACAGTCAAAAAGTCTACGGTATGTCCGGTTTAAAGGACCATTCGTAAACAAAAAGAGGTATGTCAGTGTGTCGCCAACCAAACCTACTGACCTAACCTTTGTTTTAAATCTTTTTCGACTGTCTGTCACACTTTCAGGAATACCCTGTATGTTTAAGACCCTGTATGTCGGTTTTTAGAACACGTAGAGAAGTAAAAGGCTTGGTTTTGCGGATATTAAGGGGTTCGAAAATTTCGTTATTTTTGCGCTAAACCTCTTAGTTTACGAGATATGGTAACATTCATACCTAATCATTCGCCAATATCAGTTCGGGCTAGGCCGTACTAGTTTATCCTGAAGCTTATATATTCTTGCTAGGCCAGACTAGATTGGCCTAGGCTAAACTGGTTTATCCATACGACGTTCGGATAAACTAGTTTGGCCTAGGCTATACCGGTTTATCCATACGACGTTCGGATAAACTGGTTTGGCCTAGGCGAAACTAGTTTATCCTTAAATCGGGTTTGGCCGGTAACATATACAGGGCGTCCCATGGCTATGCCACATGGAGGGAAAGTACCTTAAATATTGTAGATGGAACATTTTACTGAAAGAAGACATTATTTTAATTTTGAAAACAATTTAAACTGCATTCATAGATATTGAAATAATTACATGGTTGAACCGGGAATCGAACCCGTTACATGAGAAAAATTATTAACCTGTAGTTTTATCATACCGATCGAAAGGTTACATGATAAGGATTATTTTTTGCTAATTAACATAGTGTCAGAAATAAAAGGAAGACCATGAATTTTAACATTATTAATACAACATTAATCAATTTATCAATGAAAATCACAGTAACAAAAGATTAAAAGTATGAAAATGAAACACATTTTTGAATTATTTCTTTAGAATCAGCCAGCCGCATTGCGATGGACAAAATTTTACGCGTCTTTCGGCTCAGGATACGGCTCGATTTGTTGCATACTACCAGGTAAATGTTAAAATTCATGGTCTTCCTTTTATGTCTGACACTATGTTACTTAGCAAAAAATAATCCTTATCATGAAGCCTTTCGATCGGTATGATAAAACTACAGGGTAATAATTTTTCTCATGTAACGAGTTCGATTCCCGGTTCAACCATGTAATTATTTCAATATCTATGAATGCAGTTTAAATTGTTTTTAAAATTAAAATAATGTCTTCTTTCAGTAAAATGCTCCATCTACAATATTTAAGGTACTTTCCCTCCATGTGGCATAGCCGTGGGACGCCCTGTATATAGGTACGTCCAGCAGAAGCGACGGTCAAGCTTTTCAAATAATTGTTACTTTTGATATTGCCACTTTTTACCCAAATTAGGTACTTAATTAGTATGGTGTTGTGCTTTCAAAGCGTTTATTGATTACACTCATCATCGCTCTAGAAAAAACACTAAAAAGTGTTAGAGAAGGTCCCATCCCGCCCGAATTATTCATTAGCCTGCAGCGGTTCTATTACCTATGTAAAAAAAACACCCAACCTTTGAGCGTCATAACACTCGAAAATAGCCCTTATTGAAATGAACAATCATTTATTTGACATTTAAAAACCGTTAATTTTACGGTGGATATTTTAGATAATACAGGGGCAGGTCCACACTGACTTCTTTTGCTTCGCGAGGCATCAATAGGACAACGCGAGCCCCTGGTGCTCGGTTAGTGTGGATCCGGCTATTGATACAAATCAAGGCTAAATTCTAAATTGAGGGCCATGTCCACAATGAACCCGTTTTCAGAGTAAACCAAACATGAAACAACCTACTAACTTTTGTGCTAAGTTTGAACAAAAGCAATAGTGGTAGAGCTTTGGTAGAGTCGTAAATGACGTGAAATGGCCTCGCCAAGTTGAAGTTTCGTGTCACCGGTGTGTAGTTTGGCATAATAAACTTTACGATTGTGATTTTGCATTCGGAATCGATAAAATCGCAGAGTTATTTTGGTGACAGGCTGACTTATGTGGAAAGAGAGCCTTTCAGTATTATTGACTTATTAAGATCTATGAAATAGGTACCTATAGAATATATCTATATATATAAAAATGAATCGCCGTGCATTAGTCTCGCTAAAACTAAGAAACGGCTTGACCGATTTGCATATTTACTGTTTTGTTTAGTTCACCATAGTTCAGGGTAGGTTTAAAAGCAAAGAAATAATAATATGCGAAAAGTTAAAGGATTAGCTGAAAAAAACGGAAGAAATAAAAATTGGTAATTTTGTATTGGAATCGCCATTTTTGACGCGGAGAGTCAAACTATTTCAGGTGATACGAAGTTCACCGGGTCAGCTAGTCCGTAATAAAATAACAAACACATTATCTCTATTCAGAACGACAATAAATCATACTTATTTTTATTGAAAACCGCAAGCATTGCAATTTAGATTTTTTTCGAACTATGTAGTTTGCAAGTAGGTGCTATTTTAATGAGAAGTTACCGTAAGTATACGAAGGTAAGAGTTTAAAAATGCAGCAGCAATTATTTATTAGCTTGTAATGCGGTAAGCAATTTTAAAACGACGAGGGTTTATTCCTTAACGTTATTCCCGTTCATTACCAAAACCACTTTTGTACAAAAGTTAGGTTAAAAACAAAGTCCAAACACCAATGTAAAGGTAAATGTAATGATATAGAGACGATTGAGGTGAGGGTGCGCGGTGTGCGTGAATGGTGGCCACTTAACGTACTGTAGTGTACAACTACACTATACCTAATACAAGTTAGGTAGTTCTAGGTAGGTATATATAATAAGTATAAAGTAATAATGTGGTGTGGTAAAGTAGGTCTCCAAGAGAGGGCATCTTGTTCAAATGCAGGTGGCTTATGAAATTTTTGTCGCAACGCAACTTTTGTTTGTTGGAGTGAGCCTAAGTAAGTCCAAAATGTTTTTGCATTGCAGCATAAGTAGTCACTTCAAGATCAGATACCTACGTAGTTAGTGACAAGAGTTTTCTTAGATTTTCTATATTTCAGTAAGATACTGACCCTAAAATTATTCGTAGTCTTAGAAATTATTCGGCACTGTCAGCAGAGTGTATGTACACTGTACAGGATGTTACAGAAAGGTCCTGTACTCCTGTACTCACAAATACAAGCAACTAAACTATGGGGCCAAGTGCAAAATCGGGAAAAAAATACATCAGCTGCTCCATACATTTGGTGCAGTACGTAGGTATCGAATTTTAGTATGGACTGTACTATTATTAGTTGTTCGTTGCAACTTCGTTAGGACGCGACGTTCGACTAGCTAGATAAATGATACGAAAGTTACACGTATTTTCAATATTCACCTTGCACCTAGCTCTTTGTAATTTAGTTCATTTTTGTAGTAAAATGGTTCCACGCTCACTTCCCAACAACCTGCCTATAGGTGCCTACTCAGGTCGAGTAGGTACCTAGGTGGTGTCGAAAACGTCACCGCGTCACGCAATGTGCCGATAAGCAGCCGCGCGCGCCGAGGGTAGGTCGAGAGGGAAGCCGTAGAGCTCACTTCCGCTGACGTCACCCGCGGTCGTTCACAGCACTCGATGGGCTGCTGGCACACTACACTAGCCACCACTTTGGGACATTATGCCCGGTTTACGTCATTTAAGTCTTTTATCCTATCATATTATTTTTATTGTTAGTGATTCGGCAAGCAAGACAAGACAAGACAATTTCGATATCGAGACTGTCTTGACGGCATCAAGACTTTTGCTTGGTCTCGATCTTGTCAGGCGAGCGAAAATATTGTCTTGGTCTTGTTTTTATGATTTGACACAATCGAGACTCTCTATTGTGTCATGTCATCCATATCAATCAAAAACGGCCGGCCAAAAAGGTTTACATATAATCTCTGACATGTCAAAAAATGATAGCTGTCAGAATTCTACGGAATAAAAAATCAGTTTGAAAATAAATAGACTGCGCGCCACGACTCAAGTCTTACGGGAACTCAGGGAACTACGCCTATTACGCCTAACACTGGAAACATTTTGTGCGTTGCGCTAGCGCCACGTCTATCAGAATTCAGTAGTGGCGCGGACTCTATTTCGAGACTCCGCTCGATCTCGTTCGAATCAAATGATCGAGACGATGTCTTGGTCTTGTCTCGATCGTTTGATTCGAGCGAGACAATACCAAGAAACAAAACACAAATTCGTTAAAGGTTGGCCAAGATGCTTGAAAGTATCGTCTTGAACCGAATCACTATTTATTGTGCATCTGCTGCTACTGTGTTTTCGCTCTCAGTCCTGTCCATCCAAAGATTGTCTGCATGAAATCGCTTTTAGCGATAAGACCGCCATTTGTACTTTTATTCTACAACTCTTGAACTTATATGTTCCAGCGCTTGAATGGATCGCTGGTGTGGAACACAATAACTGGAATAATGTAAACCGGCACTGGAGTGAATCCAGTGCATTCCAGTGCCAGTTTACATTATTCCAGTTGTATTCTAGTCTAGCGATCCATTCCAGCGCTGGAATAATGTAAACAGTGCATTAGGGACGGGACGACCTATTGTAAGTACCCAGGAAAATAAGTGTCGAAGATAAGAACGATATATAGGAGTATATGCCATCAGGGGCGATCACCAGAGGTGAAAATCTGTGTTTGAGAACCTATATTCACATTTTATGCCCCCAATGACCCAATAAATCCTTAACCTAAGTTTAGAAAAAAGAGAGAAGAGACGAAACCGCCCAAGGCCCAACAAGGGAAGAAAAAAACAGGAACAACGGGATATTTTATACTTATTTATTCAAATAACCTGAGTGAGAATAAACGCGTGAGAAACTTCTACATATTTTCATAGACAGCGTAAAGGAATGAAACCGTCACGAATCGATTGAATAAACTATAACCACTGGGGAATCCCGTCGATTCCCACCACATTAGAAAGGGTTGTGAAAAGGACATAATGTAAGTTATCGAGTACTTTTGTTAACAACACGTTGTTACGTTACATTTTGTACCTACATACAGTATGTTTGTAGATCCAAAAAAATATTTGCTAAATCGTCGCCACGCTGCAGCGCAACTTATTTTGAATTTTATTTCGATTGTGCATCGGGTTATATTCAAATTATATTATTCACTTGCGATTACGACTAGTATCCCGCTAGGCTCGCGGTAGCGTGTTTTTTGCATTGTTGAATTTTCCCGACCTGCTGCGGGCCATGCTTTTAAATAGTAGTTCCATACAAATCCACACACACGTCACCTAAAGATAAAACAATTCGGCGACGAGGATGGGAGGACACTTTGTATTTTCAGCCCTGCTGTACTACTAAATTAAAACAATGTAGTCAAAATCGGCATCATTACAAAATTAAACACAGGCTGTCAGTTTCAATGCGTCTACCCAATGATTACACGAAGCGTGAACCCCATATCAAATTGCCACCCAATAAAACGGGATAAAATCGAGACCAAATGCCGACCTATTTTTTAAATTCTTAAATTCAATGGAACCCTTCTTTTGAGCGAAAAAAACTGGGCGACCTTAGCACACTTTAGAGCCGCTTTTATATTCTTTTTTTTAATGATAATAATAACGGGTGGGAATTTGAAGGGAGAGCCCTCAGGTCGCGTGTCGCGCAGGACATTGAACCCTACCTTCAATTCCGAACATTGTTCGTACTACGTGTAGGTAGTTTAATCTTTTAATGGGTTTTGAAGGCATACACGGGATTAGTTTTGTGCGAAGGGAAAGTACATCACCGAAAACATTACTTCGAAAAAAGTGTCGACAAAATGCACTTGTTTTGATGATATCGTTAAGTCGATTATTGTATTGAAACGTTTGTAAATAAACGTTGGCCGATAATATTTTTCAAATATCCACCGTGCAAGCAAATAAGCAAACTATTCGTGAACACGCACAGCGAGCACAAAATGTTGACAAGTTACATGGTTTATATTATTACGAGTATGTACTGTCATCCCCTAGTTTATTCTACATTCCCACGCTTGGATCATCTTGATTAATGAGGACGGCCGCGGCTCAGCCACATCCGACTTCTAGTTTAGCCGCCCTTTAGCCAACAATGGTTCTAGCGCCGGAGCCCACCGTGGGACATGGGACCCTGTCATAATTTCCACTATAAAGGAGCTTGCAGCTGTCGCGATAATATAAACTAAATCGATTGTTCGATTCACGCTCTTACATTGTTCTCGATCGTCGATTGTTTATCGAAGTACTTTTTTCGGCGATTCCCGAATGTGTGCGCGAATCGACGGCCATTGTTAAGTACCTACTAACTTTGATAGCGGAAAATCGTTAATAGAAGGTAATGGCTGCTTTTATTTGGTTTAACTCTATTTGATAGAATAATAGCTGTACGCAAGCGTAAAACCTGTACCCTAAGGATTATTATGTCAATTAGCGATTGCGTCAAAAGTAGCTCAACATTGGACTTACTTTTTGGCTAATTTCACTACATGTAAGCACTTTTCCTAAGTGGTTTACGGGACATAAGCCTCATCGACGCTGACAACGTTAATGCCAACATTACCGTTTTGATTCATGGGCGAGCTATTTTACGAGTTAGAATTTAGAGACCCTTATAACAACATAAAACGAAAACTGGTTTAGATTAAACAATTTCTCACTGAAACAACCGGTTTCTAGCCACGACAACCGTGAAGCTCACATATGCATTGCATATGCATATGTCTACTAAATACTAACAATAGATACGTTTTAATATGCACTATTACTTATGCTTTTATCCAGGCGCGTGCAACTAAGCCCTTAGGTTTAACAAAGATTTCTGCACCCTACCACTATAACAATAAAGACTAGACTCCATCTATTCATGAAACTGCAGCAAGGGTTTAATGTAATCATAATCAACCAGCCTCAACCCCGAACTAAGTAAAGGCTCGAATGCAACAACTACTTTGCAATACAACGCTTTTCGACCAAACCGTATCTACTACCCTAGATATACGGGCTAGTATGCAGCAAAAGTCCGACTTTATAGTATTAGTACTAGACGATATCAAGTTTTGGATTAATCGTCAAAAATATAGGGTGTGTTTTGTTGGGGTCGTTGGACGCAGCTGCTGCGCGGGCGCGCGGCGAATTGATACCGCCGACACATGGCGCGCGCGCATTATTGTGACGTCATCGCCAGGGGACCGGGCCATTCGCCGAGAACGGTATAGTTTGTAAACTGTGCGGTTTGTGTTTTGAATTGATGGGAATAAATACTGTTGGTTTTCAAACATTGTACTACAATTTTGAACGGATTCCATTTCAATTTTCAATTTTCAGGATTCAATTTTGTTCACACAATACCCAGTTCTTTATTTATGTCTTTCCGGGAGTTAGTCGTAAATTTTTATTGGAAAAAAATATGATATGAAATCTCAAAGGTGATGCAGTATATGTTGAAAGACGGCTTAATATGAACAATTAAAATAAAGATAAAAAAGAGTATAATTTACTAAAATGCATTATTAGCACTATACTTTATTAGCACTATACTTTGGCAGTTTACTGTTATCGAAGCCACTATTCAAGTTACATACGGGGGGTTACCCCCCACCCCGAACCTGTTATCAGATATCAGCCGATCGATGTTGATAATGATTGGTTAACGATACTGGCTTATAATCAGCTGTGCCAGTGCATTCAGAATATGTTTATTTTTTTTTATGTTTGTTGGATTAAGTTGATGATTTATAAATTTTATATTAATTAATAGGTTGCCTTTGTCTATCACACTTTCTTCCGTACGTCGTAAGTGAGCAATAATAATTGAGCATCTTTCCATAAATTTTAGGTTTCTCAGGAAAAGTCACTCGTTGCAACCTACTCAATCAACATCGTAAGAAAAACATTTTTTTTTTTGCAAAATGAATGGTTATGTTGAGAGGAGCGTCTACCGCGCGCTTTACTGCGCTCTCGCTCATACAAACAGAGTAAACGAAGAAGTCTTTTTCTACCCCCTAAATATTATCTGATTTCGTTGGTTTTGGTGTCAATCGTTTTTGTAGATTTTTGTCTAACCTTGTTCTTTTTTTTAAATTCAAAATTATCAAAATAAAACAAAAACAACTTAACTCAAACTCAACTCAAATATTTTATTCAGTATTCAATAAATAACAAAAAATACTTTTATTCAACTTAACGAATTTCAAAAAAAGTTAAAAGGTTAAACAGAAAAACAAAACTATTGACACCAAAATCAACGAAATTGGAGAATATTTAGTGGTAGCAAAACGACTTCTTCGTTTGTATGGGGTAAGTGCTGTAAACGACTCTCTTAATGACGCTATATTTTCTTTTTTTTTAAGTCAACTGAAACGGTGGCCGAATAATTAGCAGACTTTGAACTGGCTCTCTACTCCCAATAATTTAATCTAATCTTTATATGCGGTTAATATATTTTTAATTAAACTTGTCTATTTACTACTAAACACAAGAAATAACGATAAATAAAAGAAAAGAATAGAGTAAGCTAATATTCTTAATATCTTTTAGTGATTTAATTCCAGAATAAATATTTATAGTGCCTCTACAACGGCGCGTAGTCGGGTCTACACTCGTAGCTCCGCTACGGCCAGTTGCTACAATTAGTAATAACTAAACTCAAGAAAAGGGCTACAATTAGTAATAACTAAACGTTTGAGCCAATTTTAATATCCATCAGTTTAATTCTGCAATTATTCGTAGCACCTCTACAACGTTACGGGCGGCGCGTAGACGGGTCTACGCTCGTAGCGCCGCTACGGCTCGCTACAGGCTCGTAGGCCGGCCGGCCGACGGCAATCGCGGTTGCACACCGATAACTTGAGGCTAATTTTATTATGTTGTTATGGCTACCGACGGACAATAACACTCCGTTGGCTCTTGATAAGTCGAATCGCTTTGATTTGAAAGGAATAACTAAGCAGTCAGTCTGATAAAATCAAGGGTGGAATGATATTTTTTAATCTACAAACGGCGAATGGATTTTTTGTGGTTCTTGTCGAAGAATACTATTATTTACGTCAACGATAGGACGGCATTATGTAATATTCTCCCGTTTTATGCATATTTACATGGTAGGTGCTCTGATTAAATTGTATCGAGTTCTCGTGGTTTATGCGTTATCGCTAGATCCAATGAATTGCCTTAGTGGCATTGCTTATTCCTAAAGGTATAAAGGTATAAATGATTTGACAGAAACGTTTATTGTACACTCAATGAAGAAATACGTTCGTATAGAAATAACATTTGAAAAGCGTGCATCGTTCGAGCGACAGACAACATCAAACTATCTACCCTATCGCTACCGGCTCCATAAATAACAAAGGGGATGTAAATCTAGTGGAGTAAAAACTGCGAGATGTATCAGACGAGGGCGACGGCGCGGGGCGCGGGGCGCGGGGCGGGGGCGTGTTGGCGCTCGGCCAGGCGGCAAGGTGAAGTGTCGGCGCCAGTGAAAGTCTACGGCAACTCCGTTGGACCAAATGTTGGCTGCCAACATCGGTAGTTGAAGCAAGTGACTAAGCTTAAGTTACAGCTACCCCTGGGGCGTTGGGGCTATCTTTCCGATGCCCGAAGTTGCGTTGGGGAAAACTTTATGGGGTTAAGAGAGAATGGGGGATGTAACCGTAACTGTGATAGTACCTAGGAGCCTTCTGGCTGTACATTTGTTAAACCTACGTGGGATAGAAGTTTATCTTAAAACCTATTGGTACGTTGAATATAGCGATACGTAGCACGTCCTATAGAACGACATAAGTACGTATGGCGAATGTGTGAAAAAATCGAGAACCATTTGGAAAAAATCTGCTTGGTGTTTTTAAAAAGCCAATCTGAAGATACACATTGTCTGCTGAGATATGTTAGTAAGAACTTCTAAAAGATCGCCTATTCTGTATATTCGCAACAATAACGTGAAAATAAAACTTGTAACATCAAGTAAAAAGCACATTTAAACGATACGCAAAGCAGTGCAATACAACGTTTCAGTCGTGAATGGTTCATTTGTACTACAAACTTTTGCCGTCGGTCTCAGAGTTGAATAAATTGTCTCTTAATAAATCGCGGACGCCTATTATTAAAGAACCACTAAATTAAGTGGAAATAATAAAATTGAAACGTAAAAAGTTAAGACAATATTTTTATAAAAAAATATAATTCCCCAAAAAACGTATAAAATATCACGAACGAATCGTACAATCCTCATTTTAAACATTACTTCTCGTTCTCAAAAAGTAAGTGCACGAATTGAAGTCTCGATAAAAAGTGCGTGAAAATCCTAAGTTACAACAACAGGCACATAAAGTAACAAAATTGTAAAAACGTGTTCACAAAAGCGGCTCGGTGTAAGCGTGAGAGCAGAGCAGACTACGTACGTACCTGGCCACGACTCCTGCACACGTCCGCTTCCTGACACTCACAGCACGGGCACACGGCACTCGCGGTCGCGCTACACCGGCGTTACGTGCAAACACCAAAAGCAAAATGGACATACCTGGGGTGGCGGCTGGCACGGGGCGCGCTCGCTACTTGAATGAGTTGGCCGGGGCTGGCGGCGCGCGCAGGGGGCGCGGCTAGCCCGCGTGGCGCCCCCGGGCCCAACACCCCCCGCCCGGGCTCGCCGCCTCACGCCCCCCACCTCCCCGCACCCGTCAGCTGAGCCCCGCTGATTAGCCCCGGCCGGCCTATTCAATTAAGCTCTGGATGCTGGATGCAGCCTGGAGCTAGCCGCCCGCCGCCGCCCTTGAGTGCTATTACCAATGCAACGTTGTTGTCCAAAAAGAATGCGAGCAAAATGCAGCACTCACTCAATCGCAAGTCTGTAACGAACACGCCACTTGAGCGCTTTTCTCCCTTTTACAACTTGACGGTGAAATCCCGTAATACGTATGCGCTGTCATAATGCCAACAATGTACTCGTACGTTGGTTATAAATTAAAGCTGCTCTCATGAAGGCTCACTCGTCGGGGTATCGACAAGAGTTACGGCTCTTTTATTATTACTTACTTTTATTCGTTTTCGAAGTATGAAAGTTCACGTTTTTATTAAGCAATCCTACCTAGCTTTTAAGCTTATCTGCCGTGGGGCAGGGTAGTTTTTAGAGGACGCTGCCAACAAAAGTTTTCTTTTATGAGGAGGAAATAATCAGAACAAAGAAGAGACGGAAGTTTTCACATTTTAATGAAGTAATATTATTTTAGCAGCTGGCTTTGTCTCTATGCCTCTAATAAAGAGGAAACCCCATTTCTAAAATGCATTCAAACTATCTGGGACTCAAGGAATGTAGTCGCTACACGGTGCGAACAAAGTAAGTTAGGTGACAATTAAATTGTAGGAATCCGAAGCAGCCATAGCTCGTAAAGTGCTCGTAAACTTACTGGGGGTCTTAGAAGGGGTATTTTACACCATCAATACTTTTTATCACGTCATCAATCCTAAGCAATCTGACATATTCAATTGTGCACTAAGTATCCAAATCTCTATTCGGGAGATGTGTATTATGTCGGTCTTCTTTGTCTTTCCCAACACAAATATATAAAATATTGACAATGTACGGGAATTATTATGTAGAGTTCTAATTGCTTGCATTTGCTGCACAAAACTGGCATTGATACAACAATCGCAGTTCCTCTAGAGACAGCATAAAATAAGCCACAGGAGAAGCAAAGGCCAAAGTTACATTATTGCATCTTGAACCTAATCCCCGACACAAGTTGCAGCAACGACGACGTTCTTCGTGAACACTTAATTCAGTTAGTAGTTGGCGAAATTAAAGTGGCCCGCCACGGCCCGGGCCGCTCTATTAATGGCACTAAACGGACCATTAGGGGCCAACTGAGGCCATTATAATGGCCCCGCTTATTTATTCACTCGCTCTGTATTGCGAATTATTCCTGCCTCGAGGTGGCTATCAATCTGAATCTTGGCCCTTTTTGGGTCTAGACGTAGCACCTGGCTTGAAATTATTTATAGCCGCTTTGCTGGCTAGAGAAGATTTTTGGGAAAAGATTTATTAATATGATCAAGGTTTTATAGCATATCTAAAAAAATATTATGTCGCGTATGTTTATACGTTGTTCTATGACGAATCATGAGTAGAAACGAAAACTTAAGCAAGCAACCGTTATGGTAATGCCATAGGTCGTGGGTTCGAGCCACATTTTTTTATAGTAATTGGTTTATTAGTTTCAACCATTTCAATCTCACTTGCAAAAGTCATGGAAAGAAATCAATCCCCCAACGATTTTCAACCAATATTAATCAGCGGACCAGCGGGGGGAGCATGACTTTTATCGAGGCGGATTTATCCAACAAAATGGCGGTTTATCAGCATTTTTGACGTCTATAGTGGGTGATATATCGCTCTCGACCCACTATAGACGTCAAAAATGCTGATAAACCGCCATTATGTTGGATAAATCCGCCTCTATAAAAGTCATGCTACGGGGACTGTGTGTGTATGCGAATATTAATCAGTGTGGTGGTGGTCTAGTGGGTAGAACTAGTGAAGCTGGAGAAAAAAATGTAGCTACATACTTAGTATTAGATAGTAATAAGTATCTGATTTATATACATTTTTACATTCAAGCCAAACCGATAATCTACTTTTTCCGGACTTTGAGGAGGAAATTGTAGTAACAACTATTTCGCCTCTGAAGCTGGTTACTCCAAATGTACTCTACAATATAAAGATTTTTATAAGGTTAAAAAATTCGCTCGGGACAGGATTTGAACCCGCAACCTCTTGCATTCCGTGCAGGCGCTCTACCAATTGAGCTACTGAGTCAAGTACTGTTTTTTGCGAATTTTCCAACTTTATTTAAACTCGTCTTGCGGATGATGGGGCGCCATCTAGTGTTATAGTTTGCACTTATCTACACTACCCAATGCGTTCATCATTACAGACGAAACGCTCATTGGAATTTATTTGATTTTGCCACTACGTTTTTAACCACTTTTGTATTTTCTAGAGCACTAACCCGTGCTAGGGAACTTTATAAAGATTTTTATTTTATAATTTACTCTACAAAAGCAAAACTTCAAAAAAAAAAAGCACGTGGATTCGACCTTATTACAGGAAAAGTGCTGAAAATTCTACCACGAAAAGCTTTATCACAGAAAGCTGATGACCCTCGAAACCTCATTGGAGATGCCACTCAATGGACATGCCACCCGAATAAAATCTCACCGAAACCATAATCTGATAAATTCTTGACTTGTAAATTTTGACTTGACTTGTAAGATAAAAAAAAAACTTGCAAGTAAAACTAATTTGAAATAATTCGACAGTAAAAGGCTTATAAGCTTTGGACCTAATTTTGCTCCATCCTCAGTACAGAAAAACCTTTAGAAAACCTGACGAGTCTACTACACCCGAAAATTTTTCACCTACAATTTCCTCCATGTCTCTATTTTGAGTTTCCAAAAAGAACGAAGAGCAAGCTTGCAAATTGCCGCGGCTGCGGACTTCATTTCCCCACCGGGATTTACCGTGGTCATCAAAAAATGTCAGGCAAGAGTTGCGCCACAGCTCGCCCGAGGCCCCTACTCTCGAACTAGCTCTCAGGCTGCTAAAGCTACGAGATATGTCAACAATGGCGGAGAGACACAGTTTTTGTCTCTTGCGCACTTAAGCGAACGCCAAAGGGCTAGCTAAGGAATCGCAGACAGAAAGGGCGACGACGTGGTGAAGCGTTTCACGTTCGCCTTTTTATTTTGCAAGATACTCGTATTAATAAATAAAATTTTAGCTTTTTATCATAATTACTAGCTTTTCGCCCGCGACTTCGTCCGCGAAGACTTATAAGAAGTTGCCTGGGTACATCTTTCACCATTATCAAATTAGCATGAATAGAGTCATGGGTGTGTATTTTTGTAAGCTACTCGTATCTCTATTCCAAAAGTCATCCAAATCCGTCGTGCAGTTTCAGCGTGGAAGTGTATGTGTTGTGTATGTGTGTGACCAAATTGGTAAAGATCAAATGAATCCAACAAAAAAAAAACATACTTTGAACCTTTTTGGCCGTTTTAGGTTTATCATTATTATTGTTTTCTTCATGCTTAGTAGATTTGCTATAAAACGCAACTGTAGTTAAATGTTCATTGAATAGTTGTAGCTTTAATGGTTCCGGCATTGTTATTGATACTAAATCAGGAAAACTCTTAAAATGTTTCCACCCATTTTGATGCTGAAACATGTGTTTAATTATTATTTCTGATTTAATACACGACTACTTAGTTTCAAGTTAATCTGAATCCAATAAAATGATAATTTCATACAAATTTTGAACACCGTTTTGGCCGTTTTAGAGTTAACATTATTACTTTTTTCTTCATGGTTGGTAGTTTTGCTATAAAACGCAACTGTAGTTTTTCAAAGTTGTAACTTGAATGGGTTGGGCCCAGCATTGCTACTATATCAGGGAAAAATATTCAACGTTTCCACCCATTTTAACCCTTCATTCGCTGAAATGAGAAAAATGCTGAAACATGTGTTTGATTATTTCTGATTTAGCATACGAATACTTAGTTTCAAGTAGGTATATCAGACAAAAAAAATGTATTTCATACAAACTTTTAACCCCGGTTTGGGCATTTCAAGGGTTAACATTGTTACTTTTTTCGTCATGGTTGGTAGTTTTGCTATAAAACGCAACAGTAGTTCAAATTTCAAAGTTGTAACTTAAATGGTTTGGACCCAGCATTGCTACTATATCAGAGAAAAATCTTCAACGTTTCCACCCATTTTAACCCTTCATTCGCTGAAATGAGAAAAATGCTGAAACACGTGTTTAATTATTTCTGATTTAGTATACAAATACTTAGTTTCAAGTAAATCGGACAAAAAAAATATTTTATTTCATACAAACTTTGAACCCCGGTTTGGGCATTTGAAGGGTTAAAATTATATTCTTTTTTTCATGGTAGGTAGTTTTGCCACAAAACACTACTGCAGTTTCAATTTCATAATTGTAGCTTTAATGGTTTAGGCCTGGCATTGATACTACATCAGGAAAAATCTTCAAACTTTTCTACCCCTTTTAACCCTTTTATGGACAGAATTTTGAAAAACGCTGAAACACGTGTTTAATTGTTTCTTATTTAATATACAAATACTAAGTTTCAAGTTAATCGGACCAAAAATAAATTTTATTTCATACAAACTTTGAACCCTGGTTTGGGCATTTGAAGGGTTAAAATTATATTTTTTTCTTCATGGTAGGTAGTTTTGCCACAAAACACTACTGCAGTTTCAATTTCATAATTGTAGCTTTAATGGTTTAGGCCTGGCATTGATACTAAATCAGGAAAAATCTTCAAACTTTTCTACCCCTTTTAACCCTTTAGTGGGCAGAATTTTGAAAAACGCTGAAACACGTGTTTAATTGTTTCTTATTTAATATACAAATACTAAGTTTCAAGTTAATCGGACCAAAAAAAAATTTTATTTCATACAAACTTTGAACCCCAGTTTGGGCATTTGAAGGGTTAAAATTATATTTTTTTCTTCATGGTGGGTAGTTTTGCTACAAAACGCTACTGCAGTTTCAATTTCATAGTTGTGGCTTAAACGGTTTGGGCCCGACGTTGACACTACATCACGAAAAATATTCATACATTTCAACCTCGTTTAACCCTTAAACTGCTTAAATTAGAAAAAAGCTAAAACAGGTGTTTAATTATTTTTGATTTAATATACGAATTCTTAGTTGCAAGTAAATCCGGACAAAAAAATTTTTTTTTTCATACAAATTTTGGACCCCATTTTTACCGCCTTAAGGGTTAAACTTGAAGTAAATCTATCTTAACCCGTAGCGTGTCCACAAATTACAACTATTGTCAAATTTTCATTGTTTTGGCATTAGCGGTTTTGTTCCAGCATCGATCGTAACTGGTGAAAAAAATCGAAAAATTTTGGCACCCATTTTAACCCTTAAGAACATAGAAATGAGAAAAAATCTGAAATAGGTGTCAAGCAATTTTAAAAAAAAAGTACAAAAAATCAAGATTTAAGAACAAAAGACCAAAAAAAAATTTTTTCCCATACACACTTTCAGCCCTATTTTGACCCACTTAAGGGTTAAATAAAAAAAAATCGCTTCTTAAATGAACCCTCCACCATATAACGCAACTTTTGTCCAAATTTCATACTTATAGGTTCAGCCGTTTGGGCTGTAGCGTGATGAGTCAGTCAACCTAAGCCTTTTATATATATAGATTATTTACCACAGAACTAAATCCCATAGAATCCGCATTTCGTATAAAATCACAATAAAAACTTGTCCCCACAGAAACAAATGATATCAGCAATAGAACAATACGAAACATCATTTCGACCATACGTCTAATATTCGAATGTCAACCTTATTGCATTAGTGTACAGTTTTACTATAATTGCATAGACTACGAGCAAATAAGCTCCCAAAGGCAATTTGGACATCTATTTTTCCAGACACATTTCAGAGTTCTATGTTGTATCTAGTTTTATCCTTGATCGAAGTTATTTACAAATCAAAGATATTATATATATTAGTCAAAAGGAGTAAACATACATGCTGGAAATAATTATTTTGTCTACATCTACATCTACAAAGTTTGTAATTTGTTTGTTTGTATGTTAGGAGATAATCTCCAAAACTACTCATCCGATATTTTTTATTATTTCACTAATGGGAAGCTACATTAACGCTGAGTACTATAGGCTATTTTTTATATGATATGGTATATTGCTTTTTTATTCTTTATAAGTGAAATCGCAAAAGCAGTAGTTTTTAAGACTAAGTATTTAAATTATTCTCTTGTAATATTTGTCTAGTCAGCCAGCGTGTAAGGTAAAGTGCCGTCACGCTAGTTTTCTCGTGCATCCCGAGTAGACTCCCCCGCCCCAGCCTCGGATGCACATTTCGAGGGCGAAGTTGTGTTGGGCGGGCGGCGCACTAAATCTACGTATCTTCCGACCGTCGACCGTGCTATGCTTACGCTTGGTCGACGGCTAGACTTTCGCAATATCCGCTGCATATAACGTGTGTATCTAACTTACATAATATTTGTAATTTCCCTTGCTAAACTAATGACGTCATGTAGATCGTATGTATAGAACTCGTTCTTAAAGCAAAGTAACAGTAGAGTAGATTAACAACGCAGACGGCAATCTTTTCGCTGAGATCGATCTTCTTCAGGCTACTTTAGGAAACATTTTGTAGAAATCACCTAGATGTAGTCACACAAAAATACAGATAATAATAGAAATCAGGACTTAAAGTTAAATAAAAAGCCCTCAGCAGGTATAAAAGGCAATGAACACCGAAAGTTTAAACAAACTGCCAAAACATAAAATTCGCAAACCAAACCTTTAAATAACTACACAATTTAAATTGTTTAATACTTCCGACATTTTAGATTCAAATTAGCATGTCTCATTAACGGCTGAACCGGTTTGAAAAAACATATCTAAGAACACTCACTAGAAAACCTACTTTCAAATATAAAAAACCGCATCGAAATCGGTTCACCCGTTTAAAAGCTACGGTCTACGGGGGCCACAGACAGACAGATGGACAGATACTCACACACACACATACAGGCCCTCACACACACGCACACATGAACACACCCTCTCCCTCACACACTCACACACACATACACACACACTCACACACACACACACACACACACACACACACACACACACACACACACACACACACACACACATACACACACAGACACACAGCGGTCAAACTTATAACACCCCTCTTTTAGTCGAGGGTTAACAAAATGAAGCTAAAAGAAACTTACCCAGTCCTCCGGCACTACAGCGGCGAGGGTGAGCGTGAAACCGAATAGCGCAGGCCACGGCGCGGCTGGTAACCAACAGCGCGGACCAAAACGCGCAAAACGACTCGCCTGCAATCTCAACACCGACTGGCAACCGGCGAGGTGCACCGTGCATCCAGGTACCGCCCGGGCGAGCCACCTACAGCCTCCGACACATCATTATAAATGCGACTGTCCCACATTCGCAATAAGGTTCGATGTATTTGCTATGCAGGAAGCTAGGGCTCAACAGAATATGCGGCTGTGTGTATGAGCGGCAGGTGGCTCGTTGGTCGGTGTGGGTGCGACAGCCTGAGAGACAGGTGAATTAGCGAGCCCGGGCGTCCCGGGCAAGAGCGTCACCATGGCAACCGCCGGCAGGAATCCAATATAGGTACTGAGGAAGGCTGTGACTGAGGTGAACAAAATAAAGCAAAAGTAATACTGTTGTTTAATATACAGGGTGTTTCAGAAAGGTCCTGTGACACTATAAGGGGTCGCTTAACTCACCAATGCAGGCAACTTTTACTATGGGGCCAAGTGAAAAATCTCGAAAAAAATATCAGCTGCTCCATACATTTGGTGCAGTAGGGGATTTCGCATTTGGTCCCATCCATAGCAAAAGTTGCTTGTATTGGTGACTTAAGCGACCCCTTTCAGTGGAACAGAACCTCTCTGAAACACCGTGTATAACACGTTCATTTATGGCTTCGTAATGAAATACCGTATAAAATTTTATGCTTTTTTATCCCAAGGCCAGATTAAATTAGAAGTCTTAATACGTAGAGGGGTTGCTTTTCTTTTTATTCCGTTATAAACTCACTCTGAACTGAGTTTTAATGTGGTTCCATATTTTTTTTGACAGTGCTGAAAATCTGCTTAACTGAAATGCTGAATTTTCAGTGCTACTTCAACCTGCTACGGCTTAAAAGCACGCGGAAATTTTCACATGAGTCTCTCGCAGCTTAGCGTGGCGGGAGCTTGCGAAATAAAACGCTTCCAGTCCGGTCCAACTTTAGGAAATTAGATGGTAATCAGTGACGTGTAAGTACCGCGCCAGTGCCCGGGCAAACGGCAAAAGCTAGCCTCCCGGTCTCCCTCTGACTGGACGGACCATCTCTCTAGTGACCTGCCGGCATTAACTACAGCAGGGGTCGGCAACCTGCGGCTCAGGAGCCGCGTGCGGGTTTTTCGATGAAGGTTGCGGCTCTTCAATTCCATCTTCGAAAAATAAAATTAACTGAGAAATCTCTATCAAGAAAGTTAAGGGCTAATTCGGTGAATTTTCGGGCCTGCCACTTTTTACAGCAAAGGAATTTAGTATTATTAAAGGGTAAATCGGTGAATTTTTGGGGCGCATGTGTTATTTAAAGTGTGAAATTCTATCAAGGAAGATTTTTTTTTCCTTTTTTTCATCCTTCTGAAATCGGTGAAATTTTCGTTTTTTAACGATGAGCAAGCACCTACCTATAAATCATTGACTTTTTTTACATAAGCAATATTCGCAAAAAAAACTACCTTTATTCAATCCATTGCAAAACATCGTGAGGAAACTTGTATAACAGGACTACCCTTTCGGTAAACTGGATAACGGGGTAATATTTTCATCAAACTAACGCCAGATACCTAACAGATTATGTTGCGTTGAGCTGGAATTCCTACATGGTAAAATCAAGCCCAGATTCAACGAGTTCATAAGTACCTTATTTAGTAGATAGTAGACTTTGTTGCCGGTTTATCTGTACTACATAGCTTGGTTTGGCGTATTGGGTTTGGCCGGTAACAGATACACCGTGTGCGATATCTTTATGTGAGGCAAGCAAAGGTTTCGTAGCACTTTGCAAAACAAGGGAAATACGTAAAATGTAAACACGTTAAGAAAACATTACAGTTTTCGGTTCTCTTTTCTCGCAGTGTAAACAAACGTTTGTTTGGCTCTGTACAATACATACCTACATATTCGCAATTAATTTGTGAAGTATCTACCTACATGGCGGGGGATGGTTGCTATCGCTTTGTGATTCCCCTCATAGGTATCCAGGTATAACCTAACAAAGCGGATCCAATTCAATATAGCCTGGCCGTCTAGTTAGATAGGTATCTACAGTATAGCGACATGCAATTTGATCAACCCTTTCATGACTTCACCAATAACTATTGAGGTTGACGTGTAGGTACGAGTACACACAACGGCTTATCCACCTTCACTTTGGGCCGTATGTTATCATATGGATATAGAGTTGAGTTTCACGTAAAAATATGATTTGTGTGTACAATCTATGAAAAAAGTGAATGATGGGTTCAATCACGAACGTTGCCAACGTTGCCGATATAATAATGTCTAGTTATTTATTTGGGTACAAACGTTACTTTTAAATAGTAGATTAGAGTCATCTAACCTACTATTTAAATGGCCAAATACGAGTTTCTTCATAATTATAGTTATATTATTATGAAGGAACTCACATTTAGCCTCCAGTAATGGCCGAGTGGGAATATTGTATCTTTGTCGAAGTGCACAATAAACAACTTTGAGCACCAAATGCACCAAAATCTGTAAATCTATAGAATGAAAATACTTTAGCGACTACGCTAGGTTGTCACTATCATCCGGCAGCAAGACACAGTGACAATTTTGTCCAGATATCGAGCAGTACCATCTTACTAAGTTTGATATAAAGCAAGATCGCAGTAGTCTCTATATTAGGATAAAAACGTTTGCCGATGCGTCGTGCTGCCGGGCGGGATAGCTTTACTATATTTACTTTTGCCGTCGACTATCCTAAATCAACGTGTTCGATCATTCAAACGTATCAAATGATCGAACCGATGCAAATAGACTGAGGGTTTAATTAGTGTCTCTGCCTGCCTCTGTTTAGACTTATCCTTAGTGTACGCAAACGTGGTGTTTTCATTCTAATGACACTTAAACCCTTTTCTCCAAGACTTTCTAAGCAAAAACTCTGTTAACATCTCATAACACCATCTATATTGGTGTACAATAAAGAATATTTTATCTTTATCTATGACGCCGATGACGCGTGATTGTATGTGGCTTCTTACTAAAGCGGAGAACATCTCAGGTGTCGAATCGCGAAAGTGGCCTTCATCTCACATATCTTTGAGTGAAATTAATGTCTTATATAGGTAGGCTGCAATCCATTGGAAAGAGCCATACCTAAGTTTCATATTTGAAGTGTCACGAATCATGATTCAATTCCATGATAAGAATTTTTGTCTCTACGTCGCGTCGCTATAAATTAGCGTTCTGAAATTCTGATCAGACCACCCAGTCTGTTTATGTGAAGAGAATACTTTCTTACCCCTGTTATGGAACCAGTGTCTCATTAAACGGGGCAGTGGACTGTTAATCAAAGGGTAGGCTAGTAGGCATCTCAATATTGTGTTTATTAGACTCTATAATTGTGCGCGGTAGAATCCGCCCGATTTAAATCCGTGTGCAATGTCAATTATTGGTTTTGCTTTGATGTTTTGGTTCGCTTGTTAATATTGCAGGATGATATGTAGGCTTACGTATATGAAAAGCAACGCCTACCCACTATTATTCGATGACATAATGGATAATAGTTGAATAAGATATAACAAGAAAACCTGCTCTACTCTACTACAAACTTCGAGAGAGACATTTCTTAAACTTTTGCAAATTATTGCAAGAAAGTGTCTATCCGTCACCATGGTACACACGACAGCACATCAGAGTATACACTTTTGTTTTAAAGTCACCCGTAACGTAACCGAGTAGAGTGCTAGCTTGTAAGCGTCTACGTGCTGTCTTGTGTACCTGCTGAAATGTCGGGTACTCAGTGCTCGTAAAATAAATCAAAATCGTAGCAAAAGTCACGCTTTCTTACAATAAAACCGTTGACGTACACCTACCTAAGTAGCAAAGTCTTGCATTGAAAACTCCCCGAAAACCTGAACAATAAAATTGTTTACCTTCCTCTCACAACAAAATAAGCTCAACACAAAAGCGAGGAGCGACACAGGTGCGGCGCAAGACTGTCATCATACAACACAAGAATTCACAAATTATTCCCACCTCAAGTTTCAGTACCGCCCGCCTGCCTTAGGGCACGTCTTGATCACGTTTAGATAGCGAAGAGAGCGGAGTCACGAGAAGGGTTTTCTTCTTCTTTGTCTTCCTTTTGGCATCTTGTTTCAACCTTGTTCCACGTCCAACATGATTAAATAGTAGCAATGGAACGATACATCTTTGCAGTCTATCCAGTCATATAAAACGCAATACTTAGGCGCACACGACTGCACGTCGACCCTTACTAGCACTCTACTCGGTTACGTTACGGGCGACTTTACAACAAAAGTGTACACTCTGATGTGCTGTCGTGTGTACATCGCATGGATATTTTTATGCTGTCACGACGTGGTCGTCGTGATGACAATATCGATTCGGAAGAGATTCAAAACCTATAAGGTAATTCCGGTTGAGGTGAACGGGAAGTACCTACCCTATAGGCACGATTCAGATAAAGAAAATATATGTATAGGTTTTAGATAGGTTTTGATGTCACGACATGACATGATATTTTATTATACCTTTCAATTTATGACGAAGATTGTTTTTTTCTTTCGCTGCGAAAATGTATTGTGGAAAACTTGGAATATTCTTTGAGATTCGATTTTAATTCCTACAAGTTTGTACGGAAGCCTCAGGTTTTGTTTCTTCTTTTCCGACCGGTTTATTGTAGGTACCTCCCAAAGATACGCTTCGCCTTATAATCTAGACACAGCCTTACCCAACCAAACTACGCGATCAACAACCTGTAACAGCAATTTCAATCTTACACCCTAAGGTTTAAGGTTGCCTATTTGCTGCGGGTAGTTCGAATTTCTTTGTGCGCGATCCCCGGTATCCCAGGTGCTCGGTGCTAGGCAACGGGACATGCCTGGATCTAGATACCTGGTGTGTTCCCGTAGGACTCTTGACGGAGTTGAGGCTTCTTAATTGTATCTATGGTATGTATATACGTATTATGGATAGTATGGATTTTCAGCGAGCTAGATTGATGAAGGATCAAAAGGATTAAAAGATTTTCCCAAAGAGTTAAATACTTTGGTACTTACTAATGATCAGACGATCAAAAGCAAAGGAAATTCGAAAACATCATATGATGTAAAGTATCCTTTGTGAGTCTGTGACTGATCTTACTGACTTGATTGGGTTTTATTCCGTAACTTTTGACGACCGTTTACGACATATAACACAAGGGCAATACTTCATCGTGATTGACATAATAAAAGTCTCAGCTAAGTTACCAACCGCTTGCGCTCCCCTGAGTCGGTAGACTTGCATATCCCACATCACACGTCAGATTTCCTTTGTCTTCTCCTCAAGTCAATGGAAACGCGTCGGCCATTGTGAGGCGAGCAAGTTCCCAGAGGACTCAAAACAGGAACATGGAAGCTTCGCTCCGGTCTCTAGTTTTCAAGTTATCCATCACAGCTGAACCACACCTCGATTACCTGCTTATTCTTTTTACTTTATTTTGAATTTCCTTATTTTGAATTTCAATTACTTTTGAAGCTCTTGGCGTATTCGGGAACTAGATCTTCCCCAATGGCTCTAGTTTGACAAGCAAGAATGGTTTTTTGCTAATAAACAAGCGCCGATTTTGATATACACTTAGCAGGTATAAAAAACGTGACAAAATGTTATGTAACTTCAGCCAAGCAATAACTTAGGTCACTTTTTTTTTAACAGCCTTCGTCTAAGCTTGCTGTGCAATGTGCACAGGCTGTATTTTTAGACAAAGAGGGCTATAGACCGAGCCTTCTAGTTTATCCCTAACTATGTGGAGCCGGAGGGCTCAGAGGTTGAACCCCGTCTGCCGTCTAGAGGGAATAACTTACAGGTGAGCCATCTCGCTAATGTACTTGCGCGTTACATGTGGATTTTTTTACGAAGGATTGCAATGCGAGCGACGTTCAGCCCTAGTTTAAGTATTGTTAGATATACTTGAGTGATGAATTCTAGCTAAACGTGAGATAATTACCTACATATCTCTCATGGTCCAAATAAGAGAGATTACCAAATCAAATCGAAATAAATAATAGATATGGCTATTTCAGCAAGACATCACTACACAACATTCGACTCTACCTTTCAAACGAGCTGTCCATTATTAGCTATTTCGCCCAGACTGTGGAATCATTCCACCTAGGTTACGCCAAGTCCCGAATTAGCTGCACTTTAAATTGCAATGAGACCTAGACCAGCCAGTCCTAGGTAGGTATTATTTAGAATCTGAGATATAAAGGATTGAAACGAAACCAGTATATTTACCTCTTACAAAAACTACTTTTATCTAATTACTTATGGAGCCAGAGTTCAATAATAGAGAGTAGATAATCCATTAGTACTCGTAGCTACAAAAAATAAGTATAATATCGATTTCTAATAAATCATCCGATGTGCCTATTTCAGCCGGACATTACAACACGACATTCGACTCTACGTGTCGAAAGAGCCGTCCAAAACACAGAGCAGTCTGCGGAATCCTTTTACGCTAATTCCCAAATTAGCTGGAGGCTGTTTTTGGCGAGGCGCGAGGCTGAGTGCTACTGGCGACTGCGCCGGCGGCTACCTACCGTACCTAGGTGGCGTAAAACCTGACGGACATCCGGTGTGATTGAGTGGGATACTGCCCTGATAATGCTGTTAGTGTGTTGCAGTTGCTTTGTTCCCATCAGTATTATCCGTAAAAATTACCGTTTTAAAAGTAAAAAAAAGATTGTTCAGTTCAATAAGGGCTATTTTTGAGTGTTTCGACGCTCAACGGTTGAGTGGATTTTTTAAAGAATAGACGCGATGAGACTCATGTCTGTAATATTGTAGGTACTTATTCTATTTCATGAATATCCCTATGAAAGTTTAACGAAAAAGGCTGTTTTCATAGAACAAGTAGCATTTTACATAAGGTAAACTTTCGATAAATAAACTTCAAGGGCGTGAAACAGCTTGTTTTTTATGACTTATAGAAAATCTATTTACAGACTTGTGGCCTTGTGTTTCAACTAAGGCAGCACTTTTAGTTAACGAACAATAGATGCAATCAGATAATTCACCGATATCTTTGGAGCCAGACTTTGAATAGAACCTAACGAATGAATCGAACCGCGGTTGCACTCCTCTTCACACTAATAGTAAATACGTAAAAGTTTCTACGTTTGGATGTTTGTTACTTTTCCACGCAAAAAGTAAGTAGGTACCTACAGCACGGATTCGGAAGTGATAGAAAGATTAAACACACTAATAACAACTTAGGGGCTAGCTTTTTCCCGCAATATCCTCCTCGCTGACATTGATAGCTAGGGAAAATATGGGGAACTTTTACCAATTTATTGTGCAGATTATGATAATAATTAATTGCTTGCGTGCAAGAGTCATTTATCTATACCATTTCGCGTGTAAGCAAGCGACAAGTCTCAAATTCAAAGTAAACAAAATCAAGTACCTACGTAAATAAATTACCTACCTAATGTTTGGTGCCAACAAACATACCTCAGCTCACTGTACCTCCTAAAGCTGTTACAGGCTCTAATGGTTCCCTAGACGACGTGAAAGAGAGGATATAGCTAGTATGCTATCTACGAGTATGTATCTCCTTTGATGACATCGAATAAGCCGTTTTAATTTGATTTTGGGAGGGGCTATCTGACATGTTGCCGGTGCAATAAGTAATTAATATAGGCCCTAAAAGGGTCCGTATTTTTGGTAGCATTTTTGCTTTTAGGGACTAACTTGTTTTTACTAACGGGACTGCTAGTATTAATAAACAGAAGTTCATATGTCGCGTACCTACTTAAGATGATTGATAAGTAAGTAATCTGTTTATTGTACAACCGAAATAAGAGGAGGAGAAGAGGTCTTATCAAATTATCACTAAAAGCGATTTCGTCCAGACAATCTTTGGATGGACAGGACTGAGAGCGAAAACACAGATAATTAACTGTGTCGGTACTTATGTATGTGTCTAACTAAACTAGCCATGCTTTTGTCAGTTCTGTTAAGTACGGTGTTACTGACAGTATCTTAATATTATTTCGAGACATCGACGATAATATGTGTAAAATGAACCACCAGGGAAAGTTTTACGTAAATGACTCTATTTCTCTTTGTTGAAGAGAAGGTCCTGCCTTTGGCGATCAAATGTTTTAAAGACCTCTTTACTAGAACTCTTTATAAAGCGAAGGAGTTCGCGAAGAGTTTCTCTTTACAAAGGAATACGTTTTCAATTTTCTCACCGCCCCGCGCTGAAAACTCTGTATTGTGGCTCGAACAAAGACATTATGCTGTGCTTCTACGTTACGCAGCACATCGAGCTAAGGTCCGGAGTTAGAAGTGTTTGAATTTATTTGTCGTAAATGTATTTCATATAAAATACGGATTTTTTTATTTAGAAGTAGGTTTGTAGCCTTTTACAAAGCATACAAATATCACGTAGGTACTTCCGACGGAATAAACAATAGCTTCATTCCACTTTTCCACGCGATATTTTCCTAATTAAACAAACAATGGTTCGTTACATGTCTCTCATGACGTTTCCCGATCACATATTCAAGGCACACTGGGAGGGCAGACTGGCGGACAGGATCGGATGCACCAGTCAATAACTAACCGAGAATAGACAATACAATAATCAGCCAGCGAAAATCCAATAGACTGGACCCAAAAATAACCGTTTTGAGAATAGAGACAGTGGCTAGAATGGCTTTTCATTGTATCTTGCACACTGGAATTTTTATGTGCCAACGTTTTTAAGCGTTGGTTTGCCGTGATTCAGACGCCACAGTTCAAGTCTTGATGTAACTTTTAAATAAAGTCCAAGATCGAACCGAGGTCCTCTCATTTGAGAAACCACCTCTAGTATCTCTATCGACTGTGTCTCCGCATACCAATCAGCGGAAACAATACAGCGCAATTTTCAGGCGATACCTAATAATTATTCGTATCACATTTCTTCCTGCTAAAAGGCAAGCGTGCATCTCTGACACAATATTCAATAACTAGCCAGGCGAATAAACAAAGCACTGTCATGCCTGGCAGCTTAAAAAAAAGTGGAAAGAACCGTCCACGGCTCGCGTCGCCCCCTCGTTTTAGAATTTAATTTGATCGCGAAGCAAAACACGCTACTCAGTTGATATGTCGACGCACACAAGCTTCTCAGATTGCGCGCGAGTGCACAACATTCAGCATGGAAAAGTTTGTGTCGGCACACAATGACGGCGTTTCACCTAAACGTTATAATACAAATAATGATTGGTATACTTATCATGTAGGTATCTTTATTGAAATAAAACGTACCCGACTAATTATTTTGGGCGAAGCAAAAGAAGTGAAAAAAAAAAATGTTTCTATTTGCTTGCCTATTTGGAATACAAAACAAGAGGTTTTTTGTATGTAGCTATAAATCGCTTTCAAAATTCAAATTCAAATGTGCATACAAAATACAACTTTATATCGAGCGTTGACAGCTTGATAAACCGCCTCTTAGTAGACTTCATCTAGGTAGATGAACAGAGTGGGATGGGAGCTCGATAACGCACAACAAAGTGGAGAAACACAAAATAAGAAGTTTGGTAAGTTACGAGATGGAAACTCTTTATACAAACGACCCACCTCCTTTAGCATCTAGTCGTGAACTTTCAAAAACATGTCTCCTCCAAAGTCTGCTTTAAACATCCTAGTCCCGTTACTAACAAGCACTTTTATAAAGCGTACTCTGACGAAGGAGAGCAACAAAAAACGAACATCGGTGTCGCCTCCGCCGGCCCCGGGGAGGATATTAAAGCAAAGAGGCTTCTATGAAAGCCTTTATCGTGTTAGTTTCGTTGTAGTACACTGCACTGGGACCTTACCTACACCGTAATGTTCAATTATCGCTCTTGTGCCTCTTACAGCAAGATCCCTGGAGCTTTATTTCGAGGCTACAGTACTCGCGTTTATTGCATGCACGTCTCGGGGCGGGCAGTGACGTTCAAAGGCAGCTTCCGGGAAATATATCATTTGGAGACTTAAAAGGGGCGCTCTTGTGCGAGTTTTCATGTTAATAACTGAGGTTACGTTCATGCAGGCTCCTTGTGTTGTTTGGAATTTAATTTCAATCTTGCTGGATGGGTGGGTTATTGATAGACAAAGAAAGGTGTTACATAAAAAGAGCAGAAAAGCCTCATGTGACAAATACAGAGAAAAACGCTTTAAATATAGGGCAATTATTAAATAGCTTTTCCTGAAACACGGCAATTACTTTTTTTCTACGACTTTGGTGAATTTTACATTAAAAAAAATTCTAATACATTTTTCGGTGCGGAGTAACAAGCAGGAGCAGGAGAGGCTGGAAAGGCGGTAGAAAGTGCTGAAATGATACAAATGCAAACGTCTAAGAACAAGAAACGTTCCGTCAATAAAAAGTATCGAGCTTTTCGAAAAGTCGTAGAACAAATTTAAAAGTTGTTGGAAATCATATTTAGAGGTGTTTCAGGAGCTATTTAAAATTACCCTGTATTCTACTCTTTTTCTCTAGATAGTGTCCTCACGTCATGTATCGACAGTCAACACACACAAACTGCAAGTGTGTGATGTCTGTAAGTGATTGGCCGGTACCAGATTAACCCAGCGCACGCTCTTTATTCACTTGATTTGATAAAACACTACCTTATAACATAGATATAACGATGGTAAATTCAATCTTAGAAAGCCTCTTCAACTCTTTGAAAATGTAACTGAAAGAAAATCCAAACTCAAGCCTACTACGGCGCGTCGTAGAGAGTGCTACGACCCGCGTAGCACATCTACGAAGAACCGATCTGAGAATGCTCTACGAGACGTGTTATTTTCTTTTGCTCACCCACCCATGTAAAATGAGGATAAGTGTGTAAGTAAATTGTTAGTGATCTGACATTCTAGTCCTTATTCCTAGGAGACTAAGGATATGAACCACACATCCATTTCTCAACCTGTCTTACGAACAGCAATGAAAAATATCCAGGTCACCGTTTCTCCCTGGAGCAGGGGTCGTTCTACACGTGTATGGGTAAGATATAGCAGACATACACATGATATTCTCTACCGAGATAGTTTCCGACACTGTCTGGTTTACAATGTAGGTAAAATAACGGAAGAAATACTTTTGTAATTTTCAAGCTCTGAATTTCTTGTAAAGTTGTCTTTGCATAATATGAGCACGTATATAAAGACCAAATATCGTAAAATAAGAGGTTTAGCGCAAAAATATCAAAACCCCCGAATATCCCTGAAACCCCTGAATATAACCCTTTTACTTCTAAAGGTTTTCTAAAAACCGACATACAGTACAGGGTGTTAAAAATACAGGGTATTGCTGAAAGTGTCACAGACAGTCAAACAAGATTAAAAGCAACGGGTAGGTCAGCAGGTACGTTTGGCGACACACTGAGATACCCTTTTTTTGTTATCAAGTGGTCCTTCGAGCTGGACATAACTGGATGTCGAAATTTTGAATTTCAGCCTTTAGAATTTTGATTACAGGTAACTGTGTCGAAAGAGATTACCACTGTTCATAAACAAGAGTGAAGCATGGGTTATTCTCGTTGTTATTACGGTCAGAGATGGCCATCAAGACAAACGTGCCGTGAGTGTATTTAGGCAAGGGTTCGTCAGTCGATGATACCAACCCGGTATTTACTTTATGTTTCCGTGTATTAATTTATTTTGGCGGCATATTAATTTTGGTATTTTTTTAAAGATGCTCTTTGGTTAGTTTGGTTTTGAACAAAAGAAAGAAGCTTTTTGGTTTGCTTGATCTTGGTTTTGAAGACACAATAGATGCAACAGATGTCGCATTGAAAGTGGTTAAATAAACCTGTAGAAATCAGCAGTTTTCCAATTTAGTGTATAATATTTTAACGTTGTATTATTGTTTTTATAAAACACGTCATTTTATCACATTTTAACCTTTTACCTCCCTTTCACTTCTTTGCCATTATTCCAAAGCAACTTTCGTCTAACATGTTCCGTTTTTCAACACGAGGGGTTTAATGAATGTTGTAAAGTAAAGTAACGAGTAATTCTCTAATCTCGCTCCAAGGTCGAGTGGCGGTGCGCTGTAGCCTACAGCCTGTAGGCTCCGTCGCAATCATCACAGGCCGGGCGAGGCTGCGGCGAAGCTCAAAGGAAATCTCATTTCACCCCGCCCCCCGCGGCACCCACAACCTTCTCCCCGCCCGCGCCGCCCGTACCCCCCTCCCCACCGGACACATATTAAAATTATTATTTGGAAAAGCCAACACTTTTGCCCGTTCCGCAAAGGACGGATCCACATCTTAATTTACTAAAACCTTGTATTTCACTGTGACAACTACGGCTTTGCGAGAATTTTATCTAAAATCCAAACTGTTTGCCGCTTTTCCCTGCTAAAAACTAAATATTGTTAATGTAAAGGACAAATAGCTAGGTTTAGGTGGCATTAAGTAAGTTTTATAACTGCGGTAAACATTACTTTACGTACGCACTAAAAGTCAGAATCACCTCTTTCTAGGACCAAGATACACTTTAACGACGTCATTAAAACTAACATCTACTTCAACATAGTAGAGGTACAAATTGCGTCTGGATATGAAGAGTTTGAACCCATTCAGAGATAATAAAGTAAGTCGAAAGGCTTCAAAAATCATCTCGTAGGATAAGCGCGCGGGAGATTACCTATTATAACTTCGTAGGCTTCCTACGGTGCTACGCCGTAGCAGGCGTAGAGAATGTGGCGTAGCTGCACCTGTTTTCCTATGGTTAGACCTCTTTCATACATTATTATGATAAGTGAGAAAGAAGAACTCATTACAACCTATTCGGATTTATCTATTAATAAATTATGTATTACTCGTAAGTACTTTATTTACGTAAATATACGTAATTGACATTAAATTGTTTTCTTATCCTATCATATATTTCTTATTGTGCATCTGCTGCTACTGTGTTTTCGCTCTCAGTCCTGTCCAGCCAAAGGTTGTCTGGAAGAAATCGCTTTTAGCGATAAGACCGCCATTTGTACTGTTATTTTTAAATGTTTATTTGTTAAATGTTTTCGTTTGTGCAATAAAGAGTTACTTACTTACTTACTTACTTACTTACAATCCGAGTGTCATTTTGGATACAGAAGGTACTCTAAACGGTTAAATTGAAAAAAAAGGTCAACATAATTCTGTGGGTTCGTTACGGCTTTTTGAGAGGTCGACGTATAATATACCTTAGAACCCAATTGCGCTCCCCAACAACGGATCTTTGCCCCATCTTTGTGTAATTAATTACAACATTGCGGATAATATTGTCAAACGCAACGTGTAATATCGCGCCGTAATGAAGACGGCGCTTAGAGACGACTGTGCAGCTGATCGCATTACGTAGAAGACATAATTTATCTCTCGAAGGATTTGCCCAGACATAAGTACATTGTAGTATAAAGCTACATCTCGTCTGTCGCATATACGGTTTCCCGGGGCTGTTCCCAGAGCAAATGGTATAAGTGTGTGCGTGCAAATGGAGACAAAGCGTGCGTGTGGGCAAGACGTAATATATCAAATTCGCACAGTTTGACGAGCACCATTATTCGACGGCCGCGAAACAAATGATTACAAACGAATCGGGTGCGGGGCGCGCGGCGGGCGCGGGGCACGGGAGCGCGTTGCCATGGCGACCCGAGACGATCGATGCGCCGCCCACTCTCCACGCGCCGCCTTCAATTAAACAATGATTCGCACGTCAAGCGATGACGGTCACGCACCGCCGGCCGCCGGATTATACACGTTACTCTCGCCTCCCGTTCGCCTATATAAAAGGGAAAACCTATGTGGCTTTTCCAATATCCCCGACACCCCTACCGGCGAGTTGCACTAATTACGGGTAGCGAGATGAAAGAAGTCCACAATTAATGAGTTTGCGTTGGCAGTCTGCGCCGTTTGACGAATCCGCCGCCGCCGCCACCGCCGCCTTTGAGTCGTTCGCTTCCTGATTAGGTTTGCCGTTTGCGGCCGAGCGAATTGCGCTGAATAACTCAGGCAAAGACGTCGCTCGCTCGGCGCGGCATAAGAAGATTACTTTAAACCCTACTTTCTGATGGGTTTATGTCTCATCTAAACTACTTGTCAATGCGGAAATTCACTCGAGCGCACTCCAACGTTCACCAATCAAAATTAATTCGCTACACGGATAAGTAGGTACTTAATGAAACTTGTAATAAAATTAATTTCGGAACGCTGGCGTCCCTCAATAATTTTCCAAAGCCACATTGCGATACGCATTTTCAAGCTGAACGAGCCTTTTAATTACAGCGGTAGAACAGCAATTCTTATTACTCTGTTAAAAAGCAATATTTATGTTAAATTGGATCGGGAGGGCTGTTTGAGTGGCGGCCGCGCAGCGCGAATTAAGTCGGTCCACTTACATAACATTAAAATTGGAAAGCCTGGGGGCCGACCGAAGAGGCTTTGCTCCCAATTCCAATAAGCGATTGGCTGGCGCAATGTAACCAACCAAGCGCGCATTTATATAACACTGCACCTATGTTTGAGTCTGTTGGCTTTACACCATCCAAAATGGTGGCCGAGATTTCAACAGATTGGACAAACTGTAATCCTTACCCGAACACAATTTCAATTTAGGCTCAACACGTAAAGCTCCCGCGTTATTTCAGCGGCACGCCGAGTTTTTCGCAAAAAGTAAAGTCCAAAGCCGCGGAAAACATACATCCGACACGAATTGCAATTAGTTCGCTCGGCAATGTTTACCGGACTATTAATTAGTGGAGAGTAGAGTTACATCTGCAGGGTACAGCTGGGCGGAAGCGCGTGATGTGTGAGTGGGCACGGAGCCTGCTCTAAGTGCAGCATTTTTAATTAAATCCCAGTCGGGTCGGTCGGGATGGAGCGTGCGGTGGGACGAGGCTCACGTTTTTTTCTGCGCCCGGCGGTTTGCTCTCGCGCTGAAAAATTGAAGCGGGTCGTTTACCGTCGACCAACGCGCCTCCCATGATAATGATAATGTTCGCCGCGTCCGCATTTTAATATAACAGACACGAGTTTTCGCCCGGCGAACGTGGATTTTATCTTTCGTGCATTTTGTAAATTCAATTCGGGCGTATTTTCATCGCACCTATTCGGGTTTTGGCTTGTGATAGCGCTCTACCGATACATACTTTTAAATGACGCCATTTGATAAATTAGCGCTCGTAAAACGAATCAACTAGGAGGATAATAGCATTTAGGATCAACTAAAATAGCGCGGCGGGAAAGTCAAAATTCTCACCTTTTTTTTTTTAATTATGTAGCTCAACTAAGCTATTTTTGTTCAGCGATTTTTGTTTCATGGCAATAAAATAGTAGGTATTCTTTTCATTGAACGAGCGAGCGAAGTTCTTTGAGTCTACTTGAACAATCCGGCGTTTGTAGGTATGTATTATGCATTACGTATGTATGTTTGTATGTATGAATGTTCGTTCGACGATAACTTGAGTTTTAGTCGGATCGTCATGAAAGGTAGGCAGGTAAATGAGGCAAAGATAATTTTTAAGTTCGAACATCCGTCAAATCGGTCGAGGGATTGCTGAGATATGGGGTCGCGAGTTCATAGTTCGGGGCGAACCACTAGTTATTCTAAACAACATAACAACTACTGTTGGTGTACACTTTGAAGAGCAATCATATATTTTTTTGGATTTCTGATTTATATATTTTTTTTGTCAACTATGTTGTGAAACAAAAATCTTTGAACAAAAATTGCCCAGTGTAGCTACGAAATTGAAAAAACTGTGAAAATGGTGCATTTACTAGACTAAAATAGAACATCGTGATGTGGGTTGCAAAACTTGCAATGAGAGAAGTTTATCATTGATTTTCTGCGGAACTTCGGTAGAAATAAACGTCTTCACTTCAAAATACGTGCTAATTTCTATAGCAGTAAGTACTGTACGTAACCAAAAAGTTTGGGTGTGGTAACGAGCAACCCACCCGGTATTGTTGAGACATCTCATTAGCGAGCCTGAGTGCCAGTATTCTACATCTAACGAGCTTGTAAAAGCGCATAGGTAGGTACCCCAACAAGAAACCTTCTCTACATTTTGAATAGGTAACATTTTCATAATTTTCGTAACAAAAGATAGGTTGGTATTCCAGACCTTTCCCTGTTATATCCTTCAAAGGACCCTTACAGAATCTAATTACGCGAGAGCTTATTTTGAAGGTCGTCGTTAACTTATTTCTTTTCTGGTCTACAGTAATGATGCCTAGCGACTTTGTCAGAATTAGGTACAAAAAGGACTTAAAATGCAAAGCTATTCCACGTTTCAGCCGAGGAAAATTCAATTTACGCGCGTAGCTGATTGAACGATATTTAGCGAGAAATTCCTCACATAATAACTGTGATAATAAACGACCGAACATGCCAGTGAGCGTGTTGCTATTATACACAATAGATGCGATGTTACCACGCACATGCCACAAACCAAAATAGCATCTAATGCGATGGATTAAAGTCGATTAAATAAGAATTTGGACCAGCTCGAACATCGGCGGTACGCTTGGCATGTATTCGGGTTATTCAACATGTTGCAAAGCACCGAAGTGCATTCGAGTTAATCAGGCCCCAAATAGCAAAGCGTTTGCACCGTGTAGCGCTAAATACGCGCTATTCGATCCTCTAATTGCAGCTGGCTTGGGTTCAATAGAAAGGGGTGTTTCAGTAATTTAAGCCTTCCCTTGAATTTCTAACTGTTACAGCATTTTATAGTAACAGTAACAGATTTATAAAACCCCTTTTTGATATGAATTAGGTGTGGTGTGGGTGGGTGGTAGGTACAGGAGGAGAATTATTCAAAGGAGCCAGCATATACGTGCGAGCGCCATTGTTCTCGGCTCACATCATGTTACACGGTATACGCTACGCTGAAGCCGAAATAATTTCCTCAAATTCCGCCGGCGCGTCTCGCGCTCCCAACGAAACGACACATTACCCACTCATAATTTTAGGCCAAGATTGTGCCATTAGAGTATTTTAACATTTCGCTTTACATCCTCATTATACCAAAACATCGTTGAAATTATTGGATTATGTGGAGTGTAGTATGTAGTGCGAAGTGTTTTACTTGTAGGTGTGTGCGCGCGGAATCAAGGGCGCGGGGTGCGGACCGCGGGGCGCGAGGGTGGCGGGTGATGTCCCCACAGCGGGGGATGGGGCAGGCGGGATGCTGCGCGGGGGAGCGGGGCCAGAGGAAGCAGAGCAGATCAATATCTGAGCGTTGCCGGGGTGACGCCGGGACAGACCGAGTGCCTCCCGTACTACAGCGGGCTCTCACACCACTACTCGCTTATTTAATACATGCCGTATCTAGGATGCGAGCTTTTTCATGCTAAATGAGAGGCAACGTAATATGTGAGCGGTCCACCAACATAATATTCAACGTTCGGAATTATTGAAACGGGCGTCTTCGGACAATGAATTACGTTTGCGAGAGGTGTGACTTTGACCTCATTTGTATGCCGAGACCGTCTCCCGTAGAGCACGAGGGGAATACTGTTTTTGTTTGCTCAAGTGGATTACTGTTAAGTTTTTGTACTCTCAGTACACGTATTTATCGCACGTACCTGGGGTAGCTAGGTAAAACAAAAAAGCTAGCTCCATGTTATTTACCTCTATTGTACTCGTTCAATTAAATTAATCACGGGAAAGGTAGGTTCTGGCCTAACACAAAATGTAAGAAAACTAGTAGATTCTAAATATAAAGGCACTTTATTTAAAAGATATAGTGCTTAAACGAACTTAAGTCGGATAATTATTACTATGACGACATAATTTAGTTAAAAGTTAATTGTAAGGCCATTCTTCCATCGCGTTATCAACTACAACTTTTTAAAACTTTTCTGATAATCCACTCTTGTGTCAAAGGCTCGTCAGATCGAAGAAAAACATTTTTAACGACGTTTGCACTTGGTGTCGGTGTTTAGAAACACTATAATTGTTAATTAAAAATGTTAATTAAAATAAATGAAGATTGAAGAAAGACATTTAAAACGACGTTGGCACTTGGCATCAGTGTTTAGAAACATTATAAATTGTTAATTAAAAACAAATGAAAATCTTTAGACTTTTAGTAAGTAATGAGTAAGTAAAAGCCGTTGACTAGTGAATATTATTTCCTGTGAGATCTATGTAGCAGTAACAAGTAAAAATATAAACTTAAATTAAATGATCAATCAGATAATTTCAGAGCAAATTGATTTTTCCAAGAAAAGCAAATCAAATAAAAATTTGCTTCTAAGCCATATCAGTTAAATATTGAATTCATAATTTTATATTTATTTTACAAAATGATATCAAATAAATGAGCTCAAAAAGCTTTTTTTATGTGACCTAAGAAATATTTTCAAAATGATATCGCCTCTTTAAAAAGTAACATTCAATGACCTCTTTTGTTGAATAACTTCTCAATCTTACACGTCGCGACATCTATAGAAATAAATTCGTACTTTATCATTCCAAAAGCGTAGTATGGCGTAATTGACTTGCAAACGATTTTTTTATCACTTTTATTTAACGATGTGTGGGTTTTAAATAGTTAATATTTTAAATTCGTAATAGTAATAGGTGCAGGAAAATATCGGTCGTGTATGCAGTTATGACGCCACATTTACGAGTTGTCTGATAATAAGCTTTTTTTGGCTGATTCTTATTACACAAAAAAGTAAAGGCTTGATGATACTTTAGTTGAGTTTGAGTCACTCAAACTCAACTAAAGTATTAGATACGTACACACATAACTTGGCCAATGCTGACAGCTTTGACTATGACAATATTGCAGTTTATTTCTGCCGGCTACCAATCGGTCAAGTTACGCGTTACCATTTACGAGTGTGTGTCATTGCGGCCATTCGAATATAAATTACGGTTGCTAGACTTTATTCCCGGTTCTTAAACAGGACAGCCTTGCTCTTTTGCGGCGAAGGTCCAAGGTAGTTGCGTAAGCAGCGGCTCTCCGCGCATGATCCAGTGATCGGGGTCCGTCCTCCTTTATATTAGACGCATGAAGAGGACGTAGTTGGTAGTGTCCGGTGGTGGTGAATATGCCGCGTCTCTGTGCAGCGTTTTAAACAAAACAGACCTTGTTATGTTGCCGCGAGGGCGCAATTTAGAAGGGCAGTTGCGTGAGAAGGGCCACCCCTCGCATAATCCAGTGATCGGGATCCTCCTTGGTGTTGAGACGCATGAAGAGGATGTAGTTGGTAGAATGTTCGATGGTGGAGAGTATCCCGCGCCTCTAGACGGTCTTGGGCAGCGTTTTAAACAAAACAGACCTTGTTATGTTGCCGCGAGGGCGCAAGTTAGAAGGGCAGTTGCGTGAGAAGGGCCACCCCTCGCATGATCCAGTGATCGGGATCCTCCTTGGTGTTGAGACGCATGAAGAGGATGTAGTTGGTAGAATGGCCGGTGGTGGAGAGTATACCGCGCCTCTATCCGGTCTTGTACAGCGTTTTAAACAAACCAGACCTTGCTTTGTTGCCGCGAGGGCGCAAGTTAGAAGGGCAGTTGCGTGAGAAGGGCCACCCCTCGCATGATCCAGTGATCGGGATCCTCCTTGGTGTTGAGACGCATGAAGAGGATGTAGTTGGTAGAATGTTCGATGGTGGAGAGTATCCCGCGCCTCTAGACGGTCCTGGGCAGCGTTTTAAACAAAACAGACCTTGTTATGTTGCCGCGAGGGCGCAAGTTAGAAGGGCAGTTGCGTGAGAAGGGCCACCCCTCGCATGATCCAGTGATCGGGATCCTCCTTGGTGTTAAGACGCATGAAGAGGATGTAGTTGGTAGAATGGCCGGTGGTGGAGAGTATACCGCGCCTCTAGCCGGTCTTGTACAGCGTTTTAAACAAAACAGACCTTGTTATGTTGCCGCGAGGGCGCAAGTTAGAAGGGCAGTTGCGTGAGAAGGGCCACCCCTCGCATGATCCAGTGATCGGGATCCTCCTTGGTGTTGAGACGCATGAAGAGGATGTAGTTGGTAGAATGTCCGGTGGTGGAGAGTATCCCGCGCCTCTCGCCAGTCTTGTATAGCGGACAGTTGTAGAACACATCCTGCGGTATGTCTTCGCGCTTCAGGGGGATCAGCCACACCTGGGTGGGATGGAGGCAGAAGTAAGCGGCTAGACTAGTCATATGGGCCATATGGGGGCGAGATAGCGCTATAAAACGTTGTCTGTTCTACTCTAGCTATAATGTATCTAGGACAAAAATTTGGGCCGCAAAAATCTTAGTCATTATTGAAAAACAAACAAAAAGCATGGGTTAGTTTGCGTAAGCGATAATGATGTATGATTTTCGAGTACTTTCGACGCTAATATTTAAGTAATACTTTTGCCTTTGTTCGTTCTGAAACTACCGTTAAGCTGCAGAGCTCTATTTTAAATGCCTCAGAATGGTGGAAAAAGAGATCCAGAGGAAGACTCAAAATGTTGGAAGGACTGTATCGAGAAAGATCTACGGTGTAAGGCGAGAAATCATGATGGAGAATGGAAGCCAGAGACAGAGCGCAATGGAAGAAGATCCTTAAGGAGGCGCTAGACCAACGACAAAATTAAAGGTTGTGCGCCGAAGGAAGTAAGTAATTACTGATATCGTTCCCAGTATTTTTTTTTTTTTTTTTATGTAGCCTGTATTGTGTCCCACTGCTGGGCAAAGGCCTCCCCTTGTGTCCTCCACACTTTTCTATCTGGGGCCACCTCTTGCCACCCCGGTAAAAAGGTTTCGAGATCGTCCCGCCATCTCCGCCTTGGCCTGCCACGGCGCCGGTGTCCATTTTGAGGCAACCAGTCAGTGGCGATTTTCGCCCATCTATCTGGACCCATGCGGCTTATGTGACCAGCCCAGTTCCACTTTAGCTTGGCAGTCGCAACTCCAACATCGGCGATTTTGGTTTTCGAGCGCAACGTGGTGTTTCGGATGCGGTCAATCCGTTTAAAACCCAATAAGCTGCGCTCCATCGCACGTTGGCAAACCTTGAGTTTGGACTTCTGAATTTCAGTCAAAGACCAGGTTTGAGCACCGTAGGTTATTTGGAAAAAATAAGAGTACGAACCGGCGGGAAGTCATCGTACAATATCTTGTTAAAGGACTCGTCGATGAAGCCCTCGATGTTCCACCGTGCGCCCTCCATGAACAGCCCGTTGATATACACGCCCTCTGGCGGCGTGCCCTTCAGCTCGAACGTCTTCTGCACCTGTAGCCAAGTTGTTATGGTACAGGGGCCTGAGTCTGTAACGAAATGGCGCCAAAATGGGCTCCCAGTTGACTGCTTCAATTGCGATTTATTAATGCTGTCGGTCCTTTTATTGATTTTGTGGTACAGCATCCTGTATTCTGATTCTAATTCTAGAGGATTAGTTCGCTGGTTGTAGGAGAAAAACGAGGAAACCTCGGTTTTGTCCTTCTACTGGGACGCCTTCGACACGCCGTTGCGTTACAGACTTAAGCCCCTAGTAAGGCATATGTACACTGTACAGTGAAGGCCAAACAAAGCCAAACACCCAGCATTTATTTACTTTATTACGCAGCCTCTTGCGTGCCACGGGCTGGGTAGTCAAAGTTTTACCGTTTCATTATCCTATTATGCCTTTATATTCAATCAGTAACGCTAGGCAAGCTGTTATCAGCTGAGCGCAAGCGACTTCTGTTTCGAACGAAATAAAAAGCAAAGACGATCTCTAAAAATCGCGCGATGATTTGCGTTTTCGCACGTTACGCTCGCTGGTGACGGACGATCTATTAAAAACTCAACTGTTTAGCAATACCTCGTAGTGGTAAGCCAGTTGCTCGATGGGTATCTTGTACTTCCGCGCGTAGCTCTGCTGAGAGGCGGTGAGGAACTCTGAGCTGTATTGCCACCGCAACAGGGTGCAACATACCTCGTATTGGTAGGCCAGTTGGTCGATGGGTATCTTGTACTTCCGCGCGTATCTCTGCTGAGAGGCGGTGAGGAACTCTGAGCTGTATTGCCACCGCAACAGGGTGCAACATACCTCGTATTGGTAGGCCAGTTGGTCGATGGGTATCTTGCACTTTCGCGCGTAGCTCTGCTGAGTGGCGGTGAGGAACTTTAAGCTGTATTGCCACCGCAACACGGTGCAACATACCTCGTATTGGTAGGCCAGTTGGTCGATGGGTATCTTGTATTTCCTCGCGTAGCTCTGCTGGGCGGCGGTTAGGAACTCTGAGCTGTATTGCCACCGCAACAGGGTGCAACATACCTCGTAGTGGTAAGCCAGTTAGTCGATGGTTATCTTGTACTTCCGCGCGTAGCTCTATTGAGCCGCGGTAAGGAACTGAGCTGTATTGCCACCGCAACAGGGTACACCATACCTCGTAGTGGTAAGCCAGTTGGTCGATGGGTATCTTGTATTTCCGCGCGTAGCTCTGCTGGGCGGCGGTGAGGAAGGCCTGCGGGAAGTAGAAGCCGGACAGCCAGAAAACGTCGGGCGGTCCGTTGGCGTGCCAATGCTGTGGATAATAGTTGATGGTCAAGTAAAAAGGACACGAGACAGTATTGACGATTCAAGACATGAAACATCGAAAATGAATAAACCCTAACACAGTGCAGTAAGGTCTAAACTTGCCTGCAAGAACTCCAGTCTCGCCAGTAGATCGTTGAAGTAGGCCGCCATCGGTTTGAGCGAGGGGTAGCTCTTGCCGGCCCACAGAGCAGGGATGCGCCCGCGCACCATGCTTGTCAGAACCTCTTCTGTGACGTCGGTTAGCACGCTCACGCCTAGTAACAAACAGTTAGTTCAAAGAGAATATAATCAAGTTAGTAAGCGGAGGAGGGACGCGCCCGGTTCTGTGATGTCGTGTCGTAACCGCTTTTAACCATAACACTGTCTTATTTTTATAGTAATTTGCATTGTATGTCTCTTAAAATATTTTCTGTGTACTGTAAAGTTATAAATGAAAGAGTTATAAGTATATCTCTAATACAACAATGCTATTCTGAAATGTAGTCAATAAACTGTTACGAAATAAATAAATTCAAATTCAAATTTCAAATTGTGTAATATCAAAGAATGGACCGTTATCAAAACCGTGGAACAAAATTCAGGACAGCCACGAATAGAGAACGGATAGAGACTCCAATGATGGAGGCATTTTAAGAAGAGCAATAATGCCGGCATAGTCTATATTATAAGACAAAAATCTATATAAGGCAAAAATGTAGTCAATGTATCGTTTTGTAAACAACGGGTTGCTACTTGCTATGTATTCAATGAGTGGCTATAAGCTTTCTCTAACCTTGCACGGCCCCGATGACGGCGCGGCAGCTAGAGCGCACCACGTTGACGAGCCGCTCATACCGCGCCGCCTCCTGAATGACCACGATGGACATGGGGGTCATATCGGAAGGCTTGATGTCGCCCTCGTGCGACGGGCCGCTGAGGATCTGGCCCGGGAGACGCGCGAGCACATCCTCGGCGATCGCCATGGCTTGCTGCTCGGGCGTTGCGCCCGCGCCGCCCGCCGCCATTGTGTCCTGTTTGGGTCATAGATTACATAGTGTTAGTAGGGAGCTAAGGACTGAGGTCCTTTAATCCGCCCCTGCTGCATGGCTACATCGATAACGTTTATATACCGCTATCGAGTAGCGCCATCTAACTTTACGTAGCGAGATAAAGCGTTATCGGTGGAGCCAAAACGCCGTTCAACCCAGCACCAAGAAGCCAACATTGCAGATACAGCAAAAGTTTCATTGATAAAGCTGTGAAGGTAGCGAAAAAGACTTAGGCCGACTTGCACCACTTTCTTAAATGTGACTTAAACAGCATTTAACTAAAATCTTCACACAAAAGTCGATATAAATGGCGACTTCAGGCAAGTCGGCCTTAGACGCAAAATTCAGTTGGGTTATTAAAACTTGACATGCAAAACGGATGCAAAATACATACAATTTTGGGAGGATATATCTTGGGTCTGCCTGGTGCATGCAGCATTCGTCGGTAGGTACAAATAGATATGCGACAGGGAACAAAGCAATAAAACCTCAAAATCAGTCAACGATAAAGTTAATGATGTTAAAACAAATATAAGTATCTCCCTTAGGAACACGACAATTATTTGTTACTGCTTATTGGACTGTTAACTGTTATGGATTTTTCAAGCTCAATTAATTTATTGACCACGTTTGATTAATTGACATTATCAAAAACATTCATGCATGAGCAAATAGGTAGGTACACGTCAAAGCGAATTCATAGAAGTAATTAGCGTACTTAATTGCGAACCGCAATTAATCAGTGCAATGTGAAGGCAGAGTGCCTTTACATTACGCGCACACAGACGACACTAATCTCACCAGATAATCCCGTAGCAGGTCCTGCGGCGGCGGAATGGAAAATGACAAACGATATTAATTGATGGATGTATCCAAACGAGAATCAATCAGTCTAATGAAATGACGCCTCACCGTTCGATCCTAATTTGCGTCCGGCGCAGCGTGCGGATGAAACAAAAGTACAATGCTATTAATTTGGGTACGCCGACATGCTTTTATCGTTGGGTGGATGGAAGATGGATTGCCAAATCAATCAAATAGGTAACTACTCACTTACAGCCTACCAGACGATTGTTAGTGGATAAGTTATGTATTTTTTAATAAATGTTATTGTGTTAGTCTTTAAAAGTCTGTAATGTCACGCTCATTCAGTAAAAGAAGGTGTACAGTTCTCCAAGTGTCAAGTTACTGGCCTCCTGCGGTGACTCTAAAACAGATTCTAATCTTGAAGGTAAATGAATGAGGAACGGATTAACTGAGCTTTAGTAAGCTCAGCTCAACTTTTAAAATGTCGGTAAAAAATATGCGTCTAGGAAAATGTAAGCATATTCGCACTATTTCTGAATGTAGAACACATCTACAAACAGTGCGAATATGATAAGTTTCTAAATCTAAAGTCTCAATTTCCGTGGCAATAACAACTTATAACCTTTTTTGCCTTATAATAAATCTTTGATAAGACCTTTTTTCGTTGTCAGGGTGGCCGGCCGGCGCGCTGGCAATCACTATGGTTAATTTATTGACTATGAGTCTCTTTGATTATCCCCTGTACCTATGTAAGAACAGTAAGTATAAGTATAAGAGCCATTTTCCCCTGTAGGTACCTGCGTGAGGACGGCGGTGTTGAGCAGTTCCTCGGCCTCTCGGAAGTGCTTGGTGATATCCGCGTTGGGGTGAAAGCCGAACACCCCCGGCGGTGTCTGCGCGGGCAGCGAGCGGGTGAACGTGATAAAGTCGGCGTGCTCGCGCAGCGTCGGGATGTGGTATACGCCTATTAATGGAGAAAGGATTCAGTAAAGTTCTCACACAGTCGCGCCTCCGTCAGTAAGACGACATAGATATTGAAACGTTCGCATCGACAGTTACTTGGCTCGGTAGCTCAATAGGTAGAGCACCGACACGGTTTGCCTAAGGTTTTGGTTTCAATCCGTTGAAAAAATGCGCAGAGTGAATAATAAATCTTCATTCTGTAAGAAACAATGGAAGATACTTATTCAGTTGTATTCGTGACCTAAATATGTGTCTAACTCTGCTTTATTAAGCTTGAATTTGAAACCCTGTGTCGCTCCTTCGTCACAACCCTATCTGTTCTGTAAGGCGGTACAGTAAGCGAAACAAAACTTTGTTTGATTGACGCACTTAAGCCACGTGGGGAGAGCTACCATGGGGTATCCCAGCGTGTTGCTGACCATACTATCGACAACCGGTTTCTCGTACACACCAATTACGCAACAGACAGCCAACATCAAAATGTATCCCTCATTACATTTTTTTTATATTACGCTAGACTTAAAATGCAGTGAATATGCGGAGTGATCTCTTTTCTTGCATCTTCTTTTAACCAATAGCTAGCACAGGACTAAATAAACACGTTTACTCACCGGTAGGATCCAGCGGGTAATTCTCGACGTTGATGGCCTTCGGGTTGTAGAACTTGAACAGTATCGTGTTGAGGCAGCGTCGGTCCCAATCGTCGGTCACTCGGCCGCCATAGTTGCACTCGCCCGTCAGGTAGCGAAGGGCGACGAATTGGACGTCCTGCCCGGTGAAACATCGATTAAATGCGTTAAGGGTAGACGATAGCAACATGGCGGGAAATTCAAAATTTTCACAGTTTTTTACATTTTGTAGCTAAACTAAGTATTTTTGTTCAGCGATTTTTCGTTCGCGGCAATAACATTTTATTCTTTTCATTATTGTAAACAACAGAACATCAATAATTCAGCCGATTATGTGTTCTGGTCTACGACAAGTTTTTTGGGCAGTGCCACTGCTTCGTAGACCAGAACTGAATTATTGTTGTTCTGTTGTTTACAATAATGAAAAGAATACTGTTTTATTGACGCGAACGAAAAATCGCTGAACAAAAATAGCTCACTTTAGCTACAAAATGTAAAAAACTGAGAAGATTTTGAATTTCCCGCCACGTTTCTATCGTCCACCCTTAAGATATTATATTAGTACTCACATCGTACTCATTGAGGAACATGTAGAGCTGCGTGACGCTGATCTTCAGGTCGGTCTCGTTAAACTCGTAGCGGATGTTCCACCCAAGGGGCCCGAACTGCCTCCGCTCCTGGATCACCGCGTGGAAGAAGCACAGCGCGAACAGAAGCTTCTTGAAGTGCTCCGTCTGCTTATTGCCCTCAAACCACTCGGGGTCATTGATTGGGTCGCTTTGGAACGAGCGCGCGATGTTGGCCCGAAGACCTGGGATGGTAGTTGGGACCAGTAATGGACAGGGCTTACTAAAGGGTAAGTTCTATAATATACACACGACAGCACGTCGCCCTTACACGCTAGCACTTTACTCGATTACGTTAGGGCCGACTTTACTACAAAACTACACTCTGACGTGCTGTTGTGTATACTACTTGGAAAAAAAACATATAGCAGATATTCGTCCCATCAGCAAGGACCTGCGCGATCTACATGCAGGCGACTGAAAGGAGACCGCGCTAGACCGAGACCAGTGGCGACTTCTCGTGTCTGAGGCCAAGACCCACCTCGGGTCGCTAAGCTAACGTAGGAAGTTACGGTAGGGGGGTTGTATAGTTGTTTGACTTATGCTAGAGGAGCAACATCACAATAAAACTTTTATCCCGCTATCGGGTAACAGCATCTCGCTTTACGCAGTGAAATAAAGCAAGATGGCGCTAGCCGATAGTGCGATAAAACATTTATCGTGACCCCCTAGCATAAGTTAAGTCCCCTATGTGGTCTTAGTTTTTTACTAAGGCACTAAATAGGGTGAGAAAAGGAGGTCTTATTGACTTAATAGTACAAAGTAGCTTTCTACTTAAATTAGAGCCTTATTGTCAAAGATTACTCTACTATGGTAGCTTTATACTATGGTACCTTGAGGCGGTTCGTTGGTCATTTTGACACCGTTCTGTAGCACGTAGACCGGGAAGTGGTCAGCCGGATATGACGTCAGCCATAGCCGGAAGTCCGGGTGAGTAGTGTCTGGCACCAGAGACTCGCAAATCTGTATAGCAACCAAATATTACCAAGTGTCTCTCGTAAAAAATTAATACAGCGTCAAGTGGCAACTTTCACGCACGCGATATAGGTGAAGTGGCCACTCCGCTAGTGGCGTAGTGCTTGGGATCTATTTTTAGATGGAGTAGGCTCTGATTTTCTCTCCTTGTAGTATCAAATAAAAAAACCGCATCCAAATAGGTTCACCCGTTTAAGAGCTACTTACAGTGCAACAGACAGACAGACAGACAGACACGCACTCAATGTACATCGAATTGTCATAATAAACTATGAATTGTAGATTTATGAAACTGGCACCAGGGGTCGGAAATCCTGCGGTCATTACTGATTCGGCGCCGGGAGCGTAGTACTTCGACGAACGTTTTCGGCACATGTAGAATAGAACCCCTGTTGATGACGGTGATGGCCATCATACCTTCTCAAGCATGGGCATCCAACTCTTGGCTAGATGGCAGTTCTGCAGCACGACCCAGGTACCGCTGCGGACGCCCTCGTCAATCAGCTTCACGGCGATTGGACCCTGGCCCTGCCCGAGGGACAGCGAGAACAGACGAGACGCGCCAAAACCCTAGTGGGAGAAAGTAGCACACGTAACGAATCATACTTTCGCGATGATTTGTCATAAGGGCAAGAGGAACCAACTATCAGCTATCATTCAGTCAGGCAGTTTACAACCACTAAAGTATAGCTGACCGGGTAAAAATTCAACCAAAACTCCAATGCAACTTACCATACCACTAACTCGGGCAGCTTATTCTAACTGCAAACTTGTAGCCCCTTATAGGGCTCATTTTCAGACTTGCAGCCTTTCGCTAGTAGTAAGAATTACAACATAAGTTTACACCTTAGCGTCTTCTAATTCGTCAAAGACCCGATAAATGCCAAGTGTCCTTCCCCAATCGTTTACCTGATCTTGAGCAAAGTCCACATGGGGTCGGATCCCGGTGTCAGTACAAATAACAGCGGGATACAACAGTGCGACTCGGCGTAGGATGGCGTGTCGATGGCGTCCCAGTAGAAGGACAAAACTGGGGTTTCCTCGTTTTCTCTGACAACCAGCGAACTAATACTCTAGAGTCAGAATATACTTTGCTGTACGACAAAAAATATTAAAAGAACCGACAGCATTAATAGATCGTATCTAAAGCCTACGTAGACTCGGAGCCCATTTTGGCACCATTGCGTTGCAGACTCAGGCCTCAGGTCGAACAGAAGCTCCTCGATGATCTGACGGCCCATGCAGTCTATAGAGGGTTAGTAAATCATCATACAAACCAAGTATTCAATCTCTCCGTTACCTGATCGTCAGCGAACTTGAGCAGAGTCCCCATGGGGTCGGATCCTGGTGTCAGTACAAACAACAGCGGGATACAACAGTGGGAGTCGGCGTAGGAGGACGCCAGATCGAACAGAGGCGGTTCGATGAACTGACGGCCCATGCAGTCTATAAAAGGTTAGTTTGTTAGTAAATCTTGTAATTATGTTGTATTAGTTCATACGTTAGTTCGCGAGTGCGATGCCAACGCAACGCGTCGACTATATTAGGCACGGCATGCGTCAAAGTCGCGGCACGTGGCAGTACGACTCTTAGCGCAGCAAGGATTTGTATAAAACCGAGCGAAGAGGCACGCACGTTGCCGCACTGTTGTGCGTCTGTGCGGCACGCGTACAAATCCTTCCCAGCTAAGTCGCACTACTGCACGCCGCAACGACATGGGTCCAAGTGTAGACGTACTCGAAATTATAAGAAGTGTCGTCGCGCAAAAATAATGTATCGTCAGGCATGGTGAATCAAAGGCCGTGATGGCTTAGTTTACGACATGCCTTGTAGTGGCTTCAAGTACAACTTTACTTTTAATTTTTTAATAAATAATTTTAACTTCATCTTGAAACTAATGTTCATTTACACACTTACGTTCAACGAACTGTTGCACGGCTGGCACCATCATGTCATTTCGGACGCATCGCATCACCATAAGGACCTGCAATAAACAAACATAGGGAATTAATATGGTAACATTTCCGTTTATTTTCTATTCTTCCTGTAGGTCTAACATGAGCGTCATATTTACATAGATATTTGAACGAGCGAGCGAATCTGAGCCAAATCGGTCGAGGACATGCCGAGATATGGAGTTGCAAAGTTTATATTATGCAATTGGCGTTCGCCTGCGCGAATGGTGTTAGCAAGAAGTTACACATCGCACATCACGAGTTCACAGTTCGAGGCTAACTACTTGGATATCTATCTTCGACTATTTTGGTCTACACGGAGCGGCAGAATGTGTTTTCAGCTATAAACCTCAATATGTTCGCTCGTGCAAAGCTCGTTGTTGCTCTATTGTCACACACAGTTGATACCTCAAACTCGTCAAGCTTCGTGTCCCAGGGCGCTGGTAGCGGGTTCTTGTGTGGCTCCGGCAGGTCGCAATACGCCTCCCATACACCAATGTTTTGTGTAAAGTGATCGGAGATTCCGCCGAATTTGTTGTACTCGTTCAATCTGTTGGGAAATTAGCTTCATTTGAGAGGAATAATTATCAGAGACACTTGTTCCTCCCCACTGCGCCTAAGCTGAGTAGGTGCACTGTACTTTGGTAACCAGGCTACCTATTTCATAAATACGGCCACCATTCGGAATGGGGCAACGCTACATGACGGTATGGAAGAAAAAGTGTTATTATAATAGAGATGAAGATTAGTTCACGGATGCTCCGAGCATCCTTGCCATGAATCCACCAGCCATTACCCCCAGTTAGGTACCTACCTATTACTATCATTTTATCTCATACTAACCCTTTGTAGCTTATAAGATTATACTAACACTATATGGGCTTTATTTATGGGCTGGATAGATAGATAGATAGATATGGGCTTGTTATTTCATATAGGTAACAACTTATTGCCTGAAATAAACCATTATTATTATTAACAAAGTATTGACCATATAGGAACAGAAGAATTATTAGGTACCTAAAGAGTAAATGTAAACCACCACTTCATTAGATGTAAACCACAATTTTTTCTTACATACCCGTTGAGCTCCCGCCAGGCCTGCGGCGACAGGAAGGGCGCGGGGTTGGGCGGTACACTGCGGGGGCTAGCACCGGCTAGTAGGAAGATCACGTTGTGTTGGTCCAGCTTGTCTTCCGCTACCAGGATTGTCACGGCTAGGAGCAGCGAGAAGACCGTCTTGTCCTGGTGAAACAGGTAAATGGTTATAATGGAGCCAAGACTTGAAATGAAAAAATCTGCTAATTGGAAACGGTATTTGCATATTTCGCCCGTTGTTGAGAACACAGTTGTCAGTATTTAAAAAGTATAACACAATTTTCTGCACGTTGAAAATGGTGTATAAAACGTATCCGAAAGTCATGAAAGGGGTAGGCAGATCATACTCCTACAGGGTGCACTCTAAGTCGATAGCGGAACTTTAAGTAGGCTATCTACTGATCAATACAAACAACTTGTACTAGGTGGCGAAGAAAATGGAGTGAAATAATATCAGCTGTTCCATACAAAAGGTCGACTCAGTACTACGCCAAATGTATGAAACAGCTGATATTTTTTTCGCTCCATTTTTGTCGCCACCTAGTACAAGTTGTTTGTATTGATCAGTCCCCGTAGCATGACTTTTATCGAGGCGGATTTATCCAACAAAATGGCGGTTTATCAGCATTTTTGACGTCTATAGTGGGTTATATATCGCTCTCGACGATATATAACCCACTACAGACGCCAAAAATGCTGATACACCGCCATTTTGTTGGATAAATCCGCCTCGATAAAAGTCATGCTCCCCCCGCAGTAGACAGCCTACTTAAAGTTCCGCTATCGACTTAGAGTGCACCCTGAAGAATGTATTCTGGGCAATTTTCTCCTTTGTTGTTGTCAAGCACTTAATCCTAACGAACTTGCTCAATGCTCAGTTGAGTGAGCGCTGGCACTGTGAGCCAAATATCACATGGGCTCCAAGTGTTAGCCAGTGCAGAATTGTTGATTCATGAAAAAGTTTTAAAAAATAATAAAGGGGACAGTACACAAACCTTTTAAAAAAAACTGCTACAGATGTTGGAGTAGAAAGAACGCTGGCACTGTGAGCCAAATATCATGGGCTCCAGTCTTAGCCGTTGATTCCCGAAAAACTAAAAAAATGAGACAGTACACAAACCTTTTCAAACAAACTGCGACAGATGTTGGAGTAGAGCGAGTGTGTGAAGTAGGCTCTCAATATGGCGAGCCGCTGCGGGATCTCGTCGACCTTCTCCGTATTGTCTATGGCCGAGGTGAAGAGACCCTCGAACCAGCCCAGCGAGTACTGGTACATGGGGTCGATGTTCGCTAGCGAGGCTGTAACAAATCTCCGTGACAATAATGAGGGCTACTGCGCTTGGATTTGTCGCTTGGGGCGCTGGCGTAGCGCGAGGTCAAAAATGACACTGTTTCTATGGGCTATGCGGGTTTATTTCTAATTGGAATAATGTTGTTTTGCAAAACCTGAGAATAAATGGCAAATAGTTGTTTTCCCTCTACTAACCACTGCGTTGAAACAGTTTAACCTTCGGAAAATTGTGTGCCAATTTACAGTAAACATAGCAAACAGAGTCAGGCACTGTCATATAGGCCTACTGATCAATGCTTTAAGATACACTGACATACACTGATACACTGATAGGTAATTAAAAAACCGTACAGGTGCGAGTTAAACTCGCGTGGAGAGGGTTCCGTGTAATATAATCGCCACCTAGCTCAGGGCAGAGACCGAACTGTCTCTTTCCGCCATTGTTCTCGTGACCTTAACGACCCAAAGGGGTTGTTGATAGCAAGGCTGCTGCTCTATTGCCGACGATTATCCAAACGAATATTTGTAATTATAATAATGTAAACTGAATCTTACCAATCAAGAAGAACAAGTTGGTGGAGTGCGTCGCGATGGGCACGTAGTCGTCACGCGCCACGTCGATGGCCTGCTCCGTCACCATGGCAACCTCCTGCTTCTCTTTGATCTCGTTGGACGTATCTTTTGCGGAGTTCAAGATCTACAAATATAAGTGTAGGTCATTTGAGGGTGTCTTAAGCCGTGGGCTGTTCAGCCCGTATTGCTAAAGGCCGGAGACAATGTGTTCGGAAGGAAAGGAAGAAAAGGTAGTAAGGCCCAGTAGTAGACTCTGGCGCCGCCAATGAAAAAAAAAATCATATCTTCTTTTTGGATGGGTTTTTTGCTAAAAACTCATCTGCATAATCTCAACACGAGGCTTAACTATTTTTAGGACCTAAGGTTTGTATTCCAGATCCTAGAAACCTACGAATGCAATCTTTATCATTCAGATTTTGCAGTTTACCCACCTGCACAGCCTCTTCATCCTCCAGCAAATGCTCTGATGTAGAAAGCACATTCAAGATCTTCTTCTCAATGTCCTGTAGCAACCTCCTATGCTCCGCCCCCTGCGTGGTCAGATCAGCCTTGGCCTGCTGAAGGTCTGGCCTCTCGCGGGCCACCACCCGGGCCAACAGCTGGGCTTGCAGGCCGTCCCGGGCCAACATGAAGTTGACTAGTGTGACGCGGACGCCCACTTCGGGAAGGTAGTGAGGGTTGGCAAGCTTCGTGCTTATGTATAGCCTGTAGAAAATGCATGAGGTATTTAAGGCGCTGGGCATAGTGAATTAGCCCGCGCGTAAAGAAAAATGCAGAAAATCGATTCCAGTATCAAATATAAAACTGGCTGTGTTAGATAGGTCTCACCTAATTCTAGGGTTTGATATATGAAAATTTTCGACTTGTTTAGTGTATTTGATACAGGAATCCAGTTTGTGCATTTTTCTTTGCGCGCGGGCTATTCACTATGCACGGCGCCTTAACTAAATAAATGTGATCGAAAAACGTATTCATTTGTAACACAGCGAAAGAGATACGTCAAGAGTGTGGATAGCTGCTTTATCTTGAAGTTTTTAAATAGCCTGAAACGGCATATTTATGTGTGTGAAATGTGCACCAGCGCACCATTTGTAATTTAAGTCTATAGCAAAACAACGATGTGACCAGGTGGCCGAGAATAGAGAAGTGGTGGAGTGGGAATGGGAGGTCTTCGCCTAGTAGTGGGACACCATAGAGACTACATAAAAAATACAAACGACATAATATATCTTCGTGAAATAGTCACTCACTTGAAATCCTTGCTATATTCAACAATTGAGTCCCCAATCTTGATGCAGAGGGCGCCGCCCTGTCTGAAAGTCTGCTGCTGCAAAAGAGGCTCCAACATTGGATCCAACTCCTCGCCTACATTTTCCAGTAAAACCTAAAGACAAAAAAAAGAGTGTACACTTTTGTTGTAAAGTCACCCGTAACGTAACCGAGTAGAGTGCTAGCATGTAAGGGTCGATGTGCTGTCGTGTGTACCTAGCCCACGGGGTTTCGGCGTTGCCGGAAATCATCATAACCAACAGCTTGATTCAAATGCTTTTTAAGTATCTATCGAGTCGCAACGCAACAACGGATTGGCCTGCTTTATAAGTAGTCAGAACACCGGGAAGTGACATGCTCCTTGTTACACCTCATGATTCCTGTAAAAATCCCGGGCGCCTACAAGAAGCCAAAAAGGTTCTACGGCATATTGGAAGTGACAATAGTCTCATCGGCTGTCCAAACTGCACGGCGTTCTCGAGCACGCGGCCGAGGTTGGACTGGCTATAGTACGGTACTAGTATGATACTAGTATGGTACTAAGGCTAGTCTCACCGGCTGTCCAAACTGCACGGCGTTTTATAGCACGCGGCCGAGATCGGCCTGGCTGTAGTATGATACTAGTATGGTACTAAGGCTAGTCTCACCGGCTGTCCAAACTGCACGGCGTTCTCAAGCACGCGGCCGAGGTCCGCCTGGCTCATGCGGCAGATGCACAGGTTGTTTGGTTTCTCCATGTTCTTGACCCACCGGTTGGCCTGACTCTGCGGGTCGATCATCAGCGGCCAGCGGCGGGCGGTCCTGTGGTGGGAAAAGTTCATCATAAGGCCTTGTTCCCATGACAGGCGCTTAACGCGCGCTTTGGTAACGCGCGTTTACAGCTACATACATAAAACGCGCGTTAGCATGTGTACGGCCTGAATAAAATGTTTTAAACACGCGTTTCCAAAACGCGCGTTAAGCGCCTGTCATGTGAACAAGGCCTAACATTGTGTAAAACCACGACTGTGACACACCTCTTAGGGCTCTGAAAACTGGGATATCTACTGTCGATTTTTCGAAAAACATTGAGAATACGTTGAATGACTCTATAGCATGAAAGGTTATAGTCGATAAAAATAATGAAGAAAACATTTTATTGGCGTTATCGGAGTCCCAGGGCAAGCTGGGTTACTGGCACCTGAAAACCTGCCCGTGTTGTGTTTTTAAAACCAATGTGTCTTTCAGTTGAGTGCTACTCACACAAGGATGATAGCGCTTTCAACGCTGAAGTCGTCAGCCGGCAGCCCGTCTATGTTCCACTGTTGGATCGTGACGGGGTCGCCGAGAGTCTTTATGATGCTGTAGTTTAAAGTACATACGATGCCGCAGTCATGGCACGCTTGCGCCCATGCGTGGATCTGAAGAGAAAATCCATGGACAATACTGTGGGGTACAATAAGTGAAAATAAATAAAATATGAAACATGTTAAATACGATATCGTTTTAGAAGATGAAAGGTAGATTAGACAGCTCGGGCCCCACGTCTCTTCTATTTGGTCCACGCCTTAGAATCTTAGCATTTTCTATAAAATGTAAGGCAGTCATGTTAGCGACGCCGCCGGCGAATCTATATTTCATTTAGTTCTTAGTTCTTTATTTCCTTTCTTATTGCTCTTACCTGAGAATTTCTAAAAATAGCAGTGAACGGTCCCAGGTAAGCTATGATGCCGGCTGCGATCAGAATATCCCCTGAAATTGAACAAGTCACTCTCAGTCACGTTTTTCGCGCGCTATAAATAAATGGCACATTGCGCTCTTCATCCCTAGGGACCCTATAACTAAGACTCCGCTGTCCGTCCGTCCGTCTGTCTGTCTGTTCAACTGTCACCAGACTGTAGGTATCTCATGGCCCGTGATAATTAGACAATTGAAACATACAGAAGACCTATTTCTGTTGCCGTTACAGGTAGCTACAAATACTAAAAATGAAATAAATATTTAAGGGGGCTCCCATACAACAAACGTGATTTTGCCGTTTTTATACATAATGGAAAGGCACCCTTCGTGCGCGAGTCCGATTCTCCCTTGGCCGGTTTTTTTTATCACATATGATCTCACCAGTAAGCGAGTTGTAGGTCACCCTGAGATCCTTCGCGATCTGCGTCCAGCGCGTCTTCTCACCGCCCAGCCCTGAGATGAGCATCTCTGCTCGCTTGAGCTTGTTGCTACAGTCCATCACTTCGTCGTCGAGCATCTTCTGCTGGCGGTTCTGCTCCGCGAGCGCGTCCTCCAGCTTACCCAACTTCAGTTGTACCTGGGTGATAGAAGATAGGCGTGTGCCGTTATATCCACCGTAGGTAGGTAGGTAATCGTATGAGGTAATGACCACCCCTGGTGTCAGTTTTTAAGCCGCCTCAAGGGGCCTCTGACATGGCTTAACGATTTTTGTTAATCAACATCAACCGGGACCAACAGTTTAAAGAGCCTTCCGAAGCACGGAAGTGCTCAGATATTATTGCCACTAGAGGTCACCCATCCATGGACTGACTGCGACCGTTGTTGCTTAACTTTGCCAATCGATTAAGAACGGCTAGTATAATTTGGCTGTGAGCGCTTCGTTACCACCGTAAAAGTCCAGAAGTTAGGTCTGCATTATTGTTATCCTGGCATCAGGCTACTTAACAAAGTGCGCGCTGCCAGAATTTGCAATGTGGTGCTACATGCAAGCATTGTATATGGTTAGCAAATCCACAGTAAGTTTTCACCTGAACTAAACGCATGGACGATAGCAGTTGGTAAGAACTGTTTATTTATTCCCTAGCACGGTTTAGTGCTTTAGAAAATACAAAACTGTTTCATCGTTGCCTGGATAGATTAGACAAGTCTCTCAGCCTCTATGGTCCGCCTTTGAGACAGCGAAAGTGCGGAATTCTCAAGTAAGTAACTGTGGTTCGGCTTTTATTATAGTTGAATAGCTAAGATACAAACCTCTTTCAGCTGAGCCTGCTTCACAGCCAAGGCGGACATCGCTTTGTCGTAGACGGCTTGCGCGGCCGCCAAGCGTTGCTTCTTTGGCGCCACCACCTTCGCCACTTTGTCGTACTTTGTCATCGCGATCACCCATTTGCACATACCTGCAAGATCGAATTTCTATCAGGCGTGTGAGTTTTGCCCTAGGTACATGACTTCTTAAAATTATTATGATAGGCAAGGTTTAGGGGAAAAGGCGACTAAGAGGTACAAGAAATAAGTCGTGGCTCAGAAACACTAGGGAATAGATGGCAGTAAATAGCTTTGAAGACCTTTTTCGTTTGGCAAGAAATAAAGAAAACCTTGGAGAGCAGACGGCTAACCTCCATTAGCCGAGAGCTCACCCATAGAAAGAAGAAAGATGGCGTCAGTCTTGCCGCTTGGCTACAAACGTGGACCCAGTACAACAAGCAGAAGTTTCTCTGGTAGCACATTTTGGGAAATGGTAGTGAGAAAGCAAAAGATAATACAAAAGATTATTGCCCGTTATCACCAACCACCCGTAACTTTCAAAGACCTTTTAAAGTTAGGGGTGGTTCGTGCAAGTCGCATCTGCAATTCTATTAGTAGTGAATGAAGGACCATACGAACTCAACTCACAAGCGTTGTGAGTTGAGTTAGTATGATTCTTCGTCCGTGACCGCTAGACTTTTTTTTTTAAAGGTTTTTATTATTTCTTATTGGTTACAAACATTTGGTTACAAACTTGCGCAGGTGCAGATAATTTGCGTTAGAAGGTCCCCAAAATTAGGGGTGGTTGGTGAAAACGGGCATAAGAAAATTTGTTAGTCTTATTTATGCCCGTTTTCGCAAATTTATTTAAGGTTATTTAATAACCCTCCTTCTGGGGCAGTCGGGTAAAAATAAAGGATACCCTATCATACGCATACCCTCAGCCGCCACGGAGACGGCGCGTATCTTCTCGGGCACGAAGCCGTCGTCCATCATGACCGTGGTCATCAGTTTCTTCATCACGGGCGGCGGGATATTGTCCTTGTCATAGTTCTGCAGCAGCTCGAGGAACTTGATGTCGTTGAGCAGCTTCTTAGAGGGACCCCAGTAGTCCTCTACCGTGCCCACGCCGGACGGGTTGGGAATCTTGTCGGGTTTTATTTCCTGTGCGTATAATGGTTGTTTGAGACACCTTTTTATATTAATTTATCGGTTTCACTTACTTTTATTATTTGTCGGAATAGCCGACATGTTTCGACCTCGTGCGGAAGTCTTAGTCATGGAGGAATAGAGGTTTTACACACTGTTTTTTAAAGCACTAAGCAAATGTTAAGAGATCGAAAAAATACAACCCATTTTATCGCGTGCTGGAACTCAACAAAAATCATCGTTCCTGTATTTTAGTCTTCCTGAAGTTAGATGCGTAGGAATGTTGCTCTTAACATCGGGACGGCCAGAATACAGGTCTATCTCCAAAGAAAATCCACCTATCACACTACAACTAGGCGATTGTGTTATGAACGATGATGGAACACATAGTTTGAAATAAAGATTTTAAATGTGAAACCGAAATATGCATGCAGTGTTTTGGTAACGACAGGGTGCAATAAACGTGACTATGAATTTAAATCTGTGCTCGATGATGAATCGTACGCTGGATTCACATCTATAAGTACTTACCGGATCGTCCTTCAGATTTGTATTGCAAAAACAGAAGCATACATTGTAACATTCAAAATGTTTGTCATTGTAAATACATACTTAGTACTCATGATAAGTACAGTAGTTATTTGGGTCCAGTCGTTATAACCCCGGTGTCCCATGTTCCTTTTACCGTAGTCAGTTGGTAAAGTGGAATGGAAAGTAAATAGGCACTTTTTCTCTTCGAGATGATTAAAAATACAAATGAAGCAGGCAGAGGAGGTATCATAAGGTCAGCTGATGATACAACCAATCAGGCAAAGCAACTATTTTTACAATAAATCAACAGAGATTTATCTTACCACTTACAAAAATAAAGTACTGGGCATTGGCAGACTCAAAAGCCTGAACGCCTTTGGGAAAACATATTTTATTAAAATGCGCTCGCAAAGAGGACCCTCGAACGAACGAACGAACGATCGAAAACATCTAACCAGCCAGATTTCCCCGACACGACCGAAGCCGCTGCGTCAGTGACCGAAGCCGCTGACACATCACTGATACCAGGTAGACGCGATTTGCAAAGGAACAACACCTGCTCGTATGATCGGTAGGGAGGGGAGTAGAATCAGCCTGCTAATGCAGCCTGAAGCTAATATGAAAGTTGGAGATTAAAGGATTTGAGCATAGTTACTGTTAGCCCCTTCTCATGGGGAAACGATCTGTGATTAGGCTGTCAGTATTAGGCACTAATCTGTTTTCTTGTGTTGTCTTGCGCTCGCAAAGAGGACCCTCATACCTTTAATATACAAATGGCCTCCATGACCAGCCGGATGCCCCTGGGCGGACTCTTCATGGTCTTGATGAAGGTGATGTCCTGCGGAGTGAGCGTGTCCAGCGCTGCCAGGGCAGAGTTCAGGATCGGCATCGCCTCTGCCAGGTCCGCATCGCACTCGTCCTTTATGCCTTGCGCTTCGGCGGCCTGACGAGTTGGAAATTAGGTTATTGAACGAGCGAGCGAAGCGAGAGAAGTTCTCCAAGTCTACTTGAACAATCCGGCGTTTGTATGTATGTATGTATGTATGAATGTTCGTTCGACGATAACTTGAGTAAATAGTCGGATTGTTATGAAATTTGGTAGGCGGGTAAATGAGGCAAAGATAATTTTTAAGTTCGAACATGAGCCAAATCGGTCGAGGGGTTGCTCAGATATGGGGTCGCGAGTTCATATTTTGAGGCAAACTACGTTAAGTACAGAAAATGTGACTGACCAGGCAAATGTCCAGCATTGGTAGAATATCTGTCAGTGATGATGATAATAAACAGGAACAAAGGGGTTACACTGCTGCCGCGACCAATACGAATATCAAGGCCCTATGCCGAATTGCCACGCGACTGCTCCAAGCTGGTTAGGTAGCGCTTCTCATCACCTGTCTGCCTAATTCCGCTTCTTGTATCTTGGAGTTAGATGCTCTTTTCCTTACACCACAGATAATGACAGCCGAGTTGATCACACACCTGCTCGGCAGCCACGGTCTGGTCGCGCAGCACGTTTAGCTTCCACCAACGCGACGCCATCTTTCTCTTTCAAGACCTTCGCCGTGGTGACGGCGACGGCCGCCGCGCCCGCCGCTAGCTTCGGCTGTAGGACTTCTAGGGCCACCTGCAGCGCCGCCACCGACTTGGCGGCGATGGCTATCTGCTCCAAACAGGTTAGGTAGCGCTTTTCACCGGTCAGCTATGCTATGTGTAAATTCGCGCCTAGGTAGAGCTTGCTTTGCTCCTAGTACCACAGACTAGGAATCAATAGTTCCTGATTGCTCCGGGCGCCACTTTTTATATTAAGAAAGGTGGCACAGATTTGGATTTTGGCGCAATCACTGCAATATCAAGTTGATAGGTAATTAAGGTACACACCTGCTCGGCAGCCGCGGTCTGGTCGCGCAGCACGTCAGCTTCCACCAACGCGACGCCTTCTTTCTCCTTTTCGACCTTGGCAGTGGTGACAGCAACCGCCGCCGCGCCCGCCGCTAGCTTCGGCTGTAGGACTTCCAGGGACACCTGCAGCGCCGCCACCGACTTGGCGGCGATGGCTAACTGATCCAAACCGGTTAGGTAGCGCTTCTCGCCGGTTAGCAGCTCGCTATAAGAGAAGGAAGATAGGCGTAAAGATGTAAGCAACCAACTCAATTAATTAAATACATAAATAACCAATACAAAGCAAAATACTATTAGACGAATAAGCAAGAAAAAAGTTACTTACTTTCGCCTCTTTCCAAGTAGCGTTTTGAACATACCGATGAGTTCTAGGTATGCGGTTGGTGTGACATAGTTGTGCCTGTGCAAAATCGTAATATAATATTAGTACCCCACTCATATGTTCAGTTCTACATCAACTTAGCTATTGACTTCGTTGAAGTGACCGCTTCGAAGACGTTGGACAGATCACAGGCGTGAATCCACCGTAGTGGGCACAATGGACTTGCCCACAAGTACTACAACCCTAATTAAATTGGTTGCGTAGAAAATCGGAATTAATATTAAAGTGCCCCTATAAGCACTGGAGGCTAATTCTTCGGAATCTCGCATTCGACACATCTCGAAAGAAAAATCTCATTGGGCGGCAAATGTCACATGTCCTATTCTCATGAAGTCATTCTCGACATAGGGTACGATATTTCTGCGAGACGTTTGCCTTTTTCGCTCGACATGACTCCTTCAAGATGTGTCGAATGCGAGATTCCCGAGAATTAGGCCCCTGTTATTTACATTAAGCAAGAATGATCTAAGTAGTGTAAGTAATAAGTTATAAGTTCGACTCGCATTTGACTTTCAGGTGGCCGTGCCTTTTCTGAGCGCTGGATCCGCGCCTGACATAGCGTCTTCGCGCGTCTTATCAAGCAATGGTATGTATGAGTCTCACCTTTTGAGCCTGAGCGCGAACTGCCGCGTGAGCTCCTGCGTGTCGGTATGGAAGACCTGGCACAGCTTGATGGCGGTCTCGCGCTCCAGGTCAGTCAGCTCGACGTCCTTGAGGAACCGCGTGGCCACGGCCAGCAGGGCGTCTGGCGGCCATTCCTGGGGAGTGCCGAGCGCTTTGTGACTTGAACGTCCCGAGGACAACGCATTTTCAAAACGATCACTACTAATTTCTTTTTTAATTAAAATTAGCTTATGTCATAAACGGCTGAACCGATTTTGATAAAACATATCTAAGAAAACTCGCTTGAAGACCAGGTTTTAAATTTTAAAAACCGCATCCAAATCAGACCTTTTAAGATGCCACAGACTGACAAACAGACAGACACACACGCACGCACACACACACACACACACACATATTTAGTAGCGTTCAAACTTATAACACCCCTCTTTTTGGGTCGGGGGTTAAAAATATGGAAAACTGACGGCGCAGCCTCGATGTACAGCTGGTCTACTCTGTAGACTGTACATTACCTGGAACCAGTCGATGGTACAACAGTTGACGAGCGCGGGGAACTTGCGGATGCGTGTGCGCAGCGAGGTGCCGGCGGGTGACATGGCTAGCACGATGTGCAGCTGGTCTCGAACTATAGATACGAAGTAGGCGTAGAGCGCCGTCGGGCTGCCGTCCGTTTGTAGAGAGCGGTCGCGTTGGCGGTCGATCTGCGGAGATATATTTAGCTGCGGTTGTTCGATTCTTCTTCTTCGTAGTTACGCTCTTGTCAGAGCGGTCGTGGTCCACATGAAGTACTATCAGTGGCTGATGTTGCGCGCCTTACGATGCCACGCCATTTATCTCGGTCAGAGGTTGCCCGGGTGTATTCATATAGTGTTTGGCCCAGTGGTTTGGTCTTGGTCTTGGTTCTTGATTTGGTCAGTCCATTGCATCAGTGGTTTTCCCCGAGTTCTAGTGTCTTCCACCCACGGTTTTTTGATTAGATTATTGTATTGAACGAGATTGTACAAAAAATACTGTTTTCAATACTGCGTACGAATAGGGTATCACGCCTTCTGAAATAATGCCTCTATTTTCAAGGGCAGTCAGAAAGGGCATTCAGGATTGTTACATAGGTCAAACCTACATCATCGCAAATGGCAAAAAAATCCAAATAACCCGGACATAAGTTCACTGAGGAAAAATATAAGAATAGAGAGAGAAAAAGACTTACCACACGCATCTTCTCACAGATTTCCGCTTTCTCGTCGGCACCAAATATATTGGGCACTTCTCCTGAGTTCAGCATGTTGTTCACGTCTTCGAGGAAGCCTTCCTCTTTGATCTAATCACAAAAAAGCTTACAACTTAGTAAGAACTTTGAAATCCGTGAAGACTCCAAGCACCGAGGATAAACAATAAGCTTATAGTGATCAAAACTGTGTCATATATTTTTTATACTTACATTTTTCAACAAGCTTATCAAATCGAAGCACAGATAGCATTTAGGTACTCACCTGTGATTCAATGAACAAGAAAACCATGAACAAATCGGGTGTGCTTGTTTTCTTCAACAATGTCTTCAAATCTTCACGCCACTCGTTCTTGCCGTATGTACGGCTCATTTCCACCTGTCAAAACGGTGTTATCATTTAAATAAGTAAGTAAGTAACTCTTTATTGCACAAACGAAAACATTTGACAAATAAACATTTTAAAAAGCTTTTTTTTTAATCTAAGTTCATCAAAAACAAAACGCAGGCTGGGAATGGAATGAGCTATTACATAAACTAGTCCGGTAAACGGAAACGGATCCTGTGATTTTCCAATTCTATGGTGGCCTTTAGTCGTAGAGTCCTTAGTCTTCAAGAAATGTCATCGTCATCGTAAGCTTTAATCAATAAATCACCGATATCTAAAGTCAGCACTCAATATTTAATAGTAAAGTTAGGTATCAATAGGAATCGTATCATGGATCTCGCTTCTGAGAAGCAATCCACCGTCGTTAATTTTTTACCACCCTGTAATCTTGCCTTACGTAGCGCAACAGCGCTGATCGACGACGGGACAAAAACGTTTGCGGATGGGTCATGCCGTTCATAGTCATAAATCATCATATGCACAAAGCATCAAAACTAAGGCCTTTGCATCTACGTAATGAGATGATTTATACAGCGTCCAGTGGCACCTTCACTCACACTAGATGGGTGAAGAGACCACTCGGCGCTGCAGTGCCTGGGACATTGTTTTAGATGGAGTAGGCTTGCCCAGCACCTATACCATCCTGACAGCTTAGTCGACCTAGCCCACAGGAAAGACAGGTCAATACGTGTCATCTACATTAATATAAAATGATACCATGTCTCAAAAACCATCCCTATGAATACAGACTAAAAGAATTAGGGCTAACCACCCTGGAACAGCGCAGAGAACGAGGCGACCTAATAGAAACATGCAAAATCCTACACAACCACTACAATGTACCGGATCTTGCTATGATATACGAGCTAAATACAAACAAAATGCTAAGAGGGCACTCGCTGAAGTTGAACCAGCAACCATGGACAAGCAACCCCAGAAAACACTTCTTGCCGAACCGTGTAGTGAATGCGTGGAATAAACTACCTGAGGCAGTAATCAGTGCCCCCTCGGTGAACTCTTTTAAAAATGGACTTGATAAACATTTAAAAAGTGCACTAAAGTGATATACACGCATCAGCTTTAAGCTGCCAGTGTATTAATAAATAATAATAATAATATTACCTGGAAGAGATCATACTCGTTGATGTGCGCGGCGAGACGCGTCAGCGACTGTCGGCCCGAGCCGCCGAGACCCACCAGGAGCGCATGGGAGCGAGGCTGAGTGAGCACGCGGCTTATACGCGACACGTGCTCTATGGCAAACCTGCAACAGTGGGTAGAGGGGCGTTTATACGAGCGTTAGTTGGGCAAACGCAATGACATCCATGCATAGGTAGACTAATATAACATGCACGCTTTCTGCCTACAACTCTTGCGCTCATGTGAATGCGTCAACTTCGCGCTCCCAGAAGCCGCCGCTAGCTGTGGAGCATCAGAGCAGTCGTGAAGAGGCGATATTGTCTGTGCGGCTCCACATCGGAACAAAAATGCAGATTACTATCAAGGATCGAATGTAGATTTGACGGATTCGGTGCCGCCAGACCAATGTATTCGTTAAATGTTATTTTATCGGCAGGCCAAGGCGGAGATGGCGGGACGATCTCGAAACCTTTTTACCGGGGTGGCAAGAGGTGGCGCCAGATAGAAAAGTGTGGAGGATACAAGGGGAGGCCTTTGCCCAGCAGTGGGACATAATACAGGCTATATAAAAAATATATATATATCGTATGGACAATAACTGATGGTCTGAATATTTTTTTTAAATTGACTTTAACTGACGGGCGTTTTCAAGCCAACCCGTTGAGTAGCACCGCGCCATATTGCATCAGTCTGTAGTCAAATAAATAATTTGGCAGCTGTCGAAGGCGGCGGGACGGGAACGCTAAAGGTAGTTTTTCAGAGACTGATCTAGCCTTGATCCCAGTTTTATTTAGTTCACCTGAAGAGCACAAGGTTCATGGGCTTCTTGGACATGTTGTTGAACTCGACGAGGAAAGCATCGACGGTCGAGTTGAGGTGCTCCATGTTGGTCACCTCCATGTAGAACCGTGTGTCTGCCTTCGGGTTTGCGAAGTCGCAGTACATCAGCAGACGCAGGTCTTGGTCCGTTATCTGGGAGGAAAAGGTCATTGACCGGTTATTGACAGGCCGAGCGTTTTCGCGAGGCAAGCGCTCGTCTGACGTTACGAGGCCTCGCGTCTGCCTCGCGACAAGGCGTGACGGTAGATCTATTTACGTTGGACGATCGTCTGCTTCGCGAGGCAGCTCGCTCAGTCAGTAGCCAGCTATTGGGTGTATAACAAGAAAACCTGCATCAGACTTGGTCGTTGACCGATAAACAGAAGGACAGATTTGCCAAAGAGTGGAATATACTCGGCGCCAAGAGTATCAACATGGTCTGAAACATTACCATCCAAAATTGCAGATTACCGACGTGGGCAGCCAGACCAGCTCTGAACACCGCAAGCAAGCGTTTCAAATCCAGATTCGAATGATTTCTTCCACTTTATTGTCATAGTTAGGCCCCTTTCATATCAACCAGTAAAATATTATGAAGCAAACCCCAGGTTATTGGTTCGTCACTAACCTTAGCCCCGGGTGCTGAGGCGATCCTCTCCAGCATTTTATCGAAGTCGTCATTCAAGTGCTTGTCGGTGGCCTGCCGCAAACATTCCACGAGCCACTGGCGATCCTTCTCCTCTATCAGACGGTCCGAGAAGACGCGCAAGCACTCATGCACCCAAAGCCGCTTCATGGATTGCAGGTCCGGTGTTACTTCCGGGACCGATAGAAGTACGCCCTGGAAGATAAATGTTCCCGTTACGTCTAAAACTGCATTTGTTATGTCAAGCTCAGTGTAAAATAAGTATCTATACCTCTATCACGGAGGACCAGACCTAGTGACCTCGACGACTAAAAGGCTCTGGGTAAATAAAACAGTGCTATGATCCAAATATGATACTTCGTGCCGTCGGACCAAATTACGAGTGAATCATTCAAAGTTCTCTTTTTCTGGAGCTTTCTAGCTCAATACAGAGTGGCAGGATCAACCATATCGAGTTTGAACAGCCTCATACATTTTTGCATCGCGCGCTATTGAGATGGATACGGTCGTCCAAACTAGACATGCGGTAGTGTAGTGGTGGGACACAGAAAGGAGGCGATATCGGCGATATTAGAAACATTTACAGGTGTTTCATCTCACGAAAGCGGATGAGCCATACTTGTATGTCTAAACGTACATGCACATTATTCTATTCAAAACGGGTCGAATCGCGATTGGTTTTAGGCAAATTTAATTACCACACAAGAGCGCGCGTCTATACGCATTACCAATACAAGTATGGTTCATCCGCTTTCATGAGATAAAACAACAGAAACTGTACTTAGATTCACTTACCAATATGACCCTAGAGAAGTCTCTCAAATTGAACGTGTAGTGGGACTTGGACGGCGTCGGCAGTAGGTTCAATCGGCACTCTTTGTACACCATCAGCGTGCCTGTCACTATCTCCTCGATGCAAGGGTCAAAGTCCTTTGAGAATCCTCTGTGAATAAAAAAAAAATTCTCGGTTTGCTTAAAACTAACGGAGGAAGTAACAAAGCCGCGGCAAAAGATTGGTCATTGGTCAGCGACACGCTAGGAAACCTCACGTCAGGATAAGTACGTGACTCGAATAAATAGGGATAAATCCAAGTGTGTCTCTGTGTGTCTGACTCAGCAATCGGCACACACAACCAACAAAAAGCGCTCACAGCCTAGTTGGACTAGCCATTCTTAATCGATTGGTAAAGTTAAGCAACATCGGCCGCAGTCAGTCCATGGCTGGGTGACCGCTGGTGGCAATAATATCTGAGCACTTCCGTGCTTCGGAAGGCACGTTAAACCGTTGGTCCCGGTTGTTGTTGATTAATAACCATATAATAGTTAAGCTATGTCAGAGGCCCTATGGGCGGCCTAAAACTCTGGCACCGGGGTTGCCATAAGATTAACTAACTAACCAGCAATCAGCATTTACGAATACTTCCTGACTTTAAATTGTCTCTGGGCCATCTTGTTTAATACTAACCTAGTATCCAGATGCCAAAGCATGACCCGGTTAAAGATGACATTGAGGGTTTCGTCGTCGAATTCGTCGATGCAAAAGAACGAGAAGTGTCGCGAGAACCGCGGCGTCACCAGCTTGGCACCGGGGGTCGGCTTGCCCATTGCGCACATGAACTGGAAAAAAAAAATGGACTTCTGATCCTTATTTGCTTAGGGTGATGGTCAAGGCACACAGCGCCGCCAATGAATACAAAATCATATTTTCATTTTGGATACGTTTTTTTTTTGTAAAAACGAGGCTTAACAATTTTTAGGACCTAAGGCCTAGATTCCAGATCCTAGAAAATATGAATAAATCCAGCACAAGTAAAAAGTGTCCGTTTTCCTATCTTGTATTGTTTTTTCAAATATAAATGCAATCAAGACGGGCCGTGAACTCGCCCACGCCGGAGTGGTTTGAGGTGGCCCAGGAAAGAAAAGCCTAGAATGAGGTCGGAAGAGGCCCACCAAAAAGTCATGAATATTGAGACTACTTTAAAAAAATCCGTGTGTTGTAACAGACTCGTTCATACCTGAACGTCAATAAGTTTCAACGCGAAGTTGGTCTTCCTGTCGTACCAAAGACCCAAGTCGATGCCTTGTCTCAACACTTCTATGGGCGGCTGAGCGCCATACGTCTCGGACTGGGGCATGCTGACGTCATCAACGAACACTACGCTGTAGCAGCCGATTGGGGGACCGTAGACACCTGGAAAATTAGGTTAGTCAGAAAGATGGCCGGTGGACAAAGGCAGCAACGGAGTGGCGTCAAACAACTGGACGACGGTCGGTGGGCAGACCAGCAGCCCGATGGTCGGCGGTGGCTCCATGGATGCGGATGGCGAGGGACCTTAAGAGGTGGCGTGAGGGGAAAAAGGCCTATACCCAGCAGTGAGCAGAGGTGGGCTGATGATGATAATGAGATGAGATGATAATGATAGACAGAGAACACTTTTTTTATACACCAGAAAATAATTATTTACAAGAACTTTCTTAACCTAATAGTACAGACGGCGGTCTTATCGCTAAGAGCGATCTCTTCCAGACAACCTTCGGACGGACTGGACAAGTAAAAATAGAGAAGGCAGTAGATGTACATAAACAACAATAATTAAATTACATTAACACAGGATATACATTTACAGGTTTACTGCCGGTTTCTGAATTGAGAAATTCGCTAAGCAAATGTGTAAGTATCGTCCTGTCTCTGCAGATTTCTCACAAAAGAGCGTAACAGAACGTGACAGAATATTTCAGGGTGAAATGAAGTTTGATGCACCACTGCAGAAATATTTCCAGATAACACCACTCAGTATTTAATAAAAAAAATGTTACCGTCAAATCAGTATAAAAGGTTACTTTTCTGAAATTCATGCACCAACTGGTGGTATATGGTTTTAAGTTTCAACAGTTCATTACCTTTCCTCCTCTTGTCCAATTTGCCCATAATGATGTCTTGCGTTTGATTGCAGTTAGTTTGTGCGGAGAATGCCATTATAAGTGCTTTGTAGACTTTCGTGTCCACTCTTTTCACTAAGAAATCCTGAAACAACCTTTTTGCATCAGTAAACGTTACTATGCAAAAGAGACGAACATTTGCAGACTAAATAGAATATAGCGATCAATATACACAGCTTCCCTGCCAGCGTTTTCATCCAACGATCGTCAAGCAAAATACCGGTGAAAAAGAGCTGCTGAAAATTATGGTAGAAGAAAGATGCTTAGCAGTGGTTTTTTACTCATGAAATGGACATCAAAGCCACTCACGATGATATAGGAAGACTTCCCGGTGCCGGTGGGCCCGACCATCATGCAGGCCTTCTGGTGCTGCACCAACAGCTTGAACAGCGCCAGATAACGCACACCGTCGAGGGTCACCACAAGGATCTGGTTCGGAGCCGTGTCGCGACTGATCGGTGGAGCTGAGATCACGTCGTCCTGCCACGGCTTCCACTTGCCCTTACCCTGGGGTATTAGAAGGTACATTATTCAAGCCTACTCCATCTAAAACAATGTCCCAGGCACTGCAGCGACGAGTGGTCTCTTCACCCATCTAGTGTGAGTGAAGGTGCCACTGGACGCTGCTTAAATCATCTCATTACGTAGATGCAAAGGCCTTAATTTTTTTTTGGAATTCAATATGCTGGTCTGTCCACTAACCGTGAAGGAAAACATCGTAAGGAAACCCCCGGCTTAGCTGGCTCATTATATTATTACCTCTTTGATAAATCGATAGTCGTAGACAGTTCCTTCCTTCGGTATCGTAAATATGTAATGCTTTTCCGGTTTGGCTATTTCACGCGGGTATCCGAGAGCCTCCTTCACCTGCAAACGAAACTCTTCTTTAAAACCCAAGCAAAAGACACAATTTCCATTGCAGCAGAAACGTGGAGTCTCTCTACTAACTTTTTCAGGGAACTCCTTGTCGAGAAGTCCTCGGAACATCATGTCGAACCTCGGCCGACTTTCAGCTTCCAGCGTGGCGCCGATGGACCAGATGCACGAAAAGAAAAACACGCCCTGAACACCAAATATCATCGACTCATTATAGTTCAATCAACAGGTATTTTTGCCCTACAAAAGGTTGAGTAGAAAATGTTTTGATTGGTATTGCTTAGGTATAGATAGGCTACTCATGACAAATGTAAGTTCTCGACCTCAAGGGGTGACAGCGTTAGCCGCCATCTTGAATTGAATTCAAGATGGCGGCTAACCCTGTCTAACTTTTTTATCTATAAGATTTACAGATTGAAAATCTTTCTATTTCTCATAGATTTTTTTTCATAAAGTCAACTGTTTAAGCATTATGTAAAAAAAAAACAAATTTAAGGCCCCTTAAATTCAAGATGGCGGCTGACGCTGTAATTTCTCGAACTTACATTTTTCATTAGCCGATACCAATCAAAACAGTTTTTACTCCACCTTTTGCAGGGCAAAGCCTCTTTTTGTCCACATTGATTGGATTATTGTTGAAAACATGATTCACCGTTTGCTCTGCTCAGAAACGAGGAAAGAATGGGATAAGACCGGAATGCGAAACTTGCATAGAAACGAGGGACTACCCGTTGGGTGCTCGTCCGGCGTCCGGTCGGATGTCTGTCACTTTACCCTTCTAATGTGAGTGTAATGGAGCTCCCACTAGTCGCTGTATTAATTTAATTTCTCAATCAAGTTCTCTCTGAGCAAAACACACAGAAATAGTTCAGATTAAATGCACGTACCTCAAGTTGTGCCCGTACATCGAGGTCCGAGATCGACTCCACATACTTTTCATCTTTGAAATCGTCCATGAAACAGTCGAACAGATTCATGCAAGCTACGACCAGGTTACTTCGAGACGTAACATACATTTGCTGGAACAAAGACCACTTGTTAATCTTGTTATTTTTAATTCAGGAAGTCGGTTAGTAAGAGGTAGAAACATTTGTGTAGCTAGCCTTGCCATGCATGCCGGAGGTTGCGGGTTCAAATCCTGTCCGAAGCGATTTTTTAACCTTATAATAAATCTTCAAAATGTTTCCAGGGCACGGGCTTCAGAAAAAAAAACTAAAAGTAGCATTACGAAGTATGAACGATGGAAGCTAGTTGTTTATTGTCTATCTTGCACCAAAGTCAATAAACTGACAAGCGGCGGATCAGGGAGTAAACCATAAGCATGTGGGTGTGGGTAGCTTTTATACATACAAATGTCTAGGTAGAAGAGACATTTTAAACATTTATAATAAGTTGAAAAAAAATCGCTCGGGAAAGGACTTGAAACCGAAACCTCTTGTCTTGTCTATGTCTTCTTTCTATGCCACTTTTGTGTACCGTTAATCTTTATGTTGCGTGTTACCTTGGCTTTCCCACTGTATTCGACCAGCCACAACAGCGGCGACATGAACCGGTAGAAGATGTTGCGGATCTGTTGGCGGTTTACGTTGTGGAGTGTGGGAGGGAGCGTGTTCAGCCAGGACTCCAGCAGGCACTTCCAACCCAGACCCTTGGGCTCCATGTAGATCATGCCGCAGCGAGACACCTGGGCGGAAGTGTGACGAAGGATCACGTTAAAAGAAACTAATTATATTCAACTCCAAACTAGAGAAAAAGGGATTTCTGGCCACCCCACGCTAAGCCAACAATCTGAAACATTTGAGTGCCTTGAAAAAGGTCTGTGTCTATCTATTGTCCAGCATTCGATGTTGATGTTGCAGAAACACTACGAGTCTATGTCTTAGTAAAGATCTTAGGAATCACTTAGTAAAATGTCCAATACAGACAGCGGAGATTACTTAGCAGCCACTTGCGAAAAAGTCAGATGCTATCTTCAAACCTGCGAGTAACGTGTCCAGCCCAATCTTTAAAACTTATAACTTTTACAGCAGTTGATATTGTTAGGTCAAGAACTCCTATCCTATACAGCGATTCTATCTATCTATCCATCCCATAAATAAAGCCCACTGCTGGACATAGGCCTCTTCTTTTTCATGCCAACGCTCTCGGTCTTATGCCAATCTCGTCCATTGTCCTCCCGCTGTTATGACAATGTCATCGACCCATCGAGCTTTGGGTCTACCCACCGACCGTAGACCCATTACTTACTATAATATTGTTCTCCTATATACGAAGGGCAGCTAAATATAAGCTTACCGTGGCTGGTGAAGCAGCCTCCAAGTCCATAGGTTCAAACACCAAGTTGGTGGTGGGAGCCAGCTGGATGATCTCGCCGCTCATCAGACAGAGCTTCTTGTTGTCGTCCAATACCGTGTTAAGATTCTCGATCCAGATAGCATCGACTGGGCCGTCGAACACTAGCCATTTTCTGTGTGAAAATAATGAGTGATTTATAGAGGTTTGTGACTGGAATTTGGTTTTCATCGACTAAATGCTAAAAACAACGACAGACTTTCTAGTTTCTATACTTCACATTGGTTCACTGCATGAAACGCGGCATCCAAGGTCCCTTATTCACTCTTTCGCTGTGTAATAATGGCATTTTTACACCCTTTTGCTTTTAAGGTACGCTGCCGAAGACTGCGGCGTGGGGCTAGTTGTTTGTCGCAAACTAACCCATAACGTAAGCTAGTAAAGTTCAACTTTACTGTTGTCGTTAGTAGAGACTGCGAAGTCGCGGTAGCTGACTGCAAGCATACAATCAGATTACTCGTGCGCGACCGCTGGCCCATCTTGATCGACTTGGGGTTGACTGTCCACCACTGTCCCTGCATTGTTCACTGGAAATTAGCCCGTAACGTAAGCGAGTAAAGCGCACCTGTTGTCGTTAGTAGAGACTGCGAAGGCGCGGTAGCTAACATCAAGAATACAATCAGATTACTCGTGCGAGACCGCGTCGAACTGTCCGTACAACTGACCCATGGTGATCGACTTTGGGTTGATCATCGTCCACTTCACTGTCCCTACATTGTTCATTGGAAACTAGCCCGTAACGTAAGCGGTTAAAGCGCACCTGTTGTCGTTAGTGGAGACAGCAAAGGCGCGGTAGCTGACGGCTAAAATCCCGTCAGACCACTCGTGCGAGACTGGGTCGAACTGCCCGTACAGCTGACCCATGGTGATCGACTTTGGGTTGATCACCGTCCACTCCACTGGGTTCTCATCCATCAGGGCCTGTGGAGTTATGGGATTTTCAGTTCATTGCCAGTCTTGATGAGGCTTTGTCCCACGACTAAACCAAGGCCGCAAATGATGAGAGGTCACTTTACTCGACTGTGCAAGCAAGTAAGTAAGTAAGGAGGGCGATGTTTTTTGACCGTATGTAGGTACCTATTATAACCCTCTAAATCAAGGCTGCTCAACCTTTTAATAGTCGAGCCAAACAGTGGATTCAGACGTTCACGAAGGGCCACTTACAATAAATTCCTATTTCAGTTACTCTCAGGACATGCGCAATGGTGCGTATTTGGTCTAAACTCTCATTTAAGAACCGAGTCCACGGAATGACAGTAGCTACAAAGGCTTTATCTGACACTAGCAAACTAGCAACTGTCATTCCGTGGACTCGGTTTATATTTAGAGTTTAGCCACAGGTTAATCGGTCGGCTGGATGGATTTTGACGAGTGGGAAGGTCAACACAAAGGTGGGGTCACGCGTATGTCACAAAAAAAATATCATAATCAAATCCTTTTTTTTTAAGTACAGGCTTGTACGGCACCTATACGGCAACTAAATCCCATAGAATCCGCATTACGTATAAAAATCACAATAAAAACTTGTCCCTACAGAAACAAAAGATATCAGCAATAGAACAATACGAAACATCATTTCGACCATACGTCTAATATTCGAATGTCAACCTTATTGCATTAGTGTACAGTTTTACTTTAATTGCATGGACTATGAGCAAATAAGCTCCCAAAGGCAATTTGGACATCTATTTTTTCTAGACACATTTCAGAGTTCTATGTTGTATCTAGTTTTATCCTTGATCGAAGCACCTATACCATCTAAGACGAGCTTAGAAGCTAAGACGGCCTAGTTGACGGGAAAGACAAACAGGTAGAACATACAGATGCTGGCTGACCTTCTCATGTACGAGCCCAAGCGCGGCACCAAGTGCGTGGTAGCACATGGTCTTCCCGGAGAAGGGGAACCCCACCAGCATGAGGCCGTGACGCACCAGGATCATCTCATACAGCTGCAGCACCTGAAGGAAACCATTTAGATTATTCCACCCGGTTCACCCAGTAAAGGATCGACTAAAGCTGCCATTACATTGCCCAATTCGCCGAGTGCTAACTCAGCGCTCAGACATGAAAACGAGCTTCCAAATGACATCATCTAACCGGCGATGTTAACTAGACACACATATTCTTCATTTCGGTAGCAATCGCCGGACTATCCGGAACTTAATATTATTAGCGCGTTCCCAGCGTAAACAGTAATATGAGACCTGAGTACTCTGGAGGCGGAATTTGTGCCCTCTCACCTTCTCAATAAAGAACTCGTTCGCTTGCAGATTGAGTGGCACGCAGGCCTCCAGCAAGCACGAGACGAGATGCGGCAGGCCTGGCTCCGGCAGAGGCAGGCCCGGGAACAAGTCACCGATGATGCCCTGGTGAATGGAACGGTTTCATAGCTGAACTATCACGCTTTTGTATTTTCTAAAGCACTAACTCGCGCTAGGAAACATTTTTTTTTATAACGTTAAAAACTTGCTCGGGACAGGACTTGAACCCGCATACCGTGCATGCGCTCTACCAGTTGAGCTACCGAGTCAAGTAACTATCGATCCGAATTTCCCAACCTCATTGATACGCGTCTTACGCCTTGCACAGTATGCAAGAGGTTGCGGGTTCAAGTCCTGTCCCGAGCAATTTTTTTACCATTATAAAAAATATACTTTATGAAGTAACATGCTTTGAAAGTAGCTAAAGTAAAAACTAAGAAAAAGGAATAACGCGGGACTTGCACAGACCTACAATACGAAAGTACACATTCCTCCACTGCCTGGACTCTGGTATTTTCAAAGGCAAGTTTCTTAATTTATTTTTCCCTGATTAAAATGCTTAGTGCTTAGATACTTTGCACGACGCTGTTTCCCGTTACCAGCCGACTACCGCCCCATCGGTTCAATAGCAAGAGCCATATCTGAAAAAATCTGTTATGGGTAGAGTGTTAACGCAAACGTCAACAAGGAGGTCGAATACCGAGCCCCGTTATAATTTAGTCCAAGGGCCGAGAGCGAAGCGCGAGGCCGAAGGCCGGGTTGATGTAACACCCTCAACGTGCAGGGGTGTAGCCACCTTGTGCCCGTTTCATATAAATACAATTCATAGTTCATTATGACAATTCGATGTTCATTGAGTAGTCGGTTAGTAAACAAGCCTTTTTTGTAACCTTCCTCATGTCAAATCGGCTACGCAATCTACATCGAATTGTCATAATAAACTATTAATTGTAGTTATATGAAACGTGCACCTTGTTGGTAATCATTGACTAACCATGAATAGAGGCACATCGTGCTCCAAGAACTTGGGCAGGTTGACGTCCTTGATGGACCGCAGGAGGATGACGTCCTCATCCTCATCTGGGTACCGCAGCTTGAGTGCGCCGGCCGCTCGAAGCACTGACTTCACAGCACGCATACCTGGAGAACCGATCGAAATGTGGATAGAAGACATTTTATAATTTTCAAAGTATTTTATATCACTAGAGGGACTAGCGGATTTAGAGGGGGGGGGGTTCTAAGGGGCTCAAGCCCCCCACAAAAGCATCTGAGTCTGACCCCCGATTTCACCGACTATACTTAATTTTTAAGAACTTCTTTAAATTTTTTATGAAGTCGTTAGCGTAATTTTGGAAACAAAACTTACGCTAAGGACTTCTTAAAAAGTTAAAGAAGTTATTATACTAAACTTTTTTATGAAGTCCTTCGCGTAATTTTGGAAACAAAAATTACGCTAAAAACTTCTTAAAAAGTTAAAGAACTTCTTAAAAATTAAGTATTGTTGGTGAAATCGGGCATGAGACCCTCCATAAAATAAAATTTTACATACTTTTTAATTTTGAAAACCTACGCTCATTGGGTTCAAGCCCCCCCAAACCAAAATCCTGGATCCGCCACTGACTAGAGGCATCGCATTCGGATAGCCGAACAGTAAAGACATCAGCTCACCGTAATCGTAGTGACTCTGTGAGGACAGCTGCTCGGAGCACAGGCGGTAGGTGGCCACGATCTTCACGGCTAGAGGCTTTGCGTTCAGGTAACCAAACGCGTAGAGCTCAATCTCTGAGATTAGCACGTAGTCTGGCACCATCATGGCCACTGAACGGAAGAGGGCCTGGAAGCAAACACAATCATTATTGTCAGCCCATCGTTGCTAGGTAAGAATGGGACTTTTCTCCCTCGCGCAATCTCTCGCGATATCCAGCCATAAGCATTGACTGACCCTCCGCAGACACAAGAATGACGTCCAGCCTCGGACTGAAAGTCTGCGTACCCACCTGAATATCCAAACGGTAGGGCACCACTAGATCAACCACCAACCGCACAGTTTGCATAGCTCGATTCCATAGCTATTTTAGCACTTTACCTTCAAGTTATCGGGCAGCCCGCGTATCCCGGATTCATGGTAATGAAGACGGCGCAGCTCTTGTCCAGATGCAGCAAGATGTCCTCGAACAGCAGTTCCGAGGAGCCCGAGTTGATGCCGCGCTGGATGGAGAGGACAACGCCAAGACCAACCAAGCTAGCATCTACATTCAAACTTACAAGACACTCCCAACACATAAACAAGGACCAACCCACTTAATCCAGTAAAAAAATCTCTGTTGCTTCTAAATTTCAACCTTTCCCGTCTTTTGCGTTGCTTCAAAGGTTAGATTGGATTTTTTCAACGGTAGCTCGAGAAAAATCGTAATCGAGTTAGGAAGTAATCTGACTGACCTTCAAGTTATCAGGCAGCTCGGAGCGCCCCGCGTATCCCGGGTTCATGGTGATGAAGACGGCGCAGCTCTTGTCCAAATGCAGCAAGGTGCCCTCGAACAGCAGCTCCGAAGAACCCGAGTTGATGCCGCGCTGGATGGAGAGGATCTGTTGCGCGACCACCGACAGCACCTCGAGGTCGATGCGGTTGAACTCGTCGAAGCACGACCAGGCGCCGCACGAAGCTAGGCCCTGGATGCAGAAGGATAGGCCATTTGAGAGGGGAGTGAAATCACCATCTCTTTAGCTAACGCAACATGACGTTACATCGCAACTCGCAGTGGCTTGCTTGCTATGATGAAAGTGCAATAGCGGCTGTCTTCAAGATCAAAGTACGCCAAGCCTTATAGGCAGAAGAATTGGCCATTTGAGAGGGGAGTACAATCACCATCTCTTTAAGTAACGCAACGTCATATGTGACGTTACGTCGCAACTACGCAGTGGCTTGCTTGCTATGATGAAAGTGCAATAGCGACTGTTTTCGTGATCAAGGTACGCCAAGCCCTGGTGTCAGAAGAATGAGCCATTTAAGAGGGGAGTCAAAACACCATATTTTTAGCTAACGCAACGTTATTGTGACGTCACGTCGCAACTACGTAGTGGCTAGCTCGCTATGATCAAAGTGCAATGGCCGCTGTCTTTTACCTATCTAGTTTATTCTTTGACGATATATCGTGTATCCCACTGAGAGGATGTCCAAGCCGAATATTGATTCATTCCTATCCTAAGGTGTATTGGTGCGATTTGACAAGTGGACAATGGAAAACATAATTATGCAAAACATACGCATCCATAAACATCAAATATCTTAATGTAAGTTTGAAATGTAGAACTTACCTTGAAGAACTTCCCAAGCGCGATGTAGTCGAGTCCGTCGGAGCAGTTGAACACGACGCATTGCTTGGCGACAGCCTTTGCCAAGTCCTTGGTGGTTTCAGTCTTGCCGGTCCCGGCGGGACCCTCTGGCGCTCCACCTGCATGACGTCGTACAGGTTATTTTAAATACTCTCAAAAACAAAGCTGTCTCTGAGCGGGATCATGTCCTCCTCATCGTGCTCCGATAACGGCGACCTCTGGAATTGTAGGGAGACTTCTACGGCCATGGGCGCAAATGTGGCTCGAGAAGCCCAACTTATTTGGAAAAGTCCGATTACAACGAGTCAGTGAAGACAAAGAAAAATTTTTTTTGTTTCATACAATTCAAGATGGCGGATAAGCAGGTGAAAAGTAAACAACGGTATGCGGAGCCGCTGTGGCTGAAAACCGAGCTCTGCCTAGTAATTTTATAGCTAGGCCGTGCCCACGGAGAGCATACGATTAGTTGTAGTACAGACTTGAAGAGGCTCGAAGATTGGCGTGCACGTCATATTTTTTAACCCTCGACTTTAAAAGAGGGATGTTATAAGTGTCACCGCTATGTGTGAGTCTCTCTGTGGCACCGTAGCTCTTAAACGGGCGAACCGATTTGGATGCGGTTTTTTTATTTATTTGAAAGCAGGTTTTCTAATACATGTTTTATCAAAATCGATTCAGCCGTTTATGACATAATACTAATTTGAAGCTAAAATGTCGGGATATTTTTTATTTTTCTTTATAAGTAATTTTTTCTTTGAAAGCTTGTTTCCTATCAGTACAGACCCAAGTTGAGATGCAGAGCGCCGAAGAGCGTGCGGAAGCAGCGGTCCGTGAGCGGCGTCACCACGAGCCGCCCCGTGTTCCCGAGGTATTCGTAGCCGTACATAAGCTGCGAGTTGATCATTCGCGTCGCTATCTGCATGGTTACTACTTCCTCTTCTTGCTCCTGGAACAAAAACTCTTTCTTTGAGAAAAGGCCTTTGCCCAGCTAGGGGACATGTACACTTGTACAAGCTATATGTTACTTTATACTTACTGGCTGTATATCTTGCTATATCCGCAGTCAGTTTATGCTACAGCTACATACCGTCACCGAAGCATCTTTCTGAGTTGGAATGTCAGAAGTATCATAAATATTCTAGCGCGTAATGACTCATGAAAGATCGCTTCTAGCTGTCTAGGTTTAGGAGGTCGTTATCGATCAATACAAACTACTTTTGCTATAAAACAATACTGAAATATAAAGAAACAGCTGCCCAATAATCAAATTATATCTGTCTCCATCAAGCGTGGAAGCTAATTTCTATAACACCATGTATAGCACTGATATGTGAGTCGACTAACCTCCCAGTAGTACCGTATCTGCGAGAGCCAGTTGAAGTCGTTATCCTGCTGCACGTTGAACTCTATTAGCAGCATGAGTACGTCACGAGCGTGCACGTCCAACACCACCAGAGCTCCTGTCGGGAGACAAACGTATCAGATTCGGCAACGTCATACATTCATTCTGGCTGGCTCAGCGACCCAAAGTGGATCTTGGCCTCCGCAACCAAAAGACGCCAGCTGTTCCTGTCCTGCGCTAACTCCCTCCAATCCTTCACCTGGAGCTCGCGCAGGTCTGTTTCTACCGCATCTTCCCAGCGATATTTGGGACCTCCGAGCGGCCGACGCCCTACGGGACGTCCCTCATATGCTCTCTTCACAGTCCGATGTTCTCCCAACGTCAACCTTGACCAGTGGCGGATCCAGTATTTTGGTTTGGAAGAGGCTTGAACCCAATGAGGGTAGGTTTTTTTCATGATAAGTAAACACAAAAAAGGATACACATTTTGGTATGCTTTTGGCTACTCTGTGTGCCCGGCCGGTGGCGTTCTGTAATCGAGTTCTGCGTTCTGGGACCCTAAATGGACACGCAGAACTTTTTTTTTATGGAGGGACGCTTTGGGCTTGAGCCCCTTAGCCCCCCTCTCTATATCCGCTACGGACGCTGACTAAACTAAAATGCGCGAGCTGACACGCGTAGTACCTCTAGCCACAAACGGTTATGTACGAGAATGCTATATACAATACGCATGAATCTTTAGCTAGACCATTTTCACTGCGATTACCCTGCACTCCAAAATCACTACGAATCCATACTTCACTCTGACTAAAGTATACATTGCGTGGGCTATGAACGGTTCTACACAGCAATCTGACTTTAGTTCCCCGTTGTGTTCCCAACATCTGGCCAATATAAGCCGAAATTCAGTAGGGTATTACAGAAATACGGCCAAAAATGCATAGGTATTGAGCGAGTTGAAGGTTATCAAATAACTGTCAGTACTTACCCAAAGTAATTCGGTTCTGCAACGAGAGCTCTCCTCGTACCAAATCGACAATCTTCGATATCTGGACGTTGCACTTGTCCCAGTAGGTTTTCATAGCTGCTATGCTGATGTGGATGGCTTCGGTCACTTCCGACGTCCAGTACGTCATCGCTATGCATTGCACCTGGTTACGGAAAGATTTGTATAAATACGTTTAGCGACGACGTTTGCCGAAGAAACGATAACTAATAAGCATGGGGCAAGACCACGAACCGACAGAATATGCCCACTGTTCCGCGTATCCTGTATAGTAAGTAGCAGTCCTCCTGTGCTAAACCGAGGATCTGAAGTAGATTACTGGCTGAATGAGGATCGCTTATGATAGAGAATTTGGCGTGCTCTCTAGGCTGAGGCCGGCCTATGTCCAGTGGACGAAAATCATTCATAACACAATGTATTTGTAGTGGTGGATGATGGTATTGCAAACCTTTCATCGAAATACAATATATGTCAGGCATTGCAGCATTGCTAATTTGGCTTTGATGTTTTATAATGTGCCGTTGTGGAGGGCTAAAATAATTCATGATTTTTCTTTTCTTCTGTAGTCCATAATTTGGTTTGCAACAATGGGCCATTGACTTGTCTGTTTTAGTGACTATCCAAGAAAAATGTATCTAGTGAGCCTTTCTCATGTCCTGCTGGCGAATCTATTTTTCTGGGTGGGGATACTGTCTCCTTAATCGGGTAGGCGGTGGTGGTCTAGTGGGTAGAACAGTGGACTCTGAAGCAAGAGGTACCCGGTTCGATTCCCAGTGCGGGCATGTATCTACGACTTTGTTTAATTTCAAAGTTACGTACATTTGTGAATTTGTAAACATCGTGAGGAAATCCGCGGCTTAGTTGGCTCCGCACGTATTGACCCGTCTTTCCTGTGGGCTAGGCCGACTAAGCTGTCAGGATGGTATAGGTGCTGGGCAAGCCTACTCCATCTAAAACAATGTCCCAGGCACTGCAGCGCCGAGTGGTCTCTTCACCCATCAAGTGTGAGTAAAGGTGCCACTGGACGCTGTATAAATCATCTCATTACGTAGATGCAAAGACCTTAGTTTTTTTAATCGGGTGAATTGCATACTTCCTGCGGTAATTCTCAGTAAAATAAGGAGGTATCTCACAGCTTGCCCCGGCCACCGGAGCACCCAGTCTTGCCGCGGACACTTGACGTAGTCGTCAAAGGATTGTCCGACCGCGCGGTGGACCGACATCTTCATCGACTTCTCCAGCTCCACCAGCCAGATTTCTACCTAGAAGGAAGACATAGTTAGAGCCTGCGCAGACGACGCACAGTGGCGGACAAAAAGTCCGCGGCGCGCTCTTATTACTACAGTAATAAGGTTGCACTTTATCCTCGTCTCGCCTGGCACAGACACAGGCACAGACAGACACAGACACAGACAAAGGCAACCTTATTACTGTAATAATAAAAGAGCGCGCCGTGGACTTTTTGTCCGCCACTGGGCCATAGATGGCCCTTACAGATGTTTTATCTCACGAAGGCGGATAAGCCATACTTGTATGTGTAAATGTACATTTTTTTTTAAGTAGCCTGTACAATTGTACATGTCCCACTAGCTGGGCAAAGGCCTTCTCTCAGAGAGAGAGTTCGAGCTTAATCACCACGCCTGCTCAATGCGGGTTGGCGATTTTTGCGTTGAGGGTATAATGCCTCATACGCTCAGGTTTCCTCACGATGTTTTCCATCACCGTCAGCGAGTGGTATTGATACTACAAATTCGCAAATGTACGTAACTTTTGAAATTAAACAAAGTCATAGATACATGCCCGCACCGGGAATCGAACCTAGGACCTTTCGCTTCAGAGTCCACTGTTCTACCCACTAGACCACCACCGCCTAAATGTACATGCACATTGTTTTTGCGTTTGTGTCTTTGAATTTCGAATTTTTGAGTTACGCACACAAGGGCGTGCGTCTATACGCATAACAACTACAAGTATGGCTCATCCGCCTTCGTGCGATAAAACACCTGTAACTTCTTTCCAAACGGGAGCAAACAAGTAATGAGATTGTAATTTTCGATTGGCTCGAAAGCTCGTTAGGTTGCATGCAAATATACCATCCAGCGCGCTGCAGCTGCGCTGATAACAAGATTCACCTGATATCAGGACGACGAAAACTCAGTAGACTCACCTAACTTTTCAGACATAACATCTATCGGCTTTTCTCTACGTTTTTAGTAGTGATATTGTATGAAGGCGTAGACAATATTATAGCGGTGTCTACTTCAGTTGGCTGGTTGGAAGAGAAACAAAGGTAACTACAAATAACAGCTATAATCAAGATCAAGACGCGCATGTACTTTAGCCACACTTGCCCAATCTCGCCCTCGGACTAGCGCGTATATTGTCACCCACCACCATAATAATATCCTCGGTGAAGGTAAACCACACTATTATACCCTTATAGCACTTCTTCTAGTGAGTAAATATTGTGTTAGCTAAACACTTGCCTCCTAGCCGCGTTGGTATTGATGGTCAGAGTCAGCGGCACAATCTCGCCCTCGGACGAGCGCATGTGTGTCACCACCATGTCGTCGGTAAAGGTGAGACGCGCTATGCCTTTGAAGCACTTCTTGAAATGACTAAATAATGAGTTAGCTACACACCTGCCCCCTAGCCGCGTTGGTGTTGATAGTCAGAGTGAGCGTCACAATCTCGCCCTCGGACGAGCGCATGTGTGTCACCACCATGTCGTCGGTAAAGGTGAGACGCGCTATGCCTTTGAAGCACTTCTTGAAATGACTAAATAATGAGTTAGCTACACACCTGCCCCCTAGCCGCGTTGGTGTTGATAGTCAGAGTGAGCGTCACAATCTCGCCCTCGGACGAGCGCATGTGTGTCACCACCATGTCGTCGGTAAAGGTGAGACGCGCTATGCCTTTGAAGCACTTCTTGAAATGACTAAATAATGAGTTAGCTACACACCTGCCCCCTAGCCGCGTTGGTGTTGATAGTCAGAGTGAGCGTCACAATCTCGCCCTCGGACGAGCGCATGTGTGTCACCACCATGTCGTCGGTAAAGGTGAGACGCGCTATGCCCTCGAAGCACTTCTTCAGATGAGGCTGGACGCTGTTGATGGAAGGAGAAGGTAAAATTACTGAGATGTCAATAAAGGAATGAGCTGTTGTATAAGCCGTGTCAAATTTTCTTCAAAACTAGCGTTGTAGAGCGAGAGGGCGTTTTTTTGTTTTGAAGTTCATCCCAAATGTTTTCTTTAATGACACGGGTTACACAGTCAGAGATACGCGAGGGTGCGATTGATGCACTTATGTCGCGCGCGAGGAAAGCTTCCATGGGGTAGCTGTCGCTGAATGTACAAGCTCATTAGCCGGGTCCACACCTCTAGACCTCGGACCGCAATCTAGATCTAGTGCGCTCCGATCGCGCGCGGTAGGACCGAAATCCATACAATTAGCTCGTGCCACCGTCTTGGTTTAGTAGGGTTAGTAGAGTTTGAAGTAAAATTGTCAGTCATGTTTCTGTGTCGTCACTATATTGTTGTAAGTTTTTGTCTTTTTCCGAAATGAAACAAATTGTGTACCTTAGCAAATTAGGTAAAAAAAACAATAGACAGAGCTATCGCTGAAAACTGGCCCTTATAACATACCGCATAGGGTCCTTAGTCTCTGACAGTATCTCGAGCAGCTCGTCGTTGGACAGGAAGAAGAACCGCGGGAAGTAGAGCCGCTTCTTCTCCAAGTACGCGTTGAGACCGCGCTGCACCATCTCTAGGAGATTGTTTGACTTCTTCAGTCGATCCAGCATCTTCTCTATGGTTATGACGTCAAGCACGCGGGGCTCAGCGAAGGCGGCCTTCATTATCTCGCGCCACATCTAAAAGAAATTGTGGCCTCAAAAGAGGGGAGATTTTCGTTTTAGCGTGCTGTCGGGGCACATTCTTAATGTTCTTGGTACAATCCGATTAAATCTTTTCAGCGGCTATGAAGTATACTTAGATAATGGTCTGCGGCGCATTATTTTGGGGGACGCAAGTCTAGCGGTCACGGACGAAGGCCCATTGGTTAGTGAAAACGGGCATAAGACTCACATTCTATGTTATCGCAACGCGATTTGTGAGTTGTGACTAACATCTCAGTAATAGCTAGATGTAGCAACATCTTTCGGGAAATTTCGTTTTCGGGATCATGTGGCGGAACACTCAATTGTGCAAAGGGCAACAGGGGGATCAAACCTGGACCCCCATGATTCAATGGTTAACTTACCGCAGATTATTTTATTATATGTTTTCAGTGTGGTTTGGAGTTGGCTTGATTTAGTAAGCAAAACCGAACCTTATCAACAGCGCTGAAGCGTCGCCCCTCCTCCGGGATCTGTTGCTGGATGTCGGGCGATGAGAATATGGGCTCCAGGTACATCCAGGTCGCTTGGACCTTCAGCCACTCGTCCAAGATCTCCTGGAGCAGGATCAGCTTACCTTCCCAGTCCCTGGCGAAATAGGCGCAGTGGTAGTGTAAACGCAATTAATGGAAACACGAATCTCAATCAAGTCCCTGGTGAAATAGGTGCAGTGGTAGTGTAAACGCAATTAATGCAAACATGCATCTCAATCAAGTCTCTGGTGAAATAGGCGCAGTGGTAGTGTAAACGCAATAAATGCAAACATGCATCTCAATCAAGTCCCTGGTGAAATAGGCGCAGTGGTAGTGTAAACGCAATAAATGCAAATATGCATCTCAATCAAGTCCCTGGCGAATAAGGCGTAGCAATTAATGCAAACATGCATCTCAATCAAGTCCCTGGTGAAATAGGCGCAGTGGTGAAATAGTGTAAACGCAATTAATATAAACATGAATCTCAATCAAGTCCCTGGCGAAATAGGCGCAGTGGTAGTGTAAACGCAATTAATGGAAAAATGAATCTCAATCAAGTTTTAAATAATGGATGTGGGCGATGTGAATATGGGCCCCAGGTATATCCAGGTCACTTGGACCTTCGGCCTCTTGTCCAAGATCTCCTGGAGCAGCAATAACTTGTCTTAGTCCCTGGCGAAATAGGCGCAGTAGTAGTGTAAACGCAATTAATGGAAACATGAATCTCAATCAAGTCTTAAATCATTTATGTCGCGCGACTAGATGGGTTCCAGGTACATCCAGATCACTTGGGCCTTTAGCCGCTAATCCAAGATTTCCTGCAGCAGCACTAACTTTCCTTCCGATTTCCTGGCGAAATAGGCGCAGTGGTAGTGTAAACGCAATTAATGGAAACATGAATCTCAATCAAGTCTTAATAAATGGATGTCGAGCGACGAGAAAAGGGCTCCACTAGGTCTCTTGGACCTTCAGCCACTCTATGGGCAGCCTTGCTTTTTAGTCTTAGCCAAACAGCAAACGCAATAAAAGAAAACATAAAACTTGACCGCCTACAGATATGAAAGTAAAATGCGAATAAGTATAGCTCACAGAATTATCTCTTCGAAGGGTTTGATGTAGGGAGAGTTCTTCATGGTCTGCGTCTTCACGATGTGGTCGTCGAGCTGCAGCTGGATATCGTCCACACCTGACAGGATATAGCTGCCGGTGTCTCTGCGGGAAAATCATCAATTTGTTCTATCTATCTATCCAGACCATAAATAAAGCCCACTACTGGGATAGGCTTCTTCCTTTTCACACCAACCCTCTCGGTCTAAAGCCAATCTCGCCCTTTGTCCTACCGCTGTTTTTCGCTGTTCAATACTTAGCAATCCCTAGAAACCACAGGATACAAGAAGAAGGCAGATAACCGCCTACTCTAACACCTAATCCCCCCATTGGCTTTAGGCTGCAGATAAGGCTGATTCTCCTCCCTTTCTGTGAGATCCTCTGCCTTACAAAATATGCATGATCCTCTTCCTTACAAAATATCGCGTCCACTTGGTACTAGAACTTATGCTGTTAGAGACGAACAGCATTGCACAATATTATAGACAAGGTTAACACGACTCTGATAAGACTGGGAAAACTCCGAAAAAGTATTGAGAGATAAAAAAATTGCTTTAGTTAGGACTGGCATTGTAGATATCAATTCTTTTGTTAACTTTAGGGTTTACACAAAAGCCTGTGTATTGGGCTACTTTCAAAGGGGTCTTACTTGTAAGGCAATATCTCGAAGGTGAGGTCGGCCCATTCCTTCATCATCTTGTCCAGTGCCTTCTCGAGGTTGTTCTCCTTGGTGGCCGCCTCGGAGATGGTCTCGAATTTGTCGATGTATTCCACGAGATTGAAGTCGATAACCTAGAGATGAAGAAATTAATAAGTGAAGTAACAAGTGGCCACCTATGCCTTTCATACTCGAGGACGAAGTTTAATCTCAACGAATCTAAATCTCAAAAAAATATATCTAATATCAATAATTAAAATTTTGATTAATGATCAGAGGCTCTACCACGAGTTACATCTGGCAGACAGTCTGCCGGATGTAACTCGTGGTAGAGCAGACCTACGGCTCCGGCAAAGCAAGTTTCACTATGCCAAAACTGGTTTTGCCGGTGCTGTAGGTCTGACAGACGTAACTCGTGGTAGACCCTCTTAACAAAACTGTAATCTTGCTTAATTTTAACGCACCATCTTGTTTTACTTCACTACGTAAAGCAATATAAAAATGTCTGTCGCGGTGTCAAGCCGCCAGAGCCGATTGTTTTGTGGGATTCAGTCTTGTGATAGCAATGACAAGAGTGTGTAGAAATAGGCACTAGGGCTTTCTCTAACACGTAAAAAATGTCCCTCTACCTTTTCCAATGTAAGGTCCTCATCAACCACTATGGGGAAGCCGACGATGTCCGAGATCTTCTCCCAGTGTCGCCCCTTCATGCCGGGGTTGCCAAGAGTCTGCACTACCGGCATGTGCGTCTTGAACTCGTCCATTTTTTCCCTGAAGCCAAGGTAAACATTATACGATTTGATTTGTTGGGAATCAATCTATTTATCAAGTATTTGTCAACCAGTTCTTAAGACAAAGTCTAAGGATATTCTGGCCAAAGAAAATTACCAACACAAAACTGTGGAGAAGGACTAGCCAAAAACGAATAGAAATAAAGTTGCAAAAGTGGCGTTGGATAGGTCATACTATATGAAAACCCGAAAACCACCCCTCCAAGATAGCACTGAAATGGTGTCCAACTGGAACAAGGAAAAGGGGGCGCCCAAAAACTACCTGGCGTTGATCTACTGATCGGAATGAGCATATCCGAGCTTGAGATGAAGGCGCAAAAACTGCCAGACTAGAAAACTGTTTTGAGAGCCCGTCCCTGATTAGGGATAACAGGAACTGATGATGATGATGATGTTGTTGGGAAACTGTAGATTCCTAGGTACCAAAGAAGTGCATCGCAACTGAGTGAGAGCAAAATGTATCATGCCACCAACCTTACTATGCTGGTACTGAGAGGGAAAAGATTAAATTCCGCGACACCCCCTTCAGTGTCACCGGACCTTTCTGTAACACCCTGTATAGTACATATTATTGCACAAAACAAAAGCAGAAACAAAAACTTAAAAACAAAGGTGAGAAACTACGTGCAAGGGCGTACTTATTTCAACAGAAATTTCTTCCAGCCAGCCAAATAAATGACGAAATATTGTTTTGACGGCGGAAGGCAAAAAAATTAACTTTCTTGCGGGTTATTATACTTACACTACCTAAACTTATACGCTAAAATATTATATTGAAAGGAAATGCTCTTTACACGACGCCACAGAGGGACAATCATACAGGAAATTTTCTTACAGGTAACAAGAAGTAGTATCTTGAACCTTATCGCATTCGGATATAGGAAAAAAGTGTTTTATATCACATTCACCTGACAGAAACAGCGAGCCTGTGAGCATCAGGCACCTCCGTAAAAGATTTCTCCAGCTTGTAGACGATTTTGTAGTAGTACGCCACGTCACCTTCAACGTCCTCGGGGTCGAAGCTGCCGACCTTCGAACCAGCAAAGAGCAGTCATTGAGAGAAGTGAACATTTTAAAAACTAGTCTGCTACAGGGCCAGACTTCAACTTGGTAAAAACCCTGGGCGGCCTAAAAACGCTGACACCAGGAGTGGCCCTATATACCTCATTGAAAGAAGTGAAAAAAATAAAAACTTGTCTGTTAAAGGGCCAGACTTATACTTGGTAAAAACCCTGGGCGGCCTAAAAACGCTGACACCAGGAGTGGCCCTATATACCTCATTGAAAGAAGTGAAAAAATTAAAAACTAGTCTTTTACAGGGCCAGACTTCAACTTGGTAAAAACCCTGGGCGGCGCCTAAAAACTCTGACACCAGAAGTGGCCCTACCTCATACGATTAGGTAGGTACCTACCTACTAGTCTTTGCACGGGTTTAAAACTTTTACTGAAGCTTTAAAATATGGTAGTTTGCAAATGTAGCTTGACACTGCATGAATTGTATACACTTTATATTTTCATAATGTAAAAGTACTGTATTGTTTTTCAATAACCGTAATGAACAGTTTTCTAATCGTTGAGAAGAATATCGAAGAGTTGGATTAGTTGTATGTACCTAAGCCTTGTTGTACCTAGTTTTGGAAATACTGTAGATAAAATTGATTCTAAAATTATCTAATAATAGAATATCGTTGAGAAGAATATCGAAGAGTTGGATTAGTTGTATGTACCCTAAGCCTTGTTGTATCTAGTTTTGGAAATACTGTAGTAAAATTGATTCTAAAATTAAACTATTTAAAAATTCTAAAATTGAGTTATTATACCTTTGACGTCAACCAACTATGCAGTTTGGTCAGGAAGTCGTTGGAAGCGTCGTAGAGCTTCTTATAGGGCACAAGGCGGTCGTAGATCTGCTTGCGCTTCGGGTATTGAGACATCTCGTAGCCAAACGACATCTCTTCCTCGTTGAACTGGTCTATCTTCTGTAGAGCGTTGGATAGCCTGGGAAACACACCTCAACGTTAGAGAGTAGATTTTGAGAAGATTTACACTGCCGAATATGGGGCTTTTCCTCCAGCTAGCAGCAGTTTGGGGTCCTCTGAAATAATACCCAGCGTGGAAATCTGTTTCTAAGAAGCCTTCTGATAATAGAGCAAAATGGTGTGGAAATGGGGTCTCGAACACCGATACTGTCTCTGAAATTTTATAAGATGGCTCACAGAGAGACATAGAGTTCACTTTACACCACCGCCTAAATCCAAACCCAATGCGCCTTGGCGCTTCTTAAAATTACATAATTAGGGTGTTACCTGCACGGGATACTAAGGCCTTTGCATCTACGTAATGAGATGATTTATACAGCGTCCAGTGGCACCTTCACTCACACTAGATGGGTGAAGAGACCACTCGGCGCTGCAGTGCCTGTGACATTATTTTAGATGGAGTAGGCTTGCTTGACGGTATACTAAATAACAGTTTATTGTACTCGTACCTACATATTTGGCAGGAAAAGACTGGATAATGTTGCAGGAAAAGACTGGATGACAAAAGTCCAAGACCGTAAATAATGGAGTGCAACGGAAGAGACCTTTCTAAGCATTGGGTGGCTACAGTCTGTCTTCTTCTTTATATTCTCATATTGATCATAAACAAAAGAACCTACTTCTCGTCCAGGCGATGCGCGCGCGTGACGTATTTCTGCAGCTCCTCGATATCGCCCCAGTACTGGAGCTCGTTGCATTGCGCCTCCATTATCTCCAGATCGTCGTGGAATTTGGCGATGCGGACCTGGGACATTACAGGTTGTACAATACGTGCCACAAAAGATGAGAATTGAGACACCGCGTGGTTTAATATGCGCAGTGACGATTTGTAGGTCTCAGAGGTCTGAGCGCGGGACGGGACCGAGCGTCATTGGGGCGGCAAAAAGAGTGCGGGAGACGCGGTCTAGTCTCTTCTTTCGTTGTGCGTATTTTATGAAAAAAGATTACACGACGCTAGCAGTAAGGTGCACTCAGCACCTAACTTTAGCGATAATCGAGCGACCTACCTTCAGCAGTTCTTGGTACTCGACTCTCTTTTGCTCTACAATCCCTTTGCTTTCCTCTATGATACCTGGCATACGTGCGTACCTGTAAACACAACAAAAATACATCAAAGCGCTACAATAGACGTAAATAGATTCACCTTCAGATACATATCGCGAAAATCATTGGCCACTCATTTCCTTTGACAGTTGCGTATGAGTTGACATACATAGAATCATCTTTGATAACTTAGAGATGTTCTAGGTGTTTAGGTGGTACACATGACAGCACGTCAGACTGTATACTTTTGTTGTAAAGTCGCCCGTAACGTAACCGAGTAGAGTGCTAGCGTGTAAGCGTTTACGTGCTGTCGTGTGTACATATCAGAAGAATATAAACACATAAACACAAGTCAAGCATACAGACAAATGGAACCACTGAAAGAGGTAATCAGTTCATAAATCACTAAGCTAACTGCGGAGAGCGCAACTCTTTTTCCTTGGTTGTACCAAAGAAAGATCCCCTAAATACTGACCAATGGAACGTCTGGTTATTAGCCTTCAACTCCAGTGGCGAGAAGGTGGTGAAGTCACCCAGGAACATGATGTAGCGCATCACGTTACGGAGCTTGTCCTCCATTTCGTTCACCAGCACATCTTCGACTTTCTTGATGTAGGCTATCAGCTCCATTAGACCTGCCGTGTCTGGCGGTGGCGTCAGGAGCGTGGTTGAGATCGTGTTGTATTCTTCGTAGATGCTGTTAACAAATAATATGATAGTATTTTTAATTGGCCTGTGATTCACCTTGAAATATCTTTCATACGTATATCAAATTGTGCTGTGGATTTTGTAAAATAAAATAAATAAATAAACTAAACTTAAATTTTCGTGAGCACTGACGAGGCCACCCGCGCGACCCCCCGCGATCTCGGCGGTGCTCGCGCAGCCGCTACTCAGATGCAGTTCGAGACTAGCCACGGCCGTCTCCTTCTCCATGATTAAGGTCTCCGAATGAGAACAGAAACTAGTCGGCTACACCGACTACCCGTTTTGACGGGTAGTCGGTGTGCTAGTAGTCGGCTACACCGTTTTGACGGTCGACGGTTGAGTAGCTTTTTTATTATTTAGAGAATAGAGGCGCAGTTAACCTAAAGGGTCTGGGCGCTGTCCACTGTCCAGTGGGCAGAGGACTGAAACTAGCATATCAATACTTACTTCTTAATAATATTCTGATAGGTCTCCGTCATAGTTTTCAGCAGCAAATTGGACAGCCTTATAGCCTGGCCCCTCAGTGACGAGATCAGATCGCCCCGCTGCATCTGGAACATTCCTATCGTGATCGTGCCCTCTAGTGTGGTCGCTATGTCCTTAGCCAATTCGACGAACTTCACGGACTCCTCGCAGTATTGCTCGAATGACTTCTCTGGGTTGGCGTTTATGAAGCTCGCTACCTCTTTTTGTGCCTGTTCGGAAGGTGGAAAATACGAGCAGGTAGATAATAAAAATATTAGGCCACATACAGACGGAATTCCGGACGGAAAAAACCGAATCACGATTCCGAACGCAGTAACTGCATACAAAATATGGACCTAACACACACTTCATAATTTTTTCTACTTTCAGATTTTTCATCAGAGATTTCATATGCAGTTACTGCTTTCGGAATCCTGATTCGTTTTTCCGTTACGGAAAAATTAACTACGTTGCGCGCGCCATCTATGTGCATTTTATGGAACCCCGCTTGTAAAATATAAAACAAGTGATAGTCTATTTTGCCACGTCTGAACCAACGGAAAAGTTTTCCCAGGGTAGGAGGAAATACGGTAAAAGCATAAAGAGATGGCGCGACCACAGAGTTTGCCAGACTTTCCGCTTACAATAGGGTTTGCAAAGAAGAAAAGCTTCAGCAGAAATTTATTTATTCATGTGCCCACTACAATTTTGCAAACCATTTAATAATGTGTTTTAATTCTTAAAAAATATTGTTTTATTAAGAAAGCGCGTTATTTCCTACGCTATAGCGTCCTCTAGTGCAACTACTTACTTGTCCATTTAGCAGGCAAATGTAGTCGTCAAAGTCTTGCACCCTTAACTCTGGGCCAATTCGTTGCTCAGAGATTAAGTCAGCTACTTGCTTCTTATATCCATCGATGAGTTCCTGGTCCAATATCGGCTGTAAACCCACGCAAAAAAGATTCAAATTCCAGTTACCACAAATAACTATCGAGAACGGAAGAGATAAATGGTGTATCGCGCACTTAGGTCCTTTATCCTAGAGGTGAACTGCAAACTAGGAAAGCTGGGTAGATTACATCAAAAACCCAGAAGAATATTTTTTTCTGAGTTTTTGATGTTATGTCTGATGTATTGTTTGATGTTATGTAATCTACCCACCTTTCCTAGTTTGCCCATTTACTACATTGGACATCTAATCTGAAATCATCATCTGTCTGAAATAAATATTTTGAATTTGAATTTGAAATTTACTGATAAAGTTTACAAAGTTTACCTTTAAAATGCTCTTCCCTGGGCAAACATAGTCTTGATACAAGATGTTCTCTAATCGCTGTGTTTGTCTGCATGCATCAATCAGAACATCGTACAGCAAACAAATTTGATCCTTAAACATCTTGAAAGGAGGCTCAAATTCGAGTGCTTCGTTTTGGAACACTAAGTTGATGATGAAGCCTTGGTTTGTCCACTGAAAAATTAAAAAAATGCATTGGAAATAGTTGTCTTCTAGGCAGCAAAATAATTATCAAAAGATGTAGATGATTGATTTATCTTATTGGAAAATTGTATGTCACTGACTAATCGCGCGCGCGTCCCTGATCGCGCGAGTTATAGTCCCAATAGAATAGGTGCAAAACGCAACTTTTCCTATGAGTACAAATAAACATAAAAACAATAGCAACATTGTAGCAATAGTGTAGTTTAATTGAACGAGCGAGCGAAGTTCTCCGAGTCTACTGGAACAATACGGCGTTTGTATGTATGTATGTATACATGTATGAATGTTCGTTCGACGATAACTTGAGTAAATTTAGTCGGATCGTCATGAAATTTGGTAGGCAGGTAAATGAGGCCAAGAGAATTGTTAAGTTCGAACATGAGCCAAATCGGTCGAGTGGTTACTGAGATATGGGGTCGCGAGTTCATAGTTCGGGGCGAACCACTAGTTATGTAGAGTGCTAGTGCAAGCCTATTTTACACACCCCAACATCCATGATATATTCTGTAAACTCGGCCATGGACTTTAGACACAGTGTCTGAAGATTGTAGGTCATTATGCAAGCCAAGCAGTTGTAGAAATGCTTCATTTTAGAAGTCTGCTTGGAGAGCGGAATCTGCTTCTTTTTGTGCCCCTGAAAATGAACAAACATTTAAACTTATGAACTTCATGCTATTAAGAATTTCCTACCAGACAATCTAGTCTAGGGTTAAGTACATGGATTATAAATAAGACAAATTGGGTTTGCTAGCAGAGTGTTTAAATACAGTATTTAATTGAACGAGCGAGCGAAGTTCTTCGAGACTACTTGAAAAATGAGGCTTTTGTATGTATGTATGTATGTTTGTATACATGTATGAATGTTCGTTCGACGATAACTTGAGTAAATTTAGTCGAATCGTCCTGATATTTGGTAGTCGGGTAAATGAGGCAAAGATAATTTTTAAGTTCGAACATATGCCAAATCGGTGTAGGGGTTGCAGAGATATGGGGTCGTGAGTTCATAGTTCGGGGCGAACCACTAGTTTAAATAAGCAGTTAATTAAACACCTAATATTTTAAGCACTTTTTACGAAATTAAGGCATAGGTCACCAACAGTTACCAGCATGTAAACCTTTTCAAAATCTACCGTAACGTAACTGAATAGAGTGCACGCGTGTACGACGTGCAGTCAACTGAACAGGCCATCTTAGTATTAACTATCTTAGAGGGAGAATCATCAAAGTTAGGAGCAATGCAAGAAGTAAAAGTTAATAAAAACCTGTAGAAAGACCGCTTGTGTTGTTGGTATCCACTGCATGGAGAGTACATTGCCAGCAGCCTCAATGTGCCTCTTGCACACGAAACAGAAGTCCTGTAGCTCGTAAGCCGCGTGCGTCGTCATTACGTCCTTCATACTAATCAACCTCAGGTCACTAAAAATGTAAAAAATTATAACTACGTTTTTTGTTTATTTTTTGTTTTGGTTTGGCCATTTGGCCGCGCGCGTCTCAGTTCCATAAGGTCGCATCCCATTCTCATCCCGCGCGGATTATAGATATTTCGGTAATAGTAAATAATAAATTCTTACTTGTACTGCTTCCACCAGATCTGTAGGACCATCGCGATGCACGGATTGACGCAATGCAGGTTCCTATCCAAAAACTTTCGGGCCAAGACATAGCGGTTCCTCCAGGCGTCATCCTTCTTCGCCAGTTCTAGCTTCAGAGGCGTCTCATCGTCATCCAACGATTCTTCCTGTGAACAGAAGAAAACTTTTCATAATCTTTTATCTTTTTCCACATCTTTTTCTTCCTTTCAAGTCTTTCAACTAAACAAAGTAAACAAACTTCAGTGAAACTTTTTTTTTGTAAAAGCTAAAAAAATGCAATCTAATCTAGCTAATTATGTACTCTATGATGTTCAAATAAGATCCATTTTGGCATAAATAAAAATATTCAAATGTACTTTGACAAGAAACCTTTATTTAGACACAACTGTCAAAATCACAACTTTGACAGTTGTGTCTAAATAAAGGTATATCTACACCGAAATAAACAATTAAACGTCAAAAAAATCTTACCGTGTTAGGATCTTTGAGGACAAAATCTACTATCGCCTTTTTCATACTCATCATGAAATCTTCGCGCATTTCATCAGTGCATGTAAACAAAATCTCTTTCCACTTTTTCAGTTTAATCGATATCAGATTATGAACCCTGCAAAATTAATATAAAACTTGTGTGTATGTACAATGTACGTACATACAGCTGACATCCAAGAGAGAGAGAGAGAAAGAGAGAGAGAGGTTTTACTATACCGATTCGCGGAGTGGCTTATTTCACGACCTTAGAAGACGTTTTTTGAGTTTTCACGCAAGGACAACTTAGCCAGGAAAAAATCATCAAAATAAATAATTTTTTAAACAACTTCAAAAGTTTTTGCTTCATGGCGCTAGTTGTACCTATTCAGTTAAAAGTTTACGTTTGTCAAGCGTTTCACTTCACAGGGGTGGTACCAAAATTATTTTTAAAGTGAGATTTTGATAACGCCTTACTTATTGAAATTTATCACGTACCTCAATATGATTTTATTATCAAGTGGAGCGACGTGAATAGTATCAATACCGTATCGTAAATAATAATAATAACGCAGCATAGTTTTCTCCTCATCATTGGGTATCGCATTTGTGTCACAATCTCCTCCCTGGTCAGGATCAGCCTGAACTATTAACTTCATCAATTTGGCTCTAAATTCTTCTCTTGATTTTCTCATTGCTGTGAAGCTTTGCATCACTAAAACAATCAAATATTTAAGCTAGGTACCTATTCTTTGCAGTCTAAACAAACATGCTTCGATCTGAGAGAGAAGGTATGGGTAGGGTAGATATCGCAACATTAAAAAATCATTAAAAATGTTGACGATACTTAGTCATTTTTATCTTTCAACCTAGGTACTTGTATGTACCTACTAACATAATTATTATTGGTCCATACTTTTATTTTGTAGTTCATGAACAATGCTGTTGTATGTTATGACTAGTTATGAGGCAAAGTATACGTATGCTGTATGCAAGATTGATCAGTCATCAAAAAAATATTACCGCTCGATCGTCTTCTAGGTCTCACTGCAACATTCATGTTTTTCTTCTCAGGACGTGGTGGTAATTTTAAAACCTCTTCGGGCAAAGAAAATAATGGATGTGTCCTAATTTTGAAATCTTCAGGCATCGCCAACTTTGCTATTTTGGGTTTTTTTACGTCAGATGTAGATGGCGCTGATTGGCCTTTCTTTCGAGTGGGTTTATTTCCTCGCTGCATGTTGACTCTGTAATTGTCAATTTTAACTGTATTATTTACATGTGAGTTCATGTGACATCCAACATTACTTCTAAATTTTAGGTTTTAAAACAAAAATAACAAAATGATATTTAATATTTATAGTAGATACGAAAAAATAAATAGAAAATGTTCCTAGGTATTAAATACCAGCCTAGTTTTAAGATAAAAGATCTCAAATAGGTAACTACCTAGTTTTAAGATATTTCTTTTACCTAGCTTTTAAGTTTTGCTGTGCCCGACAGGGTCCATAGAGTTCCTCACATGTTACAATGTTATTTAAGATCTTATACACTTATGGTTGCAATAAAGTATTGAGTATTGAGTATTGAGTATTGAGTAAAAAATATGTTTATTGTTTTACGCACTCCAAAAACAAACTTTTTTTAAACGTGAGTTTTTGTGCTCAACCTGAGTGAGGTTTCTTCTGATTAAAAAATGCGAACGAATCCGCGGGTAAGAAATAGTATAGGCGATGGCAACTTTAGTATGATTGTACCTTTACTTGGACTGAATGTAACGTTTTGTTCGTGCTTAAAGTCTTAATGATTTCATGAAGTATTTTAAATCTCTAAATATGTAAACATTTTACCATAAAAGAACAATTTTCAAGGCGTGCAAGTGCTAATTATTATAATTTTGATAGTAAATGGTACTAGAGATTACACATGGTAATGATTTATATAATTTCGCTATTCACTAGGAATAACGAAACGAGAGACTGTCAAATTCAAATGACAGTAACATTCAATCATCATTCAATAAAAAAAACTCAATAAATATTGCAGTTTTCGTGGATTTTCTTGTAATTTTATGTAGAATTTAGCTAAATAAACCATTGAATGATATATGAGAGTGCAACTAACAACGGCTTGCTTACCTGTTTTATAACCAGTCAACAAGTTTAAGGTATGTATAACTATGGATCTTCAATACTACATTTCAGAAAGCTTTATGTAAGACTTATTTTACATTGATTACTCTTGAAAATTAAGTAAATTACGAGGAAATAGATATCCTAATTGACAGAGGAACAGAAAAATCAATTCGTTTCGCCATGGCAACAATCAATATTTTGTAGTTTCTATGGTATTCTCTAACCTTTTTTTATGCGGCCTAACCTATAATGAAACGAATGACGGCATGAAGGTAGAATGACGAAATTGGTTCATTATTCATCACAGATCACAGATAATCGAGTTACTGGGACCAAGGAGCTGACTGAAGCTAAAATTCTCAAAATCAGGTCATAATCAGTTTATCAATAGAATATCCCATTTATGAAGCAAAGGGCAACAGTGTACTCAAAGGTACTCTCCAAAACTACTATGCCTTGAGCCATCATCAAATGGTCAATGGTTAGCCCACAGCCTTCTCTACATATAAGAAGGCTGTGGCTAGCCTCATCTAAGCTACAAAATCAGCTGTTTGATGCTTCTACCTTGTTTGGCCTTGAAATCTTACTCATAGTAGATGGATAGATAGTTTTTATAGCTTCCCACAATTATTATACATATTGATGAGATCATTCTGTTCAGTCTCACCTTATAGCGCTGTTGTGTTGCCTGAACTAAACTTGCTAAGTTTGATAGTGAAATCTGTGTTTATTCTGTGTGAGTACTTTGCATGTTTATTAATTTAGTATCATACAAGATAATGATTTACTTTTTTTTTAGGCATTCCTAATTAAAGCAGTTTTTATTGATAGCAAGTTTTTGAGGACGAAATAGAAAAGAAATAAATTGCTATGAATTGATTTCTAAGTCCAAACTTCATCCTTCACCAGATTTCTTCTGTCTCCTGTGTGTGTATAATATAGCAAACTTGCGCCACAAACCTTTCAACATTTCATATTCATATTTACTTTCGTGTCTCACCAAAAGTTTGTCAATATTTCAGATGATATTCCAGCTAGTTCGCCGATTGCATACCGCTCTGCCGTGCCGTGCCGCCGAGACCTCCTTGCTGGCCAAACTGAGGAAAAAGACCGGCTACACCATTGCCAACTGCAAGAAAGCCTTGGAGATGCATAACAATGACTCAGAAAAGGTAAATAGTCATTATTTCACAAAGATGCAATCTCTGGCTAACCATACCACTGGCCAGCAGTTTGAATGTTAAAGTCCTGGCTTGATCAACTATTTCTATTTCAAAACTGTAAATTCTATTGCAACTATTTCAACTATTACATCTTTACATTGATGGCTAATATAGATAACATAAAAAAACAATAGCCCATCTTTTTGGCTTTTGTCAGGTAAAAAATTGAAAAAAGGTAAAAGTTAAGAAACAATACATTACAGCTATGAATAAGTCACAGTTCGCCTCATAATTTTCAACATAATATCGAGTTGTTTAGAACATCATAAACCTAATTAATGGCATAGCATCAACTTCTTCACCATGCTGCTCCAAGTCTTCATGTTGCGCAAAGTAATCATAGAATATTCTTTTAACTTTCCAGGCTGAGACTTGGCTAAATGAGCAGGCACAGGCCATGGGATGGGCCAAGGCGACCAAGCTGGCCGGACGCACAGCCCTGCAGGGCCTCGTGGCTGTCAAGTTCGACAGGAACCACGGAGCCCTGATCGAGCTCAACTGTGAGACGGATTTTGTGGCGAGAAATGACAAGTTCCAGAAGATGATGGAAGATGCGGCGCAAGCGTGTTACAAGTTTGCCCACACTAGTTTGCAATCTAAGGGGCCAGTCACAAAGGTATTGAGCCTTTCTTTGAAATTTTGTCTCTCGTCACTCTGACCCAATTTATGAAAAGTTTTTAAAGGCAAAGGATTTTCATGCGGCTCACTAAACAAGATCTAGCAATGCATTTAATTGTACGAACTGCACAAAAGTTTTGAAACGCAAAGGATTTTCATGCGGCCCAAAAACAAGATCTAGCAGTGCATTTAATTATAGGAACTGTAGGGAAAGGATAATTTGTTCTTCAATTTACATTATGTATTTCAGCTTAAAACTGAATCTTACCCGTCTTGTAACCCTTAATTCCGATCACACCAAAACTAGCAGACATAAAATTAATAAGAGTAATTTCCTCTATCCAGATGGAGTTGGACAGTGAGCAACTGGGCAACCTATCGACAGCAGATGGAAAGAAGCTGTCCGAAGTACTTGCTCTCTTCATCGGCTCTATAGGCGAGAACGCAGTGCTCCGCCGCGCCGAGTGTTGGAAGGCTAACAGCAAGGACGTCAAAATCGCCGGATACACCCACCCTGCGCCTCCAACACCTACCGATTACTCTGCTGGAAAGTATGGAGCTTTACTAGTCTACAAACAACCAGATGATATCGACGATGTCGGAAGGCAGATCTGTCAACATATCGTAGGCTGCGCCCCTCTTAAGATTGGCGACAAGGAAAAGGATGAGCCAGCAAAGAATTCTGATGATGAAACATGCCTGATTTACCAAGAGTACTTGCTAGACCCTTCATATTCAGTTGAGGAGATCTTAGAACAGAATAAGGTCCAGGTGTTGGATTATGTAAGGTTTTCGTGTGGAGAAAATTTGGAAGCGAGTATGCTAGGAGTGGAGAAGCAGCCGCTAGAAACAGTGCAAACCCTACAGTAGTGTAAATGTTAAAACCATAGGTATGTGATATCTCTGTTATCTAATCATGAAATAATGATTTCAAGTCATCCAATACTGTGTATTTATTTTTCATTGTAAGAAAATAAAATTAAATCTAAGTAAGTAGATTATAATATTTGTTATTGCTAAAAAATATTTCAATAATAATATTTACAAGCATGATTTGAGAATGGTGTCACTTTTTGTAAGAATCTGCGTGAATTACGTTCTTCATTTTGGCCTCGCCCTTCCAGAGAAAAGTTCTGCAGTCTTTCTTCCAGAACATGGCTATTTGGCTGGGCTCAAAGGAGTATCCGTGATGGTTGAGTACCTCAGGGGAGACCACATGCAAGGCTAATGTTGTCTGTTCCCTGGTCCTAAAGGGGCCTGTGATGGCGGGTCTTAGGAGGCAGCCACAGGGGCAGACTGTAGCTATCTTCGGTACATTTGTGTTCATTCTGTTACAGAGGTTGAACCTCTGAAAGTTCCCACATAGCCTGAGCTCTTCTGCTGTACCGGTGAAGGACTGGGTGGCGCGTAAAGGGAGAGGTCTCGCGCACTGGTTCTCGGGGTTGCTCCTAAACCCAACGGTTGACAAAGACTTCTTAGTGATATTCGGTCTCTCCTCCGGGCTCCGGTCTTCGTACTCGCTCTCCTTATCTGAATTATACTCGTCTGTGTACATATTTGCTAAATTACTTTGTACAAGTTTTCTTCAAAATAATCCCTCCCCCAACGTGATTTGAAATGACAGTTCACGCAATTTATTTTCAGAAAGTGACAGCGAGTAAAAAAGAAGTGCGAAAGTTGAGCCAAAGAGTTGGTGCACAAGAAGTATGTACCGTTGATCCAATTTATCGATTGAATAGCAGTGCACCCAGGGTATTCTATTGCGGATATTTCCCGCGGGCAAGGTCGCTTTGGACGCTACTAGAGCGTGGTAAATCAATTTGCCCGTAAACAAATCTATTGACTGCTTCGTACCTTTGTTATTATTGTTGATACACTAACGGTACCTACTATGGAGGGATCTAGGGCAGAAAGATATACATCAAGTTCTTGGTTCTAGGTAAACTGTTACAATAAATTTCAACTTGTGTTTAGTGTCTATCTAACTTTCAGTTTTAACTCGATTCACGAAGAGAACATATCTGCCCAATAGCCCAGATGACACGAGGATTTGGTCAGCCAAATGTTGAAGAACTACAAGAGCGTAACGTGAGTAAATAATGTTTTCACTTGCTCGCGACTTGTTGTGACATCAATGATTCGACCAAATACCGAGCTATTCAATAGACAGTACGTGTGCGAAACGAAAGTGAATTTGGGCATGTTTATTAGCGGACACAACAGTGAACAATTCGGACAAAAGAATCGGCAGAGCATGGATCCTGTCCATATTCCGCATCTATGTTTATTTACCTACCTCCTAGGTATGTAACATGCTCGTACGTCGCACGCGTAGAATCTACTCCACTTGGTCCAGTGGACATCGATCTTTCAGCATGGCCAAACGCATCGCCGAATAAAAACGCAGCTGCCAGTAGCTGATGGTTATCGAAATAAATTCTTGCCATTCGTGAAAAATAAGAAAGTGTTCATAATTGGTGCTTCAGCGTACGCCGATGGAGAGATTTCAGGTGGTGTCACTTGTCTCGCATGCTAAGTTATCGAATTTTAATCTTCGGTTTTTTGTCGCACCAGCTACTTACTTCTTTTTCTTATTTTTACTTTAGTTTTTCTCTTAGCATTAATTGTACGTTGCAACCTCAAGGTAGGTATGTATAAAAATGGGTATTCTGATGCTGAATGTTTAAGATAATTAAAGCAATCACTAATTGAGTCTTCGACGGCGGTGCCAATAGCCAGGGAACGTTTTTATCGCGATATACCAGTACGAGCATGTGCAGCTATCAATCGGTGTTAGCCGGCGTCCAGACTTTCGCAGGAATTAATTTATTCTTGGTTTTGTAAGTGTGAGAGGCAAAAAGCGTGAAACAATTTTCTTTTTGCGCCAGCGGCGGCGACCGGCGACTAACAGTCGCCGGTGACGCGGTGGATGCTGCGCTCGCCTGCGGTCGAGGTGCTTGCTAGCTGATAGCTGTCTCTTCATAGTGCGGGAGTGTCGGTGGGAGCGGCGAGCGAGCGGCGCGGACCGGCTAGCCAGTCCGTCCCTGAGCACCGACTCCGACACAATATGCACATCCTCGAAATAGGCGCTGAACAAGTAAAATTATTTCTATAGTGTTTTGATAGTTACCTATAGCTGTGAAAAGTTGAAAGTGTTGTGTTGATACATTTTCCGATATATGCATGATTGTCGTGTTCTTTCAGTTTCCGATTATGTGTGCGACTGTTTTGATGATGTGATGTGAGGCTGTACTCTGTAGGCTGAAGTTTTAAGTGATTTCTTAAATGAAAGTGCACCTATTTGTTTCTACCTGCTGCCATTCAACATTCGTCCGTACCCACCTACTTATAGGGATTTCATGAATGGAATTGCACCTACTTAGTTGCTACTACCCGCATCCATGCAACATTTTAGCCCCGATCGGATCGACCCACGTAGTTTAATTAGTTCCGTAAACAATAGCATGGCCTACATACCTATCTCATAGTTTCCATTATCACAATGCAGTAGTCCTGCAAAACTAATTTATCCCATTGTCCGAGGCCGCGCCTAGGCCCGGTGACCTAGAAGCGCTCCGAACATCATAAATCTCGAGTGACAGAATGGAATCGCCGCGCCTGTCGACGCACCCTCTCTATGTATAAGAATAAAAGGGTTGACTTGGCTGACCAACTCGCTCCTAGATTATATGTTTGTTTGTACTTTATAAATGCACTTCGGTTGCGATTTCATTCCGGTTCTCGGTACTTTACCTATTGAGATTCAGTCACTTTCGACAGATACTCAAACCGGCAATGCTAATTCATGTTTTCCTAGACTTGGTGGGTACCTATTTGTGATGAACATGCTATTCTGGCTTCGTCTCGAAGTTTCCATTCCTCGATCGGCCCAAAGGCAATTTTTCCTCACAGTTTCCTATGCTCGTTTTCATAACTGGGGCTTGATGGGTGGACTCTACCTATTTGTTCTCAGTAAGGAAGCGTTCCCTTGGAAATTAAATTTCTTGACTGTCTTTGAGGTACAAACCTAACATTGGGCAATGGAATCTCATGAAATAATGGACATCATCCTTCGTTGCGAATTTACCTGCCTTCGGCGAGCAGACCTGCCATCGAAATAAACTTTATTTCTTCCTAACTTTAACTTTTTTTTTTCGATGACCCGAAGGTTTTATTTGGCAGGTATTTAGCTAAGTGTTCGTTCGTAAATGGTGACGTCCACTTAAAGAAATTTCCTAACGAAGTATTTGTCCACAAACAGGAGGATGAGGGCGGGGCGCGCACCGCGGAGGCTGCTGCGGCCTTCCGCACCGTGCCGCGCGACCACACCGCCTTTCTCGTCTGGAAGATCACGGTAAGCATGCTGATTGTTCATTATTATAGTAGGTACCTTCCTAGAGAGAAGGCAGTGGAGTCATCCCCCAGCCACTTGCCTGAATAGGTACAGAAGCGCAAAGCAAAGACGGCTAGACCTTTGTCCGGGGCTCCCAGTTTCGGCAGGGTGTCTGATGTAGTGTCCTACCACTTTTATGACCTAAATAGTCTGTAAAAGGGCCACTCTGTAGAAATAAAGGGATATGGTCAATTGGTCATTATAAAACTTGGCGCTATACTTATTGTATTGAACCATTTTAGTGCCCCATAAAAGCCCCATAGCATCCTACTACTATCCAAACCGTCGTGCATGGCTTGCACGTGAAATAAAAGCGCACTTTTTGTAAGTAGATACCTACTTAGATACTTAGATGGTGTTTCTGTTGCTTGCGTGGGGTTGAGTTCCGGAGAATGAAAATGTATTGTACTGGTAGGTGGGTAATCGATAGGTAATCGTATGAGGTAGTGGCCATCCCTGGTGTCAGAGTTTTTAGGCCGACCATAGAGCCTTGTATTGTACTTAACTGCTTATAAAAACCTCCTGTGTGAATATTATTCTACAGGGTGCAATTGAAACTTGTATGATTGAACTTAATTGAACTTTGCTTCTATTGGCGCCCTTATGCCGCGCGCTGTAAGAGCTGCCATGGGGTATCTGTGACTGTGGCCGAACGTACAAGTTATTTGTAGTGATCAGTAGACATAGACAAGCCTACTTAAAGTTCCGCTATCGAATTCGATTGCACCCTGTAGAGTCTAGACGAAGAATAAGTATTTTGTAAAGGAAATTAGAATTCGCTGTGGCAGATGAGGTTGACCTATCACGTCAAACACTCCTCAACCTCATACCTCCGCCTAAATTACGTATGTGCGTGCATAGGTATTAGCTGGCATTGTAATGTTGTTTTTACTCTTGCTGAACTTTACTTTCACTCAGACAATAACATTACGCTCCTATTACTGTTGTCTCTACATCATTATGCCGATCGGACATTCACTTGTTATCCTAAATGTCAAAGCTAGGTATTGTAAGTTTCCTTCCGTGTTATATGGTCACGCAAACAATGGTAGAGCCATCGTAGAGCAAGAATCGAGTGATTTGTGCTCAACGTTGGTTATGCAATAAATATGATTAATTTTTCTTATGGGTGTCTTCAGTCTTTCGATGATTCTATCGACTGCCTTTTTTTTAGTATGTCAATATTTTTCTCCATTGTTAAGTACTCTTTTTATGGGTAAGTAGGTAAGAGTACTAAGAATCTTTGTTCTTCGGGATTTCTGTTATCGTCCATTATTACAAAAACTTCGCCAGTGACTAATATTTCACAAGCAAGCAATCTAAATAATTTGAATCTTGAGAAAATACCTAGTTTTTAGAGTTTTCGTCATCTTGTGGCCTAAGTTCAGCCTAGTCGAGGCGATTCACACGATTGAATCAGTAGACACCGTGACGCGATTGCTTTGCTCTTAACCAACAGTAAATTGTTAAATAAAAGATTGTAATCTAATTTAACGGATCTTTATCATCAGACCACGGCCGCTGTAGAAAGAGGTAAAAATAACGTCTATTGTCCCACATAAACATGGCTTTTACGCATTTTTCGTGAGAATGCCGCGATAAGCGCAAAGAAACTCACGCGCCGAGGGACCCGTCGCGATGTCGTAGGTGTACCATCAAATTAAAATAAATCTTCGGTGCATAAGTCATATGGCCTTAGGCCAACTCAGTTTAGCAGTTTTTTTAATTATTTTGTTCTTAGGTATCACAGTATCACACCAAAATCCACAAAAGAATTTAAAAAACTGCGTAATTTGTTATTGTTTTTTAGTCTCTTAGCCATGATAACAATGGACTTTTTTGGTTATTCGCAACTTGCCTACTTAAAATACTTATTGGTTCCAACGTTTCCTTGCGGATAAGGTAGACGAAAAGGTAGAGGAAGTGGGTTATATGTACATACTTTATGCTTAGGCTCAAAGGGTCTTTTCGGTACCCTTCGGCTACGGAACCCTGGAAGCTGTTGCTTTGCTTGTGAGAAGATCAGCTATAGGTCAATCTCTCGGTCCACCCAAAACCGTCTGCGGTTTCCACCAAATCACTTAGGTAACTGTTTGGGGTCAAGTAAAACTTTTCTCACATTTGTCCACAATAGGTTATTGTTTTAAAATACGAGCAAAAAATTCACTGTCAACCGTCAAATCCGGTATATTTTCGGGAAAATATTTCAAATAAAAAAAAAATCATACATTTCGTAATAGGAATATTAGTGTGCTTATTTTAGAGAATACAGAGCGAATTTTCAAGATTATGAGATGAGATATCTTTAAGACTTTATTCTTGTGCTTGAAATATTTGTTGTGTGTGGCACGCTTCTGCGACGGCATTTTGTTTCAAACAGTTTTATATTATCAGTCTTACCGTTATTGTTTTAAGAAAGTTATTGTTTCTTTCTACAGCGTTTGAATGAACATCGAAATGTTACGAGATCTCAAAGTAGTCGAAACGACCGCTTGCTACGGAAAATTATAGGCTCTGGAGTTTTTGCCCTTTTTCGCTTATATTTTATCGTTGTCTGGACTGTCTGGTATGGGATCGCTGCACATAATATTTGATGAAACTCCACATTCATTCAGCTAAGTAGGTATTCGAATTTAGATAAAGTCTCTAATTAAATACTATCGGTGGTTGTGGGTTCTATTCTGTAGAATTGAATTTTGAGAATGGCCCAGTCTTGTAGACCTTGCCCCGTTTAATTAGCACAAAGTGGGTACCTACTTCTACATACCTATTAGGTAGACGCTGTATAAGATTTATTGCACACCAGAAAAAAAAATACAAGATTTTTCTTCTAAAAGTACAGATGGCGGTCTTATAGCGATCTCTTCCAGACAACCTTATAAATCAGTATCGTAGATGCAAAAGTTAGTTTTTACTCACAAAATATGATTGAATTTTCCCCGCTGAGAAAGCGCGCTGCAGAACACTTCGAAACGTGAAGCAATAAATCTACAGGTTTACATAGCATGGTGAGATGCAGTTACTAAATAACTACGAATTAAAATCAACAGAAGGTGCGATATACACGTCGCACAGCTTTTATCTACCTATCTGTGTCTCACAAGGTTCTAATTCATTCACTGGTTCTAAGCCACGTTGGGACACACAAAAATCAGGCCCGTTCATACAGTACCTACCTATCTTGAGTTTTATGCTGTGCCAAGGACATATGGATAAATTGATCTAATACCTTCATATAAAAATAACAGACTTGTAATTTTGCTCCAGTATAAAATTGAATCGATTGTAGTAGACCTTCTGTTGTAATTTTTAACTTTACTTTGGAGTCCACTACAGGCAGAAGGCTACAACTCAAATTAAATTAATCGCCTACGTTGATATTAATGCAACTAAAATGATGAGCGCAGATTGCTCGCTTTCCTTTCCATACAACCTGGGTATTACTAGAAGTTTGTTTAGCTAGTGTTCTTTAATTATGAAAATTGCACAAGAAGCGCTCACAGCCTAGTTGTACTAGCCGTTCTTAATCGATTGGCAAAGTTAAGCAACAACGGGCGCGGTCAGTCCTTGGATGGGTGACCGCTAGTGGCAATAATATCTGAGCGCTTCCGTGCTTCGGAAGGCACGTTAAACCGTTGGTCCCGGTTGTTGTTGATTAATGACAATAGTTAAGCCATGTCAGAGACCCTTTGGGTGGCCTAAAAACTCTGACACCAGGGGTGGCCACTACCTCATACGATTACCTACCATGAAAATTGCGACATGTTTTAATGAATTGTTAGGTAGGCCGGATGCTAAGTCAATGTGATATTCCGTCTGTTCTGTTCTAAGTGGTGGAAAATAGACCTTAATTCTTATAGAGCACTTAGCAAAGTCTGTAAAAAAAACTGGCGAACTGTATGTATGGTTGTTTATAGGCGGTGCTTGCTTGCTTTCTTTACATACCTATAGGATATTATCAGACCGTAAACCGATCAAGAGTTTTTGCTATCTCGTATCGGCATTTATTGAATTAGTGTCTTCAGATCGCGGAGATATCCATAATGCATTTCGAACCAAGGAAAAACAACATAGTTGGCATACTAACGCCATCTCTTCTAGGCGTAGGTGTATCTATTCTATGGGTAGTACGACAGCCCCGGATCTACGATTTTTTCGAACCGGGGCAGAGACCCTCGCGCCCTCTCGCTCCAGCGTTGACATTTTTCGTGAACTTTTACGGGCGTGATCGCGCCATATTATTTTAGCGCCATAAACCTGATGAGAGGGCACCTACCAGCGAGCGGAATCCAGTTCGCTGGCACCTACATACATATAATGGTAATTATTTGTTTCTTTAGATCTTTTTATCGATCTCACTACAGAACAGAGACTTTTTAGCTTACTTGTTCGTGGATCTGTAGATAACATGCCATATTGCATTAAGACTTAAATATTACGTCTACAAAGTTTGAAAATGGCTGTCGAACAAAAAAAAAGTAATTTATATTTTATGTACAAACTTTCATCTTTTATGCAGCGTTCGTATCGTACAGCACCTAATTATCTCGCAATCAATCTACGAAATATTATTCTTCGCTGGCGCGGTTGTACTTGTTTGTTATTAACTTATTACTTGTTGTAAGAACTTAAGTGATAATTAACTTTCATTATACTCCAACGAAGTTACCTTTTTATTTGTGGGCGCTCTCGCTCTACATTGATCATCACTGCTTTCCCTGCTGCGGTCATCATAAAGTGAGTGATCGATATTACACTCGATCTCATTAATCATTAAATACTCAAGCCGTGAGAGTGAAAACGCAATTAATTTAATACCTACCTTGATAGTTACTTTATAGGCTCTATGTAATCATAGCTCATAAACTGTAACAATCTCTGTGGTTTAAATGACTTGAGAATGTCAGCAAAGTAAGAGAATCTTATTAAACTTGTCTAACGTGAGAAGGTATTGTATTCACAAAGTAAATATTAATCATGAGATTTATTTACAGGACTACTGGCTGAAATCCCCACTTCTGGATCCCCATACCGGCCTATTGCACTAAATAAATTGTGTATATCTTTGGCTGCTCGTACGTACCATCTTAGGCAATAACATTGTGGCTTGACGTTGACGTGCTATAACAAACGTCCGGTGTAATGAGGTGAGACCTACAGTGGCTGGGTACTCCTAACGAATGGTATATCGTTCCACTGCACAAATTGAGGCTAGTTATAAATAATACGGTCTGCTCAGCCTGGTAGGTACATGAAAATAATAATCATAAGTAACAGGTAATATCAGCCAGAGATCGTGAGGAAACCATTTCATAGCAAGAGCCAGGCAGCCCTCTCGGTGGATTATGACGTCAACATAGATTAAATATCGGACTGTCACGTTTTTTGGCAGACTACCGGCCTTGTACATTCTCAGATGGCTTTAGATCTGACTATTGCCCATATCAACTTGTTCTTGCAGTCAGGGCCATCATTAACCTGTTCGGGCCTTGGGTACTAGTCTGATGTGCTGTCGACTGTACTTACTTATAAATAAAGTTGACATTCTGGGAAGTGGTCTTTTTGGAATTTGACCTTTTGGGATGGGAAGCGGTCGTTTTGGGAAGTGGTAATTTTAGGAAGTTGACGTTTTGGACCAGAAGGCCCCAGGCAGCCCGAAAATTCACCGATTTTAACCTGTAATTTCCTTTTGCGCTAAAATCTGGCTAAGCCCCCACTCTTCTCTCCCCTCTCCCCCGATCCATGGGGCCCCCTCAGTATCGGATCGAATACTGAGGGGGCCCCATGGATCGGGGGCCCTGGGCAAGAGGCCAGAGTGCCCAATGGTAAAGACGGCCCTGCTCGCAGTGTAACTAGCCCGCAGATCCGCACCCAGCCGCGACCGTTCATTATTCACGGTACATTCCTCGATAGCCACATGATAACTCCGAGAAACATCCTCCTAACAACGGCAATACTTTCCATTGCTCTTCGGCGGTGCTGTTATGAGTGCCTCATTAACTCGAGAGAAAATTCCGAGTATGTAACATATACTCGTACACTCGCTGCATCCTCGGTCATGCGAGACAATAGTTTTTGCCAAGTTTCGTAAAAGAAACGGAATTATAACTTATATTTTATAGATATTTTTTTGTGTTTGATGTTTTTTTTTTCTTAATACATCGACGTGGTCGACGAGAAATTAGTGGAATTGAAGTTTTGTTAGCAATGCAAAATGTAGAGCCGCAAACCTAATCGAATTGTTTATCTTCTCAAGACTTGTCTACTATTTTTTGCACAAACACAGTTGTCCAAGTTTCTACTGAACAAAGTTAAACCAATTTAACTAAGACGGATGATCGGCGAGATAATCTGTTGAAAGCGTCTTCTTCTACATTGCTGAATGCAAACTGCCTCATCCCACCCAATCGTATATCTCTTGGAATAAGGCCGAATATCCAACAGCTTATATCGCCATTTGTAGTCCTTGTACGCTAAGCGTCTCGTGATAACGAGTCACCTAGAGAGGCGAATGCCTACGTAATTGCGCCGATGTGATGCCGCATCTATGCATGAATGCACTTGTATCTCATTTGCGATGCTCTCCTCACTGCCGCGGGCGCTCTGGCAGTTAGTGTTTTATAAATGTGATCTACGGTGAAACTAGACTCACATGAATCACATACCTACCTATTGCCTACTTAGTCACACGTTACAAAGAATTCTGTAGTTTCAGGAAGATGGAGTTGACGGATCTTTGGTAGAGTCCACAGGTGAATCTGTAGAATCCACAACGCTATAGTTACAAGAAAAGAAAATGTATTACAAGAAGCGCTCACAGCCTAGTTGTACTAGCCGTTCTTAATCGATTGGCAAAGTTAAGCAACAACGGCCGCGGTCAGTCCATGGATGGGTGACCGCTAGTGGCAATAATATCTGAGCGCTTTCGTGCTTCGGAAGGCACGTTAAACCGTTGGTCCCGGTTGTTGTTGATTAATAACAATCGTTAAGCCATGTCAGAGACCCTTTGGGTGGCCTAAAAACTCTGACACCAGGGGTGGCCACTACCTCATACGATTACCTACCTACAAGAAAATGTAATTTCCCACCTTCTAATTGGTTGTTTCTGGTAGGAAATTGCTGTGACAGTTTTCTTTCCTGTAGCACGGGCAGGCAATAAAGCGATGTGCGGTTACCCCACATGACCTGCCTGTCTCTACCGGTCGCGCTTCCTGTAATTAAACTACACTCGGTGATGATTTTATAGTTACGCATTTCTCTCTTTGTTCGCCTACACTGCTATAGGAATGTACCGAAGCTTGAATCAAGTTACCCACGCTCTACTATTGAATGCGTTGGTTGCGGCAGTATGACAGAAATTGAGAGCCTGCTCGTTGGCGTTTTCCTGATTCATTGTACGCAAGATCGATCGCGCTTTTCATGAGCCATTTACTGATGGTATTTTGTAGGACAAACTTAGATTGGGCACGCCACTTTTATCAATCCTCCACCAGGGCATCAAGTCAGTAATGCAATGGTGCTTCGATAGGCTCCCAGTTGTAGCCTTCAATTACGATTTACCAAAACTTTCTAGTACAATAATGTTTTTCTAGTACCATAGAGAATATTAATATATATATAAGAATATTCTAGAGGATTAGTTCGCTGGTTGTAGGAGAAAATCGAGGCAAACCCGGTTTTGTCCTTCTACTGGGAACCTATAGACACGCCATAGCATTACAGACTTAATTGAACTAAGCACCCGTTTTACCCACGGTTATCCTCACAATGTTTATCTTAGTTTCACAAACGTACGTAAGTACCTAAAGATTTTATAAATGTAAGAAATATCCGGCCTTGTGCAAACAAGCCATCAATAACCTTCTGTTATCCTCCGATGTTGTGTCTATTACAGCCCCTCTACCCTTGACGCATTTTTCCAATACGGCCGCAATATGGCGCATTTTACAAAATTTAATATTTTACAAATTAAGACGCATTTTGTGTTTTTATTGAATAAAACAGCCTTACCTTTGTATAAAGATTACAAAGTATTTAATATCAAAGCATTACTATGCGAATTCAAAGAGAAATTAATTTTAAAACTTTTTCAATTTGATCGCAATAGCGTCGAGGGTAACCCCCCAGGTCAAAGTACCTACCTGTACAGTTTACAGCTGCACATTTACGAGTCTATAGATGTATTTACCTAATGTGGCATAAAATTACACCTCAAGCCGCGTAGTTTGTTTAATAATAACGGCATTGTGTGGCGTGCGCGTGCGGCGCATCGCATGATCATAATTTCTATTTAAAAAAGTCTAATACTATCTATTTGTTTATTGATTGGCTAGCTCATCTTGATTGGAAAATTGTGGCCGAAGTTTCTTTTTGGCCAAGCAATAGGTACTGCAAATCTGCACAGATATTGTCTTTTGTTCTGTGGTGCAGGCTTGAACTTAAATAAGTCCAAGGGTGCAGGATTCATTGTTTAGATAACTACTAAATTAAAATAAACCCCGACATTTAAATTTCAAATTAGGCCATTCTATAAACGGATGAACCGATTTTGACAAAACATGTCTAAGAACCATCGCTATAAATCCGCCTAAGCCCCGTCCGTTTAAGAGCTATGGTGGCATAGTCAAACACACACACAGACAGACAAACACACACACACATAGCTGTCCAACTTACAACACCTCTCTTTTTGGACCAATACAGCACCAAGACGCTGAGCGGTCTACATTAAAGCGTATCTCTTTTCGCAGGATAATGGAACAGAAATGCTGCCGCGCACTCACTTCGGCACATTCTACGACGGCGAGGCATACCTCGTGTACTCGGCCTCGTTGCCAGGCCAACCTGCTGGTCCTGACGTTATTGTGAGTACCTATCATATACCTTGACCGAGGGAAACTCACTAAACCGTCGACCTGTGCCCTTATTCTGTAAAAAAATCCGCACAGTTGCTAGTACTCAAAACAAGCACACTATCTGCTGATTTCTGAATTGAGAAATTCACTAAGCAAATACGTAAGTATCGTCCTGTCTCTGCATATTTCTCGCAAAAGAGCGTGACAGGACGATACTTAAGTATTTGCTTAGTAAATTTCTAAATTCAGAAACCGGGCCTAAATCAGTTATAGAATTGTAGAATTTGAGAATACCATTTCCAGTATTGTCCAGTGGGAAGCTTGAGCACCTGAATGAATACCTCTCGACATAGGTAGAAAGTGCGCTGGTGGTTTTGGTCTAAGGAAAAATATTACCGGCAGCCATATTGGAACGCCATTTTGAATGTAGATTAATGGCCATCTTAGTATTTACTTTTCGGTGTTATACTTAGTACTGCATATCTATCTGTCTATCCAGCCCGTGAATGACACTCACTGTTGCGCATTGGCCAACCTACCCGGTCCCTTGAAAGCCTATTTTATTTATGATCTAACTTCTTTCCTTTCCAGCGTCGCGAGATAAAGGAATGCAACAGCGGCGCGTGCGCCGAGCGCCACATCCACGCGTGGGGCGGGGAGCGCGCCGGCGCGCTAGCGCTGCGGAGGGGCGCGCAGTTGGCAGCGCTGCTCGGGACCAAGGTGGTCATGCACCGAGAGGCGGCGGGGAAGGAGTCGCCGAGACTGCTCTCCTACTTCAGAGATGGCATCAGGTTTGTCTGTGTAAATATTCATTGGCCAAAAGTGGCTTCCGGCCGCGTGCCATTTTTCTTTCTTCGCGCCGTTTCTTCAAATTGTCTGTTTTATTTTCGGTGTTGGTCCTACACAATATTTGAGATGGACAACAATCTAACGGGTATATCTTGTTGTTTAAAAAACTCTGGTCTTGATGTGGACTATAGGAGTAAGTCATGTGTTCGTGCTTTGCGTCCACTTTGCGTCACATCCACACGAAACGAAACATGATAAAATAGTTTTGACTTACCTATACCATCCACTTAGTTTAGTCAGCCTAGTCCACATTGAAGATAAAGCCCAATTCATTCTATTTCCAGAGTTCTTAAAAACATCGACTCTTATTTTCCTCAGGATCCTCCGCAGCACAACAAACTCGGTGAACAGCAGCGGGGTCCGTCTGTACCGCGTGCGCGGGCGCCGCCCCGTGCTAGCCCAGCTGGAGCCGGTGTCGTGGGCGCAGCTGGCGGCCGACGGGGTCTTCGTGCTAGACGCGCCGCAGCTGCTCGTGCTCTGGCTCGGCAGGGCCGCCAACTTGGTCGAGAAGATCTTTGGGGCAAAGGTAACGATATCCCTAGGGAGTCCTACGCCCAATTTTTACACGAGCGATCAAATGTAACAGGTAATTAAACGAAGATTTATTCAAAATAGCGGCGCGTGGTAGGCTGAAATAAGTTTGACATCAGATTAACATATGTTACATATTTGTTCGCTCTTGCAGAAATACCGATAAATAGGTTTCACACATTCTATCCTCGTTTCAAATCCAAATACACGAATCCGATACACGAAGTCAAACTTACAATCATCATCATGATGATCTTTCTTCTTGACGTATTGAGTGTAGGGTCATTTCCCATTTGTGCCAGTGGCGGATCCAGGATTTTGGTTTGGGGGGGCTTGAGCCCCTTAGCCCCCTCCCCCCCCCCTAAATCCGCTATTGTCTAGTGCAAACGTTGCTATAAATTTCAGAATTACAACGTGGGGGCAACCAGTTCGCAAGGCTAATGTACGCAAGGCTGACGTACGCACCTGACTAGAATTTAGGCTTCTGCACTTTAAAGCGGAGCTGTGTCATATGTATGAATACATATTATTATCTCCTTTCGTCTCGTCTCTGATTCCTGGCCTTAAAAAAATACCTACCACGTTCCAGATAGCCTACCGCATGGCTCGCGGTGCAGACAAGGGTATGACGTCGCGCCGCATCGCGATAGCACACGATGGATACGAGCAAACCCTTCCGCCAGCCGACCGCTCATTGTTGGATGCTCTGCTAGAACTACGCAACCGATCCGGTAACAAATATTTCTACCTTTCCAACTCACGAATGAGGAATGAGGATGGCCACTATGCCTATGCATCTTCCCTGTTATGTTAACCTCCGCGGCCCCTTGCTTAGCTAAAGTGGAGATGGGCGAGACTTTTGCTCAGGCGGGCTGACATCATCATCACCCACTGCTGAGTAAAGGCCTCTTAAGAGGGCGCTAGAGCACCATTTTCCCATACAAACGTAGTTCAGGTTTAATTTCTAAACTACAGGCTGGATTTTGCTGAAACTTGGTTTATCAGTAGATAACCGTTTACGAAATACAAAATGTGCAGTGCTTACGAAAGTTTAAGTGTAAAAATTATCAGTAGATGACCAATACGGAGGTTTGCAAATAGTTTTTATAATAAAAAACATAGCCTGAAAGAAATTAGAGCGATGCGTTTTTCGCGCCGAAAAAGGGGTTACCTTCAGCTGTTGTTTACTTACATTATTACACTGTCTATTGGAGTCTAACTGTCTTGAAAACATCAATAATGTACTTGACAAAAAAATTTTTTTTTTTAAATAGCTAATAAAATTTAGAAATGGCAGCTGAACTACGAAAAAAATTGGGAAAATAGATTTATTACATTACAACTACATAATCGCGAAAGGACACGAACACACGTAGACTCATACAGCCTAGATATTCCATTATTAAATAAAAAGCTGTAAGAAAATTAATTTACTGCGTTATTAATCGAGTTTACAATTTAATTTTGTTCAGTGACCAACTAAAGTATTAATAGTATCCTTTTTGTATTTCGTAAACGGTTAAACATACCATGTATTTATGTCGGTATAGTCGACTAGTTTCGGTTCTCATTCGGAGACCTTAATCACGGAGTTGAGACAGTCCTCGCGACGCCGTGGCCAGACTGTGCGCTACCGCGCCGACTGTTTCGGATAATAGTATCCTTTTTAAACGGTTTTATTTAGCTCACCCCGTTTGTTTTATTTATTCTTGGGTCTTTAGTAATTCAAATTTCACCCTCTTCCTGTCAACCGATTAATCTGAAATTTTGTATACACTTTGGATTTTGGTGACAATACAATTATGTTTATTCATTATCATTATAAATTCAAGATGGCCGCCGCTACAAAATGGCGCATAATTTATGTTTTATTAATCCCATCAATATGGGTATCAAATGAAAGGACTCAACAAGCAGAATACAATATACTATAAAAAAATTAAATCCAAGATGGCGGCCGCTACAAAATGGCGGATAACGTAGGTTTTATCAATCCCATCAATATGGGTATCAAATGAAAGGGCTCAACAAGCAGAATACAATATACTACAAAAAATTTAAATACAAGATGGCGGCCGCTACAAAATGGCGGATAACGTAGGTTTTATCAATCCCATCAATATGGGTATCAAATGAAAGGGCTCAACAAGCAGAATACAATATACTATAAAAAAATGAAATACAAGATGGCGGCCGCTACAAAATGGCGGATAACGTAGGTTTTATCGATCCCATCAATATGGGTATCAAATGAAAGTGCTCAACCATTATAATACAATGTACTATATATGAATTAAACAGAATGCGAAATAAAAACTAAAAAGTAGAAAAAAAAAATAGGTAAAAAAACTTTTTAAGTTAAACGGTTTTATGTTAAACATACATTGCAATGTTTAAGATAAATGTACTAAAAACCAAAAAATAATAAAATAGATACAGTCGTGGGAATTATAAACATATGCATAGACTAGACTAAAATAAAACCGTGGGGCACGTCAACTGCCTAATTATAGTGTAACATTACAAAACAAACATTTTAATCAACGATTGTAGACAATTGACGTGCCCCACGGTTTTATTTTAGTCTAGTCTATGCATATGTTTATAATTCCCACGACTGTATCTATTTTATTATTTTTTGGTTTTTAGTACATTTATCTTAAACATTGCAATGTATGTTTAACATAAAACCGTTTAACTTAAAAAGTTTTTTTACCTATTTTTTTCTATTTCCCAGTGCGCCCGGCAGCCCCGCCCACCGATCCACCCAGACCGGCTCGGTTGTACCGCGCCACTCAGCCGCCGCGGAACGGTCTGGTGCAGACCACCCACAGACCAGCGGCCAGGCTCGAAGAAATCAAACGGGCGCCGCTCTTCAGGGAAGATCTGGCTGACGATGTGAGTAAATTCTCCAATAGTATTTGTACACAAGAGAAAAAATGGTTCGCGTCTTCCGATGAGTCGGACCTAACATGCCTTCAACTATGTGGTCGTAGCCAAAGGGGTGTTTTATCACATTACTTGGCTCCAAATCTATCTGTGAAAAAGCACCTAACATTAGTTCAAACTGTTCTTGAGTTCAACAACTCTCACAAGTATGAGAGATCTGGGGCTTAAGTCTGTAACGCAATGGCGTCCCAGGAGAAGGACAAAACAGGGGTTTCCTCGTTTTTCTCGCACAACCAGCGAACTAATCCTCTAGAACTAGAATTAGAATCAGAATATTATTTGAACAAGAAAATTAAAATAACCGACAGCATTAATAAATCAGCTCATCGAGGCACCATAGCGTTACAGACTCAGACCCCTGATTTTCACCATTTGTAACTAACAACATTACTATAAATATCATGACCAAACCCGTATTTTTTCTCGCAGGGCGTGTACATAGTGGACGCGGGAACCCGCGGTGTTTGGGCGTGGATCGGCCACAACGCGTCCTCGGCCGGCTGCCGCGGCGCACTAGCGGCCGCCCGCGGCCTCGCCCGCGCACGACGCCACGCCGGGCCCGTCTCAGCCACGCCAGCCGGAAGGGAGCCGCTGGAGTTTGCAGCTCTCTTTAGCAACTGGAAATGGTGTGATGCAAGACGGGATGGAAGATTGAGGGCTGCCCGGTCGGCCACCACGAGGCTGGATGCCGTCAGTCTAGCGTCCAATGCTTGGCTCGCTGCTGAGGTAAGTCACGTGACGTCAAGCCTCGGACAGGGAGCCACTGGAGTTTGTGGCTTTGTGGCTCTCTTTAGCAACTAGAAATGATATGATGCGAGACGGGATGGAAGATTGAGGGCTGCACAGTCGGCCACTAGGAGGCTGGATGCCGTTAGTGTAGCGTCCAATGCTTGGCTCGCTGCTGAGGTAAGTCATTTATCAGGACTAGGGTAGGGCCCCGAGAGCTTGCAGCTCTCTTTAACAACTGGAAATGGTGTGATGCAAGACGGGATGGAAGATTGAGGGCTGCTCGGTCGGCCACTAAGAGGTTGGATGCCGTCAGTCTAGCGTCCAATGCGTGGCTCGCTGCTGAGGTAATTCACTTGAACAAAAGATTGGCTTAATTAGGTCCAGGGTAGGGCTCCGCTCTGGAAATGGTATGATGCGAGAAGGGATAGAAGATTGAGGGCTACTAGGTCGGTGCGTCCAATGCTTGGCTGGCTGCTGAGATAAGTTACATGAACCATAATTATTGCCTAAGTCATGTCGGGTTTCAGGCAGGGAACGAAACTATGTCAGAAAACAATGTATCCAGTTTGTTTCGTGGTTTAATCAATGTATCGACTAAGAGAGTTCTGTTTTCGCCATTGTACCAATCAGACTAAGCTTTAGGACCAATACCAGATAAATAAATAGGTTAATCTGTAAGAGTATTAACATTTTCCCGTACCTTCTCAGACGCAGCTCCCAGACGACGGTTCGGGCGCGCTGCGCGTGTGGCGCGTCCGCCGCGACGCGCCGCCCGTCGAAGTGCCGCATCCACAGGCCGCAGTGTTCTACGACCGCGACTGCTTCATAGCTCTGTACACCTACCACGCGCCCACCGGCGATCACCCCATACTCTACTACTGGATGGTAAGCTCTCTCATAGGCTAACTAGTACAAGAACAGAAGTGCCGCATCCAAAGGCCGCAGTGTTCTACGACCGAGACTGCTTCATAGCTCTGTCTGTACACCTACGATGAGAAACATAATTTTGCTGACAAGAAAATACTGACAAGACAAGACTGACAAGACCGACAAGACAAGACTGACAAGACAAGACTGACGAGGCAAAACTGACGAGACAAGACTAACAAGACAAGACTGACAAGAATAGACTGACAAGAGGGGCGCAGCGCCCGCAGCACCGAATACACGAAAATTCTAATCATTGGTAGATTTACTGTTCTACTACTACTCTGCTACTAAAATCAAAACAATCTTCAAATCATTTGTTGTTCCAGGGTGGCTCTTCGCCAAATGATTTGAGGAATTTGGGCGCCAAAGAAGCCAAAGACCTCTACGTGAAATTGGGGCGTCTTCCTGTCCAGGTAATCTAGTGAAAGAAAACAACAAATACTAATAAAAATGTAGGCTAATCAATAATCGGTATTCTGTTTTCAGGCGTGGGTGTATCAAGGAAAGGAACCGGCACACTTCCTGCAAATCTTTAAAGGTCGGATGATCACTTATGTTGGCACCGCTACCGATTACGATCGTAAGTTTTCTATGAACCAAAATAATATTTATAGCTTCTAATCTTCTTCGGACCATTCGCACTACTCGCCACCAATTCGTCAGCCAAACTTTGCCCTCAGAATTAAATCTGTTTTTTTTTGCCTAAATATTGTATTGATGAGTCGAAAGACCCCTCTACGTTCGTATCTTCGTTACGTACAGTCACCTTGCGATCAGCTGCCGCGCTTTCGCCCATTCAAACTGAAAACGAAATAACAGTTTTGCTACCCCTAACGAAATAACAGTTTTGCTACCCCTAAATATTTTCCGATTTCTTTGATTTTGGTGTGAATCGTTTTTGAGCTTTTTCCTTTTTTTTTTAGATTTAATCTTTCACCAAAATCAATTAAATCGCATAATACTCGCAGCCAAGTTGTCTTAAAACCACTCGAATGAATATGATTGTATCTTCGTGGTTTGTTCCAGCGAGCGGGCGCCGCGTGGCCGGCCCGTCCCGCGCCTTGATCCGCGTCTCGGGCCAATACGCCCGCGAGGCGCGCGGCGTGGAGGTCCGCGGTGACGTCACGGCCACCGGCGGGCGCGGCTCGTGCTACGTGGTGCGAGAGGGCGCTCGCGTCTGGGTCTGGTGCGCCGCCACCGCCACCGGCGACGAGCGCGAGGTGGCCAAGAACATGGCCGCCGCAGAGCACACGCTGGTCATGCAAGGTATGACGTCACCAACACCGGGTCTGGGTCTGGTGCGCCGCCACCGCCACCGGTGACGAGCGCGAGGTGGCCAAGAACATAACAAGAAGACCAAATTTTAACCTAAACAAAATATGCGAACTTTCAGTTGTAATGATGCTGTAGCACCTCGTTTTTCTCCATTTTCGAGAACACGTTCCGACACAAAGCAAACAAATGACTACATTCAGAAAAAAACAAAAGAGAATCGAAGATTTTTTTCTTTATTAATAATACAAATAATGTATCTGAGCTATGCCTGCCAGTATTTTTTTTTTTCTTACCAAGGAGTATGTCGTACTCACTACTTTTTGTCTCCCCTCGTATGAGTGAAGACGCCAGGGCCTAAGTAGTTATTATTAAGTACATATGTTATGTTACATTGGCCACTGTTTCCGTGTGATATTTGTTGTTTTTATTCTTTTGGTAACCTTGTTATTATTATATTAGACTATCGTTAATTAAGGGTGAGGGTGTGATGTATGACGTAGGTAGTTTATATTATCTTTTTGGCCTTATGTGAAGGTAGGTATAATTCTTTCTCTTGCAATAAATTGTGTGTCAAGAACGGACGTATTTTACTTAGCTCCTACGAAAGTAACTAGATCTAGACTAGGTTGTTGCAGTGCACCTTCAGACTTATCACTTACTAACAAAAAGCACTCTATTCCAGGCAAAGAGAAGGACGACTTCTGGACGGCGCTAGGCGAGCGGCGGCGCTGGCTGGTGGCCGCGCCGCTACAGGAAGTTGAAAAGCCGCTTCCACCGCGTCTCTTCTACGTGTCGCTCGGGATCCCGGGCCAGTATTCCTGTGAGTTTAAACTTTATTGTCTTCTTCAACCCATAGCCACTAGATCTGCAGGAAGTTCTCTTCCAATATACTCATTTTTGGGTCTTGGGCTTTTGTCATCCACTATTTTCCTGCCACTTTGGCCAGATCACCACATTTTATATGTCCTGGGTTTCCATTCCAGTACCTACCTTTAAACTTTGTACAACCAGCGAGTTATTGAAATGTTTGCATTTCCACAAGGTTTGCATAAGGAATTGAACTTGAGATACCCTTTCAACTTGGTCTATGGCGCCGTCTGTTGATGAAATTTCCTTTGTCACATGGTTGTCCTACCATTTCTGGTTCTGTAGTTTCACTGTTTTTGAAACATTTTCCTGTTGGTAACCCTAAGGTCAGTCAGACGACGCAAACCAAATGGGAGGTTTGCGTCGTCTGACTGACCGGCCGAAGAGAACTATTTGCCTATTGATTCGATGAAAAAAATCACATGGATTTTGTTTTCCTCTGTTGCAGTCGAAGAGATAATCTCGTTCAGCCAGTACGAGCTCGCGCCGGAGATGGCGGCGGTCCTGGACGCTCACATCGCTGTCTACGTGTGGCTCGGGACACACTGCTGCACCAGGGTCAAGGACGACGCGGCGCGCGTGGCTGCCTCGTACCTTGCTGCTGGTAACTACTTATATCAACGCATTGACTGCCGGACGTTTCTGCACGGGCGCCTTACTATCCTCCAGTGCCTCATGAGTTCATGACGCAATAGTGCGCATAGGTATCACTTCGAACAGTGCCTGGGGCCTGGGCCTCGTATGCGCGTCACAATTTTCTCGCGAGTGTACACAAGACGCGACGCTTAAACGCTAGCACTCTAGTCGGTTACGTTACGGGCAACTTTACAATGTCCGTGATAACGTGGGCCTAATCCAATGAGACACCTCTGCTTCATTAAGGCATACCTATGGTTAGACATGTTATTCGTATCTTACTCAAGTAAACCTTCATGTTCTCAGACCCAGCGGCGCGCGACCCCGAGACACCAATCATCGTGCTGAGCCAAGGTCGGGAGCCACCAAACTTCACCGGCTTCTTCCCACACTGGAAACAGTCTATGTGGAAGGTAAATATTGGCGTTAAGACTTTAAAAAAACTGAGTCACGTCTAAACAGTACGGTTCGCAAGCGTAGCAAGTTGGACTACATCGACATTTAACAGCACGGTAAATGATTATCGTATCTTGCAGTTATCGCGGTAGCACGTATTGCAAGCGGTTACCGCTGTGTTTAACGCATTGGCTGCCGGCCGTTTTTGCAAGGGTGCTTTATTTTATACTATCTTCTAATGCCTCACGCACGGCACAATAGTGCGCTTAGATATCTCTTCGGACAGTGCCTGCGTCAAGTATACGCGCCATTTGGGCCTTTGGGCGCGTAATTCGCCTTTCCTAATCTGTTTCCGTGGCATAGAAAGTTGCATCTTGAAAATTAATGAAATGAAAATTATTTGACAGTGATAAATTAACTTTTGCTTACTACGTTAACAAGTAAAAATTTAATAATCGTATCTCGTTTCCACCCATCTAGCAGAATAAGTCTCGTTAAGGGTAGACGATAGCAACGGGGCGGGAAATTCAAATTTTTTACAGTTTTTTACATTTTGTAGCTAAACTGAGCTATTTTTGTTCAGCGATTTTTCGTTCGCGGCAATAAAACAGTATTATTTTCATTATTGTAAACAACAGAACAACAATAATTCAGCCGATTATGTATTCTGGTCTACGACAAGTTTTTTGGGCAATACCACTGCTTCGTAGACCAGAACACATAATCGGCAGAATTATTGTTGTTCTCTTGTTTACAATAATGAAAAGAATACGGTTTTATTCTCGCGAACGAAAAATGGCTGAACAAAAATAGTTCAGTTTAGCTACAAAATGTAAAAATATGTGAAAATTTTGAATTTCCCGCCACCTTGCTATCGTCCACCCTTAATAACCTCTTCATCCTTCCATTACAGGGCCACAAAACGTTCGCTGCAATAGTGAGCGCCCTCGAGGGCAAGGCGATAGTACAGGGCGGCAACGTCGCGGCGCAGAACGGCAACAACGCGAACCGCTTCGACCAACACGAGAAGTATCCGCTGGCGCTGCTGAGGGGCGCTCGCGATCAGCTGCCGCCCCCAGTCGACCCGCGAGCCAAGGAGGTTAGAAACCAGTTTTTTTCACCTTTGGAGACCCGCCAACGCAAAAGAGTTCGGCTGGCCTATTCGATGAATATCTTTAAAACTTTTAAAATGTAATGCTGTTAAAACATTGACTGCCTGCCCGTTTTTGCACGGGTGTCGAATTTTGTACTGTCTTTCAGTACCTCAGGACGCAATAGTGCGCCTAGGTTTCATTTAGAACAGTGCCAGGTTCACGTATGCGCGTCACAATTTTCTCGCGAATGTTACGACGGGTGATTTAGCAGTGCCTTCGAGCGATTGTGTGCGTTCCCGGTAGATTAACGTTTATGAGGGGCAATACAAATTTGGAAGGTGTACAATGGGTAACCCGCCAAATCAGTTGAATTCGAAAACAATGACGCACAGTCAAGTTGAAACTGTTGAAAGGCACCTACCGCGCGTGTGGTCTGGTCTGTTAACTACGACTAATTGCATGTAAGCACCGAACTAAATCCCATAGAATCCGCATTACGTATAAAATCACAATAAAAACTTGTCCCCACAGAAACAAATGATATCAGCAATAGAACAATACGAAACATCATTTCGACCTTAAGTCTAATATTCGAATGTCAACCTTATTGCATTAGTGTACAGTTTTACTTTAATCGCATAGAATACGAGCAAATAAGCTCCCAAAGGCAGTTTGGGCATCTATTTTTCCAGACACATTTCAGAGTTCTATGTTGTATCTTATCTAGGTTTATCCTTGATCGAAGCATGAAAGGTACTCGGCGAATGTCTCGATGACGCGTTAAATGGCAGGAAAATTCGACATTTGAAAACGAGGGTGGATATTTAGCGAATAAGCTACTGTTCTTATTTACCGTGTACCTACTAATCAAGGCAAGATTTGCCTGACACCAGTATTTTATACAACATCTGTTCCATTTCGTAGCAGCTAGTGCCTGTCTTATTGTCCAGCTGACCATTGTATTTTTTTCTTTTTTCCAGCTGTACCTCACACACGATGACTTCGTCTCGACGTTCGGTATGGCGTACAGCGAGTTCCGAGGCCTGCCGGCTTGGAAGCAGAAGGACTTGAAAAAAGCCGCCGGCCTCTTCTGAAAGCCGTGCACCGCTAGATGGCGCTGTATCTGTAAAGAGTAGACAACAGAATAGAAAACGGAAGTAGTGGTCATCCAAAGGCAATACCGCGAGCTAGAAGGGAAACTTTATCCAAAAACTAAGGAAAAACTTCCTGTTCTGCAAGCACTATAATTGCATGATTGTGGAAACAATGAAACAGGAAAAAGTTACTTACGAAATTAATACATTCTGTCTCACTTAAAGTTCAATAGAGTTAAAAAAGCTTTCGATGGATGTCTTAGATAGGCAATCGCTGAACTGCTGGATGATTGAACTGTTTAAATGTAAGTGAATGAAATCAGTATTTTATAGCCCTTGATGTTTTGTAGTAAGTCTTGTTATATCTTCTTAGGTTTAGATGCAATGGATGCAATTAATTTATTATTTGATATTTTATTTTTAAACTTCTTGGTTTGTACCTTTGTTTAGCACAAGTTGTTGTTAGTGTTTCATGCCTCTGTAGGTTTTGCACTCACGTTATTAATGTTATTTTGCCTATTGTTACGACTTTGAAAATGTTAACCACTTTGTTATTGAATTTTATGCAATAAATTGTATTCATCTATGAAATCTTTTTCTAAAAAAAAGGTCCTGGTTTTTTTTTTTTACTGGCGAAAATCAAACAAGTATTTAATTAAAATGTTATTTTTCACAAATGTAGCACTTAAAAGATAGGCATTAATTTTACGATAAAATTAATAATCTTTACAATATACAAAATCCTTAAAAAAATCCATAAAATATTGGTTTATTTCAAAACATATGTACATTATAACTATTGATACATATAACACAGTAAACCTACATGATATGGGAGTGGGCCGTAGCTAAGGCACGTGATTGTGTTAGTATTGCATGACACGTGTCTGCATGTGTGTGTGTACGTAACGCGCAGGCGCGACTACAATGACTCAATTCCTTACCACATAATATTATTATGTATGAAATAATAGATTCATTCAATTTTATAATATTAACAAAAGCATACCCACTAACTATCTAATGCCAAATCAACTATATACGCGACAAGGCATTTGAGAAAAAAACTTTACATATAATTATTATGAGAAGCTAAGTTAGGAACTTAAAATTTTAGCTTGATAAATAACGTTTAAAGACATGTTATGAGACAATAATAAATAATTTACATACACACGATTTTACATGGTTTATTATGTTGTAGTGTTTGTTAGCAATCAGAGAGCACTTACGCCTCTCGGTTGTAGACAAGCGCACGCGCAAGTACTCCGCTCATGACAAGTCAAAAAATCAATAATGCATAGGAGTAAGTATTACATTAGCTAGACCCCAAAATTCTTAACAGGTGAACGGAATATGATTTCAAATAAAAAAAAGTAAAGTAAGATACAAATCGAACCTTCAATTAAGATTTTTCAAAATATCTTTGGCAAACATACCATTTTCAAACATTAATTATAGTTTCGCGATGGAATGAAAAATATAATAATGAATTCATTAAAAAAATAAACACGTAGCTGCCGTATAAATATAATTTCAAAATGCATCTCAAAAATAAGCATAGAGCTACGAATTACAATTTTCCCATAACTTAAGTACGTAAAGTTGAATTTATAACATAATACACAGCTGATCAGAGATTGTATGGACTTATTACTACAAATAGAAGCAAATAACTGGATAAGCGACAGAATTGAACTCGAGTCAATATTTAAAAAAAAAACTACTACTCTAAAACAAAATCAACATTTAGCTTTCGTTGGAGGAATGTAAACAGTGTTCATGGAGCAATATAAAACAGGGCGTATAACTTTTATAACAAGAAAACTACAAATAACAACAAAGCTGGAGGCGGCCCAACCCATTAGCACCACGGATGTTAACGTAGACCCTTCAATATCACAGCTATCTATAGCTCAGCGTATACGGACCCCCCGCCTCCCCAACCGGTCCCTTCTCACTAACTGCCACAACACGACTCCGACCGTTCACCGAGCGCATTGTGTGGCTACTGGCTGAACTAAACAAACAAACAATACAATGTTCTCGCAATAACTCATATTTTGTACTTTTCTAATCACATCAAAATAGGATGCATTAATTACTAACCCTCGTATTCATGGAAAAAAAAAAGAAACTTGTCGAAACGACAACACAGTCATCTGGACAAAACATAATCCTGTGTAAAATTAACACTAGCTTATTAGGCCATCTATGAATACGAAGGTACAACTGTAAGTACATTTTATAAATTAGGAATTTCTGTCTGGCATTGATTCGGTTGACTGTTCAGCATTGTTTTTGGCACAGTATTTATCATGATTAATGTTATTTTTATGAAAATCACTCCAGTTTCACGTCCAATATTCTACGGAGGCTGATTACAAAATCTAATCGTATAGGTCCAAGGCTTACATGTACTGTTAAAAATTGGTGTATTCAAAGGAAGCTCTTCGTAAGGTACCCCTAGTGTTTTTTAAGTAATAACGCGGTTAGTTTAGTAAAGACGTTGATATTTTGAGCAACTAATAGACCTTTGGAGGTCCTCTAAATTTGTTTATGGCACCGTATTCGATTTATTGCAAATGAGCAAAAATTGGTCGACTAATGTATTAAGTTGATTAGGGTTTATGTAAGAATCCTTATAATTTTCTACCTATACGTATAGTGCCTTGTACAAAAAGTCGTGTTAATCAGTGCATTTCTCTAAATACCCTTTAACATTGAAAACTTTTTTTCTACATAAAGAATTTTAAATTCGACCAAGTGCGTTTTATTTGTATTGAACTACCAGAATGCTACTAGATATTTCAATAAGTTTCATTAAACACAAGTGCATTGGGGTATTGTAGTTTAAAGAGTGTTACTATGTCGAGTAACCTTGACACAAGTAGAGTTAAGCTTCGCCAGGTGCGTTTTCATACCTTTGTACGTTTTTATCTAACGTGTTTGTACATTATGTAGGTAACTAAAGTTAGGCTTTTCATAAAATCAAAAACAATGGTTTCAAAATAAAAAGCTAATTCAAGTACAAAAATAAACAGGATTCATTCGAGGTACAGACACAATATTTTTGATCTACAGTCACTTTTATAACTTTCAATGTGGATAGGACATCGCAGCATTTTGTGTTCTTATTCTTTTATCTGTCAATGCGCCCTCAACCTAAAGCGACCGCTGCCTAAATTATATAGTTATTTAAGCTAACAAAACGCGCGTTTTTATGATAATATACAAAACAAGCCAAAATACAAAGATCATTAATTAATATCAACACAAAAATAATGTAACTATTTAGTATTTACACGATTCAAATCCTATCAAAACATGATAATAAAGAACGTTATTGAATGAGTTAAAGACGTGTCAACTGAGATAAAACTGTTCAAATTCAAACAAGTGTTATAATAACATTACGACAAGTCTGTTCCAGCTCGGTGATAACAGCTACACCTCGTATCGTGATTCGTGCACGTTGTATATAAATAAGTGGTAAGCAGTGATATATTTTTAATACGAATAATGCAAATTGGATCATGAGCTTTTCATATGTAACATATGTATAAAGAAACTTTAAACGTTTTGTTTAAAACTAAGATTACAAGACTAGCTTATTTATTAACTGCATGACTGGAATAGACGCTGTTTTTAATTAAAGAATTATAAATATTATATTAGTACCAAATATGTATTGTATCACGTATCACGGCATTTAGGATTCGCAATAAATTACATTAGATTATAATGCTTGATTTTGACGGCTCGGCCATGTTCACATTATTGTTTTTTTTCCTATAAATCTAACCTGTATTACCATATCCAGTAAAGTAAATGCGATTAAAATGAGAATAAGAATGGTCAATAATGCACGATCGGAACGGGAAATACAGCCCGATTCCCATTTTGATCATACCACATCATAAATGGACGCCCTATTCCACGAAATAGAAACTTCTCTAGGTTACGCAAGTTGTTAGACGTGAGCAAATAAAATTGGCTTGCAACAAATATGCTTATAATTTAATATTAGTACCACAAATGTATGTATCAAATGGCAGTTCTTCCCGTTGCAATAAAAGATGCTGTCCAACTAACAAGTCTAACGGTTAGTATATCAGTGTTAATGTCACCGCTTCACACTCACAAAACAAAAAACAAAATGGCGTCCGCGCACACAAAGTGCTCTCATAATATTTTCGTGGTTCATTTAAAAAAAATGAGACCGATAACGACTAAACAAATGTAGTTAGTTAGGTCCTTGGAGAGTTAGTGTGACCCTGTAAGATTGCGCCGTCAATTCACTAGGCATAAGGTCGCGATTGGCGTGTGCGGTCGCGGGTGGCCCGTCGCGGTCACGGGCGCGGCAGTGACGCGTTGGCCGGCAGCGTGGAGCTGCGCTGTGTCGCGTTCATGTACGCCTTCAGGTTCGAGCGCATCGAGTCCCTGGAAATGAGATACGGCTGCTGAGTGAGATACGGCTGCCTTCGACACTGACTGACCCAAGCACAGCGTCGCGCCTTGAGAGAGATCTGTGTCCAGTAGTGGACCAACAAGGGCTAAAGATAGCGATGATTTTAGGGTTACCTGGGCCCAATCTTGTTATTGGTGCGCCCGGCTCATAGTCGGAATAATGGATAGGAATATTGGACACCAAAGGGCTTGGCAACAAAACGAAAGAGGTCGGCCCAGCTTGTTGGTATCAGGATGGTGGTCAGACGCGCTCCGCGTGGACTGCCTTCGTCATCGACGAAGCTTTTGTCAATACCGTGCATGAACATCACACCACTAAAGTATCGTGCTGTGAGGGAGGTTTGTGTCCATCGGGCGAATAAGAGCTGAAGAATGTATGTTACCTGGTTTCTTGATGATGCGCGGCGCGCCGGCCCCGTCTACCGTAATCCAGAGATAAGATTGGCTATTCGCCGAGGGTTTGGCAATAAAAATGAAGAGGTCGGCCAAGCACCGGGAGCTTAGTTGTCTATTTTTTTTTATCTATCGCGATCCCTTTCAAAGGTATCGGGATTGTGATCATGTTTGCGACTTTAGAATGGAATTGTCAAAGTTTTAAATCACAATCATTAACAGAACGGATGAATCAAAACGCCATATAAATTGAATTACACCGAGTGAACGATTTTGCTATTTTCTTCACTCGATATCATTCAAAATCGAGTCGCAATCCCTACCCCTATCCCAATCGCTTTCAATGATAGTATGTGTCAAATAGATGCAGTCTGAAGTTAGTCAGCACCCTTCAAATGTCAATTCGCGATAGATTCAAGTTAGAAAATGAAGGCCCTGGTTCTATTGGTAGGCCAGATTTATAGATACATACCGGGGCTCCAGCTTGTTGGTGTCGGGATGGTGCGCGGCGCGGTACCCGTAGCGCTGCACGCGCCGCGCCAGCCGCGCCACCCAGCGCCGCTGCTCGGGCGCGGCGGGCGCTAGCAGCAACAGTTCCCGCGCTCGGTCGGCGTGCAGCTTGCACGCGGCCACGCCCTCGCCTTCTGACACGTGCTCCGCGTGGATCTTCATGCGGCACACTACGGGAAGGGGAAGAGGTAAAACTTAGGACTTTTAAATATAGTACAGGGGCTTGAAGGCTCTCCCACACAGGCGCGTTTTATCGGTCGGTAATCAGTACATTTTGTATTAGGAACGTTGCGGCGTTATTACCGCAGCAGTCTGTAACTCCATGGCCATCCTTATACAAAATGTACTGAAAACAGATATCGCAATAACAAATCGACCGATAAGAACGAGCCTGTGTTAGTCTGTACAACAATGGCGTGTTGATGGCGTCCCAGTAAAAGGACAAAACCGGGGTTTCCTCATTTTTCCAACCGACAATGTGATAGTGTTTGGCTGGCTAAAATACTGTCTAAAATACCGACAAAAATACGCCACAACAAGGCGACGAACTATGTGGCATGTGGGTTAGGTGTCGCGAAATAAGTGGAGCCCAAACAACTGTCGGTAGTATCAAGATACTCGTAGGCACTTGAAAATATGCACGAATTCAGTTTAAAATCTGCCTCTATTTTCGTTGAGTTCTCAACAATCCAGTCGTCTACGCTAAGGATCGTGACCATCACTTGAAGGTGGCGGAGAGTAGGGTTCTCCATTGAGATCTATCACTGACGATGTGGATCAGCTCGTGCATGTGTTTTTGGGTGGCCTTGGTCATAATATCTGCCCATGTTCTGCTGAAACATAAATAATGTTGTTGGTACTCACGGCGACACTCGTAGGCGTGCGGCGGACGGAACATGTGCCAGAGAGGGCGGGTGCACACTTCACACGCCGTCGGGATGTGATAGGTGATGCTGACCAGGTGGTGACCCTTGTGCTGCACCGTATTGCCTGCAGGGACAAAAACATACAAGTTTATTACAATGAACAGAGAAACACGACACGGTCCGGCGTGAATCAGCCGTGGCTTTAGAGGACGAACAATCTTTATTTTTCAACACATTATTTTAAGGTTACTGTAAGAGCAGAGCATTGTGGTGGATGGATGGACATGGTCCTGGGCAAGCCTACTCCCTATAAAGGGTATTTTGCCAAATTATAACCCGTAGTGTCTACAAGTCTACACGTAGGCTTCTGGGTAGAGTATACCAAGGCTGTGAAGTTGTTCTTTGACAGTACAAGAAACTGCGCTGTTGGGGCGGTGCGGAGTAAGGCAAGGAAACTACTCCGCTTGCTCGAGCGTATTTTTTGTGTGGACCGAAATCGTTAAGGTGAGGTATGAATCGCGATTAGCACGAAGGATCATCGATATAATACTCGTAATAATTTGCGTCGCAGCGTGGCGGTTACAACGCTTTTGTTGGATTTTTTGCGAGTTTTTACTGTTTTTGTTATTTTAAATCAATATGACACATTAAGAGAAAAATCCTTCATAACAATACTAGATACAGAGTTAACCAATTGGTATTACTTCGGCTCATAGGCGCCCTGAGGGTACTGGAGAAAAATTTATACCAATGAAACTGGGAATTCGTATAAAATTATAACGTAAAGCGTTTTCAATTTGATGATATGACCAAAAAAGAGGTTTTCGAGTAGTCGGCGAAGGCGATAACTACGCATATGTTGAACTTGGCTCCCATTTTCACATTTGTGTTTTTGATGGGATCTCATTACTTTTTGTTAAGAAACAATTATTTTTCTATATTCTTTACTCACCGCCGTGGTCGTTGTTGTCCCCGGTCTGGTCGGCGGACTCGCCAGGGCGCCGCGCCTCGCCCTCGCCCGCGTACAGCAGCTGGAAGATGCGCGGGATGTCTTTGGCGTCCGCGCGGATCACGTCGCCTTGCGTCACTGAGCGGACGTGGAACACTTTGCTGAAAGAGTAGAGGGAAATCTATAGATGTGCGTTACGTGATAGAATACTATTGGCAGACTCATAAAAATATGTTTGAAAATGTTTTAAGGATTCCAAAGCCAGAAAATCCGGTGAAACGGTTTGCCATCTTTGCCATTTTGTTACTTGATACGATCCTAAATGTTTTTTTGGAACCATGGGTCCTAAATGCATAGAAGTAACCAAAACCAAGGCATATGCAAAGCAAACGTTTGCAATATTTACAATTATCTACACATGATAATCAGCTAGATCAGGCGAGTGCGACATCTCTCATCAACTTAATAAAATATTTATTACTTTTAAAACTCACCTCAAATCCAAAATCATGACTGGATCAGTGGTATTCTGCTTGTCATTCTCAGAATTATAGAATATAATTTTCTTCGAAGACACCACGACGTACTGCTTCTTCCAGCCGTGCCGGCGAATGTTCTGCTTGAAGGGGACCGAGAGCCAGCCCTCCAGGGTCTGCTCAGTCTCTCCATCCTCAGCGTCAGCGGACGACTGGGACGCGGTCTCGCTGGTCAAAGCGGCGAGCTTCTCTTTCAGCTGCTCGATCTCTACGTCTTTGCTGTCGACCTGCGGATGGAAAGTTGTTTTAGTACGAGTGGTAAAAGTTATTTTAGGACGAGTGGTAAAAGTTGTTTTAGTAAGAGGGGTAAAAGATTTTTTAAGACGAGTGGTAAAAGTTGTTTTAGGACGAGTGGTAAGAGTTGTTTTGGGATAAGTGGTAAAAGTTGTTTTTAGGGCGAACTTGTTTTAAGACGAGTGTTAAAACAGGCTGTTTTCTGCAACTCGACGTCTTTACTTGCGCCTAAGTTTTTGCGCCTCACTCCTTCAAGATGGAGAGACGTCTGGAAGACATTGGAGAAGGCAGCCTTGTTTCTCCAGACGTTGCTTTTATCCCATACGACCATTTGGTTTGTGTCTTTCCTCTGGCGCTTTACTCCTGATTTCTTGAATTTTTAACGGAAGTAAATTTTCAGGCTGCAATATAACTATTTGGTCAGCAAGAAATTGCAGCTTTTATTTCATTTGAGCAGCGAACAATTTTTTTGCCGGCAATAAAATCAAAATGATTCGCAATAAGTGGTTTGCAAAAAAATCTAATATTGACAGCAAGAAATAACATTTTGTATCAGCTTAATAATTAATTTGCTTGCGAAATAAATAAACGATAGGCAGAATAATTAATTGGTCGGCAAGATTATACAATTGGTTAGCTCAAAAATTATATCTGTAAGCTATAATATTGATGGGTCTGCAAATTAAAGTATTGGTTAGCAAATAAATTAAAATGAGCTTCATTACGTTTAGTAGATGTGCGATTTTACTGGAAAAGCGGGTTACACAAGCGGCCAATGGCATGTGGGCGTTGTCATTCGACGAATTGACACATATTTTTGGCAGTGGAAACAGAAGGTACTTGATATTTGAACCTAGAGTCACGAAAGAGAAGATGGAAAGAAGAAATAATCAAGTTTTTTTTTATTTGGCCCCATAGATTTTTGTAACTATATTTTCTTTATTGCCAAATTTAATACTCGTAAGTAACTATTTTTTTATAATCAGTACATGATACCTATTTCCTGCCTAATGCTCTTTTTTTGTAAATAAAGCATTTTGATTTAAATATACAATTCTAATATTTTTATTTACCTAGTTAACCAAATAAAATTACCGTAGGTTAGGTAGGTAATCATTCATTATTTAAATGATTTTCAATTACTTAATGCAGCACAGAAGTTGCGTACATTTGTTGTTGTAAGAACAATGTTAGTTCGCCAACCAAAAATATTTTTACAGCTTGCCAAAACTGAATTTAATGTAGCTTACAATTTGCCTTTAAATTACATTTATGGCTGAACCTATAATTAATTAGCTTTACAACCAATTTTGGAGCTGCCCAATATGACATTACTTGCTGACCATTTTTTTTATTTTTGCTGGCCACTAGTTGCCGCTCAATTAGCTATTTTTGCCAACCAAAAACATTTTAGAGCCACCCAAAACCTGAATATACTGCCGGCCGTTTAAATCATACCCATTTTTAACTACATTTCTTTTTGCTTCAGCCTAGTACATACCTCCATCGCAAGCCTCTGCCGGGTCTGCTGCTCGTCCAAGAGCTGCTGCTGCGAGTCCTGCAGGTCCCGCTGCAGCTTGGCGACGTGCTGGTCGAACTTGTCCTTCTCGCGGGTTAGCTCCTGCTGCAGCTTGCGGTAGTCCTTCTCTTTGCGCACTGAGATCTTGCTCTTGTTCTTCGTTGTAGCTGGATTCATGTCCTTTCTGTTTACGGCAGAACAAGAATAATGTAAGTAAGATGTCCCCTATAGTGGTCCCACTAGCTGAGCACATAATTTCTCTAAGAAGAGAGAGTATTTGTTTGTTTACCACGCGTACGAGTACTACGCAAAATGTTTTTATTTCATAATTCAATGCAAAAGTTCATCTAAAGACTACAGTAAATAACTAACTCGTTCTCCTCAATACTGAGTGACATGATTCCCCAGGATCTCATGCTTCACGAATCCTTATTTAGAGGGCCTTGCGGACTTATTCGAAACACCGCATTGGGGAATCTCCTGTCGTTCTATTGCCTGAAACTTAGTCTTGTCTTGTCAAAGCCTCTGGCGAACCTATCCACCGACCTGTTCATGATCTCGGCCAGCTTGTTGACGGCCTGCTGCTTGAGGATGATCTCGGAGTTGAGTTTCTTCCCGAGACGGTCCACCTCGTCCTGTAGCCGCTGCATGGTCGCCACGCGCTCCGCCAGCGCCGTGCCGCTGCGTCGGAGTTCGTCTACCTCCTAGGACAGAACAAATACTGGTTTAAGGGTGGACGATAGCAGCGTGGCGGGAAATTCAAAATTTTCAGTTTTTTACATTTTGTAGCTAAACTTAGCTATTTTTGTTCAGCGATTTTTCGTTCGCGGCAATAACATATTATTTTCATTATTGTAAACAACATAACAACAATAATTCAGCAGATTATGTGTTCTGGTCATAAACTAGTTTTTTGGGCAGTGCCACTGCTTTGTCTTACGAACCAAACGTAAAAGTGAGTATGATGTAGGGCCTTCTCGCAGAGAGAGACGAACAAGGATTAAAAATGCGCTTTGAGGTATTTGTCAAAGGGTTACTTTTGCAACCATTGTAACTAAGTATAGGGCGCCGCTTTTCTTCGTGATCGTGTTGGCACAAAACTTTTAGCCGTATTCTAAATAAAAGTGAGTAAGATAACTACTTCCCCAGAGAGAGAGATGAACAAGGTTACAAAATGCGCCTTGAACAATTTTGTCAAACGGTTGTTTTGCCACCATTGTAACTAAGCATAGGGCGCCGCTTTTCTTCGTGATCGTGTTGGCACACAACTTTAGGATTTTAAAAAGTATACCGGTTCTCTATGAACCCAGTCACATGGAGATACAGGTTCTACTGGTGCTGGGACAGGTGCTTGAGTTATTCTATCACCAACAACCCGATGATCGGACGATATCGCCAAGTCGACAAAGGGTCCGTGGTTGCATAAGACGGGAGACTGAGGAGGATGGAGCTAAGTAAGTAAATTGTTTATTTGGCACCACCTTATTCGTACAAGCTAATATTAAAATCTATAGATTCGGTAGGCACCAAAATAGCCTCCGCTCAGCATTATGTCGTAGTCGGTAGCAAGCTACCCACCACGACGGTGGGAAACGGGGAACGGGGAAATAGACTATAACCAGCAGTGGGCAAAGGTGGGCTAATTGAACGAACGAGCGATGTATGAATGTTCGTTCGACGATAACTTGAGTAAATTTAGTCGGATCGTAATGAAATTTGGTAGGCCGGTAAATGCGGCAAAGAGAATTTAAGTTCGAACATGAGCCAAATCGGTCGGGGGGTTGCTGAGATAAAGGGTCGCGAGTTCACAGTTCGGGGCGAACCACTAGTAATAATGAGTCAAGTCACCTTCCGCTGCAGGTCGATGGTAGCGCGGTGCTCGTGGTCTCTGTCCCTTAGTCCCTGAACCAGCGAGTCGCGTGCTGACAACTCCGACCGGTGCTTGGAGAGAGCGTCGCGATGTTCGAGCTCCTTCATTGTCTTCTCTTTCTCGAGCTCGGCCACTGTCTCCTCGGCTATCGACCTGTGGGCGATGGAGAGGCGATTAGAGTCGATATTAGGAGCAGTGCAAATAAGCGCAAGAGTTTAACATTTTAATACAAACATTTGCAGTGAGTTTCATCCTCTTTATCAATTCGCCTTCGCATTTTTTTCAGATAATTTACACAGCATTCCTGTAGCATTTCCGCTAGTGGCTGTAAAGCCCGATTTACGAGTGGACGCCATATCCACAAAATTTGCATATAAATGCGGTGGGCCCTTGTTGGTCCATAAGGATTACAACAACAAGTTTCCTCCAGTTACATAAAACTGAGAGGTCGTCTCTTAACTACTTTACAGCAACTGGCAAACGTAGACTCGGCTTTTGTAATGTATTTTGTATTTGGCATTTGTATACCATCTACTGCAAGCACAGAATGTCGAGTCTACGTTACGGCACCGTACATTTTTTGCGGTAAGAAAAACAATAAAGAGGAAAGTATCTTGAAATATAATGTGATTCAAAAATGCCTAATAGCGGCTCACTAAAAGTAAGATGTAGCCAGTACAAGTGTAAGTGTCCCACTAACTGGGCAAAGGCCTTCTCTCAGAGAGTTCGGGCTTTACCACCACGCATGCCCAGTGCGGATTGGCGATTTTCGCGTTGAGGGTATTATGCCTCAAATGCTCAGGTTTTCCTTCACGCGAATTAGCGAAAATCGCTCACTATTAGCGGAAAATTCAATACTATCCAATAATGATATTAACTCTCAATGCAGAGGTGAATCATATTGGGTCAACTAAATGAGAACACAGGCGTATTATTAGGACTGTAGGTCAACGCATCATTCACGAGTGTCTACGTGACAGTAATTTCTTCATCCTGTACATCCCAACGCGACGTTTTGTTTGAGTCATTATCATTTCTCGAAACTCGATGTGAACTTAGGGCAGTCATACTGAATGTCACTGGCTTTTACTATTCACATGACTAATATTAATGGGTAAGGTCGATGAACTATTAAAATAGACCTACTGGTTACTCAAGAGTTCCTTAACTAAATGGCATTTTGTTTTAAAATTCTTAGCTAGGTCGCTACGTAGAACTTGCTTGCTGCATTAAATTGTTGTTGCAATAATATTATAAGCGTTTTTCTGAAATTGGAATTTAGTTCATCACTGTTACCTTGACTAGGCTTTAGGGGACATGATTGGCCTGCATACATTTAACGAGCGCAGCAGGTGGCCTGCGTGGGCTTCTAACTACTCTACTAGGGTGATGTGTGTTGTTGGTGACTAGGTGGTTATGTCGTGTTGGTGCCTTGTCACATGCCATGACTGGGCCCTTAGCCTGTAATACAATGGTGCCAAAATGGGCTGTCAGGTGACGACTTCAATTACGATTTGCTAACGCTGTCTGTCCTTTTAATGTTTTTGTAGTACAGCAAAGAATATTTTGATTCTAATTCTAGAGGATTAGTTATCTGGTTGTAGGCGAAAAACGAGGAGAGCCCGGTTTTGTCCTTCTGCCGGGATGCCATTGACCCGCCATTGCGTTACAGGCTAAGGGCCCTGGTCATACCTGGCGATGGCCTCAGAGTCAGCCCTCGCTATGGCCAGCTGCAGCTGATGCATGAGTCCGCCCCGCTCCTGCTCGGTGTCTCGGGCAGCCCGGGTGTGCTCCTCGACCTGCGCGCGCAACTCTGCTGCCTGCGTGCGGTACACGTGGCTGAAATGCTGCTCGCTCTCGAGTTGCTCGCGGAGCTCCTCGCTCTGTGGGCAGAAAGTTCATTGTTATTGATTTAAAAAAAAAATATAAGATGTAGCCTGTACAATTGTACATGTCCCACTAGCTAGGCAAAGGCCTTCTCTCAGAGAGAGAGTTAGAGCTTAATCACCACGCGTGCTCAATGCGGGTTGGCGATTTTTGCGTTGAGGGTATAATGCCTCATACGCTCTACTTGCGTTGATGCTTCTATTGATTTTACTAGAATAATTTGTGGATGGACCTACAACCCGCGACACTTAGACCCACTGGGCATCTTTTGTTCCATCCCTATGGGGATTCCTCCTAAGCGCATGTAAAGAGCGATGTCATAAGCTTCTGAACGTCACCGAACGAACCTATATTCTTTAGGTCGAAGATATATTATGTATTGTCCCCAGAAGACTTGTTACGCATGAAAGGTCACCTCTTTATATTCTTCAAAAACGAGTCACTTTCAAGTGACAGCTCTATGTATTTATCTAGCCCATGAGTATAGTCCACTGCTGGACAATGGACATAGTTGGGCCTCTTCCTTTTCACGCCAACCAGAAAAGAAGCAAATTCTGTCCATTGTATTCCAGCTGTCTTCACAATATCGTCGGCCCATTGAGCTTTTGATCTGCCAACTTCCGACCCATTTATTTGCTAGCTCGTGTCAAATAAAATAAATGCGGTCTGTCCGACGTTCGTTAACATCTTTTAAATGTAAAATTGAATTAGGTCGAGGTTAGACCTTGGACCTATAATAGGTCCAAGAGTTAGAGACCCATGAGTAAGTTGCAAAGCTTCATATTAGTCACGATTTCCGTATAAAAATTTCAACTATTGTCATCATTTGGTTCACTATACAAAATAAACGTTTGTATGCCTACTTTAATATGCTTTTTCGAATTAAATTACCCTGACTCGGGTATTCCATACTTTATTATCAATCGTTTTGAGAGATTTAAATACTAATCGTCACATAAATTGTTAATTCAGCTACCACGTCTTGTATCATGAAGAAGGAGCTTGATAGAAACCCGTTTTATAGGCAGCTAAATAAAGCATTGATTAATTGAATCGTGTAGATTTTACGTAGCTGGCAGTAAGTAGCCCGAGAGCGCTGTAAAACAATCATTCACACAATATTTGCTCTGAGACGCGATGAGAAACAATTAGTTTTGTGCTTAGCGCCTTATCACTGAAGTATGATAAATACCTAACGTGATAACATCATGAAAACATTTCTTTGTTTACGTTCCTGTTCGACGCAAACTCATGATAGAGTAATATTGATTCCACTCATTGTGTGCGTGGATTTGAATCGCATTCGCGAAATGTACAATATGTGCGTATGACTCAGAAAAGCTACAAGCGAGACGTATGTGTATGTAAGTTATTTATTTATTCTGTGTCAATGTAGACGGCAGGTAGAGGTTTAAGGTAAAAAGCCGCTCGTGCCGCTCAGTTGTCTACAATGACTCATTGACTCACGACTTACGACACTCTATTTTGGTGCGATGAGATTATGACTTAATTCGCAGAGACGTTCTAAGAGCGTTTACAGACCCATTGATAGCTTCCATAATGTCCGTATTGAGCTTGATTGCTGTTAAATTAAACAAACTCAAAGATCTACCTCGTGGAATAATGTTATTTACTTTGATGTGCTGTTATCTTATAAGGATTTACGATTTTGACCCAAGAACGGAATAGGAATAGTGGCAAGCAATAAATAAATAATACTGTCATGTACGTCAATAGAGCAGAAGGCCGTAAGTGGTTCGCGAGCAACCGGCCGTGCTGCGTACCTACACAATAATTGATAAGTATTTTGATTGCACTCTTTAAACGATTGCTCGTGCGTTATCAATTAACACACAACAGCACATTATGACAACACAGTAGCGTCCGTATCTCGCCGTCCATCGCTAGGCTTGGACCATCAGATTATCATCAAATATGACTACATTTACTTTTAGGTGCCTACATCGGCATTTCTCCGCTAGGATGACGATTTAAATAATCGCGTAATCGGCCGCTGACGTAATCAGCGTTACTGTTAGCCGGACTGGAGGGTTTTTCTTGTGGCCATTGGTTCGACCTAAGTTCGCCGACGTCATTTGCCGATGCAAAGTGCAGATTCGAACGCATTCCGTTCCATTTTTGGAACTCCAAACTTAGAATGGATAATGCGATATTTACTCGCACATTATAGCGACCGGAGGAGCGTGGCATCAATCCAAATAAAATTTCGTAACACCTAGACACACAATCTTGTATATAAACACATTAGCAACATTGCAATTTGGACAGACAAGTGGCTCATTTCGGGGTAGAGATAACATTAAACAAACGCACCAGAATATAAGATGTTTTCTTTTGAAACGGTCAGGGTTTCCTAGTAGACTGACCAAAGGCCGATTATGATTGGCATTAAAGTTTACAGTTTAAAAGCTCAATACGCACCGGATGTAGCTAGGAGGGGGCAAGGGCCCTCGCAGAGGGCAGGTCCCGCGCCCGAGCGTCCCGTCCGGAGGATGCCCACTGAACCCAGCGATATACCATGTAGGATTACAGTAACTCACCCTGGAGTAGTACATGTCCCGCTCAGCGCTGGCGGCGGCAAGTTTATCCGAGGTCCCGCGCCCGAGCGTCCCTTTCAGAAGACGCGGTGCGCGATCAACCCAGCGAGAAACCATGTAGGATTACAGTAACTCACCCTGGAGTAGTACATGTCCCGCTCAACGCTGGCGGCGGCAAGTTTGTCCGAGGTCCCGCGCCCGAGCGTCCCTTTCAGAAGACGCGGTGCGCGATCAACCCAGCGAGAAACCATGTAGGATTACAGTAACTCACCCTGGAGTAGTACATGTCCCGCTCAGCGCTGGCGGCGGCAAGTTTGTCCGAGGTCCCGCGCCCGAGCGTCCCTTTCAGAAGACGCGGTGCGCGATCAACCCAGCGAGAAACCATGTAGGATTACAGTAACTCACCCTGGAGTAGTACAAGTCCCACTCAGCGCTGGCGGCGGCAAGTTGGTCCGAGGTCCCGCGCCCGAGCGTCCCTTTCAGAAGACGCGGTGCGCGATCAACCCAGCGAGAAACCATGTAGGATTACAGTAACTCACCCTGGAGTAGTACATGTCCCGCTCAGCGCTGGCGGCGGCAAGTTTGTCCGAGGTCCCGCGCCCGAGCGTCCCTTTCAGAAGACGCGGTGCGCGATCAACCCAGCGAGAAACCATGTAGGATTACAGTAACTCACCCTGGAGTAGTACAAGTCCCACTCAGCGCTGGCGGCGGCAAGTTGGTCCGAGGTCCCGCGCCCGAGCGTCCCTTTCAGAAGACGCGGTGCGCGATCAACCCAGCGAGAAACCATGTAGGATTACAGTAACTCACCCTGGAGTAGTACATGTCCCGCTCAGCGCTGGCGGCGGCAAGTTTCTCCGAGGTCTCGTGCAGGGCGGCCCTCGCAGAGCCCAATTCCCGTCCCCGAGCGTCCCTTTCAGAAGACGCGGTGCGCGCTGCCGCCTCCGCCGCGGAGACTTCGCTGGCTAGCGAGCAGCGGGCAGCGTTCTCTTGTTCCAGGGCGGCTTGGAGACCGATCACCTGTGTGGGGACAAAGTTACTACTAAGTGAAAATGTTTATTGTCATAATATACTCGTAATATCAAGACTTTACAATTTGCACTGGCAATGCATGTTTTAGTTCAGTCATTCCTTACACTAGGCAATGCCTGTTTTAGTTCAGTCATTTTACGTTTTTCACCTAAACTAATTAATAAAGTTTTCAAACTTGTGTTACATTATACTTTTGGGTGTAGTGATGAAAACCCACAACTCTCCCCCCCTCTCCACCTGACGCTTCACCCCCCCTCACCAAGAAATAGGTCCAATTTTTTTGTTTTTTCAATTTCGTGGGGGAAAAATGGGCCTTGATAGATATGCGCGCGCACCGCACAGGCCTAATTTCTTTAAATGTGTTTTTCTGTTAAATAAGACTGATGAAAATCTGTCATAATTTTTTTTTATAAAAAAATTGAAAACAGATTATTTTTCTTAAAACTATTTTCTTAAAAAAAAACACTTCAGCCAAACTGTATAAACTGCGCAATACAGTGACAGAGGAAGTTGCTGCCAGTTTGGTATTCAGTGGTGAAAACAATAAGGAAGAATATTGAATTCTTACGTGATTTATTGTTCTTTGTTATTTCACCACTATTTCAAGCGCCATCTGCCATGGCTATCCTTACCATGGCGCCTGCAACGATGCTAAAATCGTATCAAAAATACAGTTTTTCCTAACCTTCGAGTGCAAGGAAGGCTTAATGATCGTTACATCACTGGCGCTCCCTCTCTTGGCTAAGTGTATCAACGTGTCCTCAAATGTGGAAAAAATATTGTTGCTTTCAATAATATTTTTATATAACTATTTCCAAAAAATATATATTCTTTTGACCATTGACAATGGGAGTGCTGCCCTCCATGGAAAGCCCTTGTGAAGGCCCCAGACTCCACGGAGGAGCAATGGGAACAAACAAGAAGAACTTGAAAGTAAAATTAAGAACACTCGCCTTCTCGCTCTCCTGCCGATACTCGCCCTCCAGCTTCTGGAGCCGCTGCTGCATCTGGCGGTAGTCGACGCGCAGCATCGACATCTGGCGCTCCTTCTCCTGGCACGTGGACTCGGCGCGCTGCCGGCTCGTCTTTTCCTCGTTGAGCTTGCCTTGCAGCGCTGTGTCGGGGAACAGAGGTCTCAATGTCTGTTTAAGGTCCAACCATAGCAGCGTGGCGAGAAATTCAAATTTTTCAGTTTTTAAATTTAGAACCTAAACTGAACTATTTTTGTTCAGCTACTTTTCGTTCACGGCAATAAAATAGTATTATTTTTAATACTGTAAATAACAGAACAACAATAATTAAGCCGATTATGTGTTCTGGTCATAAACAAATTTTTTGGGCAGTGCCACTGCTTTGTAGACTACAAAACAAAATCAGCTTAATTATTGTTGTTGTGTTGTTTACAATAATTAAAATAATACTATTTTATTACTGTGAAAGAAATATCGCTGAACAAAAATAGCTCAGTATAGGTTCAAAATAAAAATAAAACTGAAAAAAAAATAATTTTTCGCCCCGCTGCTATCGTTGGACCTTAACGGTTTTGCAAAACCCTCGACTCGCGCCGGCGATACCAGTCTTTGTCCTTCATGAGGAAGAGTTGTGCGTTCGCTGCCCAATAATCTAGAGGCGCAACAGGTGACATGCTTTTCGGCTGCCAAATGGAGGGTGGAGTCGTGTCTCTGGCGACTCAGGCGCGAGCCGAGGGTTTTTGTAAAACATTGAGGATTCAATATTTTGAAACATGTGCATCGATTAATTATTGAAAATAGTTCAAACCCACATAATGTGCGTCTGGCTGAACCTGGATTTATAAATTGGAAACAATTTGTTGAGCTTTAATAGGGAAATGTAAGTGATACAAAGATATATGGAAAGACTAAAAGTAACAAATTGTATGTGTTACAATATGTAATGGCTAGGATGTTTCAGTGGACTCTGTATAGGTAGGCATATATTTTATATTTTAATAACCATGCTAGGTAGAGTAATTATTTATTCAGATTAGCAAGTCAACAATACCTTTCAATATTTTTTCCAATGCTCCTGTAGCATGCAAAAGGTGAAATGGACATCTCATTAGAACGGTGTAATATCAAGCTTAGCTCGGAATGTGAGAGCAGTAGGGATAGCATACTAGATACAGATAATAAAATGCTTGATTCCACACTTACCTTTAACTAGTTCAAGGTTGGCTTCCTCTTTGGAGAGCAGTTGGCTGCGCTGAGTATCATGATGGGCTCGGACCTCTTGCTGGTAGAGATGCTGCGCGGCGCGAAGCTCGTGAGCCAGTGAGGCGCATTCCTTCTCTTGGGCAGATAGTCGCTCGGATATCGCCTGGTTGTCGGCTACGGCCTGCGACAAGCGTGCCGCCGATCGCTCGAGCTCTGCGTGCGCCGCCCCTAGGCGACTGGTCGCTTCAGCCAGAGCTGCCTCACTGCGTTGCTTGGCCATCTTCACTGTGGCTAGCTCCTCCGACAACTGCGCGCGCTCGCGCTCGAGGGAGTCCCTCTGAGCGCGCAGACTCGACACTGTCCCGTCACTAGCCGCCGCCGCTGCCGCTTGAGCTGCGCTTAACTCTGCCGCTTGCTTTCTTGACTTGGCAGCAGCTTCCGCCTCGTGTTTGTACTTCTCACGGACTTCTAGTAGCTGCTTCTCCAGAGCATTTATTTTCTCATTGTACACTTGCAAGTTGCTCATCTCTTTAGCTCTCTTATTCTGCTCGTCATCGAGGCGGCGCTTGGCCTCCAGAAAGTTGGCTTCGGCCTTTCGCTTCATTTCGGCTTCAATCTCAGCCTTCCTTTGAATCTCTTTCAAGTCATGACGTAGTAGGGCGAGTTCCTTGTCAGTGTCGATTATAATCTGTTTGTTTCTGGTGTCTCGCTGCGCCAGGTCTTCCAACTGCGAGCAGATAGCTACGTGTCTATCCTCGAGCTTTCGTCGTCCATCTCTTTCGCGTTCGAGCAGTTTCTCTAACTGCAGAATGGCTTCAGATCCAACATTGTTTATATGATTTGACGAAATTGTGTCTACGACGTCGTTAGCTCTGGCCTTGCTCGAGCACAGCTGATAATCGCCGTTGTATGTGAACCCTACGAAAGGTAAGTGGTTGCCGACAAACGCTTTGGGCACTGGGAAGGACTCGTCTAAAGCATCGGACTTCTCGATGTCGTCAAAATTGCGCGTATCGTCGTCACTGGAGAGTTCGGGCACGACGGGCGGCACCGAGTCGCGCAAGTTCTCGAAGCTCCACTGGTCATTGATGAAGAAGGGATGCTGTTTGATCTCATCCACACTGTTCTTACCCAATCTCTTGGTTCTGTCGGTTAACAAGCCCCTGATCAAGGACTTGGCATCCTTAGATATGTCTATGTCGTCAGGGAATTGTAATGAGTTTCTATGATCCATAATTTTACCATAAGTTCCTACTAGACTGTCGGCATAAAATGGAGGGTCACCTATAAGCATTTCGTATAAAAATATTCCTACGGCCCACCAGTCACATTCTCTTCCATAGACTCCTTCACCATTCTGCGATTGCAACACTTCAGGTGATATGTAGTCAGGAGTGCCAACCGCATTGCTGGCTCGAACTAAGCCATCTTTCCCCATTCTCATGCAAGTTCCAAAGTCTGCTAGTTTCAAGTGTCCATGCTTGTCAATCAACATATTGTCTGGCTTGACATCACGGTGCACAAAACCCATGCCATGGATCACATCTAGAGCTAGGACAATCTCCATGGTGTAGAACATGGCCCACTTCTCTGGTATATCGAAGTTGGACATGAGGCTGACGAGATCACCACCAGGCATGTAGTCCATCACCATGTAAAGATACTTGTGATCTTGAAATGCAAAGTGCAGTTTGAGTATCCACTCAGAGTTGGCATGAGCCATGATGTGTCTCTCCTCCCAGAAGAATGTGGAATCAGACCTCTTAATCATTTCAACTTTACTTAGGAGCTTCATAGCATACACATGACGTGTGGACTTATGTCTGACTAGTTGTACTTCACCAAATGCTCCACGACCAATCACCTTGATGAGGTCGAAGTCAGCAGCCTTCATGCGCAGATCAACTATCTCAGAAGCAAAAGCTTCATCTATAACAAAAATAAATCAATCAATCAATTCATACATTTAACAACTTAATTTACTCAAATGAAATTATGGGGTCATTGTAAGTATGTACCACTGTACAATGTAAAATGTATGATTTGTGACAAACCATACAAAATCAATTTACCTAAATGATAAATGCTATAGGTATGTTAAGTACACTGGGTACTATTCCCAGTGAAGAAAACAATTATATCAATGTAAACACTATTCTCAGAATATGAATAGCTGACTATCATTGTCGCATGACAGCAAACATGGCTATTGCCTTACAAAGCCAGATGTCACAAATTCAGATGAATGTGGCAGTAAGTAGTAATTGAGTAAAGTAGTTGGTCGACTACTCACATCTGCCCGTGTAGGCCTCGACGTTCTTCATGCGGCGGATGGCCGGGTGGTCGCAGTCGGAGACGAGCGCCGTGACCGTGTCCAGCAGACAGTCCACGTTGCCGGCACAGCGCGGGTCCCGCAGGCGCTCCTCCAGCGCCCGCAGGCGCCGCGCGCGCTCCTCGTCCTTCACACCTTCCATGCTGACACCCTACTTGCGCCCGCCAGCTACACAAAACACACACCACCGCGCATTATCACCACTCCATCGGACGGACCCGGGGGAGCGACACTCTCATCACGACACGACAATAAGTTACAAAAGCTCGCACCTTCACTAGATCACTTCGCGATGGACCGCCGACCGATGTTTCATTATCGAAAACTTGTAAAAATTGAGTTGCAATGCTCACAGTGACAGAAGATAAAGGTGGTTCTCACAACAAAGCATATGCACGATTGCAAACTTATCCGATTGTGGTATTGCTCTAGACCCTTCGCGATGTCGAAGAGATGTATAATAGTACTAAAATATTAATTATTATTGGCACAACACATAAAAAAAATGTGTAAATTACGAAATATTCGGCCGCTTGATGGATGAACGGACGATGATCAAACAATAGCATGAATTTAGCTGCATGTACCACGACCTCGCAAATGGCGACAAAATAACCTGTGTTTCAAAGTCATCAAAAGTTATGGCGAAATATTGGAATAAAAGGATGAAAAGAGTTAAATAACGATAAACCATCAAAACCTCAACAAATGCATTTTACTGCAAATATATCCATAAGTGGGCCAGTAAAGTCCGTATTTAGATCAGTTCCATACTTTCCATAGGCTCTATAGATTAGTTTCCTACCCTACCCAACATAAAAAAAAATATTGTTGCCATTGCGCACTGTGAGATTTCGCAGGAAATTGTACTCGTTCCTAACTTCATGGTAATTGAATGATATATTCATTCAATCTATTTATCGGTCAGCAGTGTGACCTTTGGAAACAACGTTTTGCCTAAATATAGGGAATGTCACTGTATTATGGGGTACTGTTATTTTTTCCAGATGGAGAGTGTAAGCTACCGACACCGACAGTGTCATACGTCCGATCGCCGCGCCCAGCGCGCCGCCTCTGTAACTCTGCTAATAACGTGGTAATAACAGAGGCGGCAGGCGCGGCGAGCGGACGCATGACACTCGGTAGCTACAAGAGCTTGGAATAAAGCGAAGGACCTTCTCAAGTATTATAATATATTTTTATTGCGGATTAGCAAATCTCAGTGAAAAATAAACTTGTCGCAAATGGGTAGCAGTTGATAGCATTTCTTTCAATCTTTATTATAATAAGTAATAAAAAAATCGAGGACTATTTGAGTTTTTATAAATGAGTTCGGTTGAGGATTCATGATCTTAAGGGTAGACGATAGCAGCGTGGCGGGAAATTCAAAATGTTTACAATTTTTTACATTTTGTAGCTAAACTGAGCTGAACAAAAATTTGTTCAGCGATTTTTCGTTCGTGGCAATAACATAGTACACAAAAGAACAACAATAATTCAGCCGATTATGTGTTCTGGTCTACGACAAGTTTTTTGGGCAGTGCTACTGCTTCGTAGACCAGAACACATAATCGGCTGAATTATTTTTATATGTAAAAAACTGTGAAATTTTTGAATTTCCCGCCACGTCACTATCTTTCCACCTTAAACTACATACTATTCATTATAACTTATCCCTTGTTAAGGACCAAAATGTTCTTAGACAGGCAGGGGACCGGACCGTAAATGTTTTTGGTGCCGCCGGACATTGGATAAAAATATTTTTGTATACTGGCAGCCCAATACATAGACAATTTGAGCGATACTACTCCTGTAACTCATTCATTCAATTCAATTCATTCGTTCGTTCGTCGATGGAACATGGCGGTGCTAGGCAGAATGTGCATAAATTTTTAATTTTTGCATTTAGCAACGAATTGCATTATTTAGTTGATTTCATTATAATTAGTGTATGTAGTAATAGTTGACATAAAACAATAAAAGTGAAAAGAGACGATTGAAGACAAAAACCGCCTCTGCCATGAAATTGCAATGAGATCTGTTACTTCGTTGCTGGTGTAAAAATAATTGTGACAAATATAACTCATTATTTCAGGTAAATTGTAGTTTTAATACTTATTAGAAATAATATAGCATAATTAACACATCCTTTTCTCTTTGTTGCAATATGGTTAGATCAGCATGTAGGGACTGTGTGCCCCATTTAGTTCAAGATCGTTCCCGTGTTATTTTTGCAGTCAATTTCTTAGTATTTTGATCCTTATTTGCATGCCATACCAATCTTTATTTCAACGACATTAAAACGTGTGTCTCAAAAACGAGCTAAGGGTAACGAAAAGCCACAAAATATATTCCTTTGTGCCTAATCACGTGTGGTCCCGGTCGTTATGAGGTCAATAACTGCTACCTCCGACTTATTTCGGCTCTAATCGGCGACAGAGGTAAACAGAACAAATGGCGATGCCTGAGCAAAAAACCTGAATGTCAAGGAGAATGGCTGTCAAAGCGATTTCGGTATCGTATCGCGTATTGTTCAGGCAGATTATTTGAGGGCTTATGTGTGCAGTGACATGTCGGTATGTGTGGCTGCATGTGCAAGCAAGTGCTCTCCCTGTCCATGGGTGCAGGGTGCGCAGAGGACGTGCGCGGGGGGCGGGGTGCGGGGGCAGGCGCGGCGGGCGGGGCGGCGAGCCCGCAGTCAGCTGTGCCGAGTGTCATCTGCGGCCCTCGCCCCTCTCTCTCCGCCGCCCCGCGGCCCCCTTCTGACCCGCGCTGTGGGAAGTGGCTTAAATTGTTCTCATTTCGAGTTTTCGCGAATTATGACCCTGTTTTGTGCACTATGGTGAACAATGACCCAGATCATCTAAAAAATATCCAAGTCATCTGGGTGTTTCATTGGACACATGCTTGGAATTGTGCAAATTTCTTTGTGCACACTGCTGCTGATGTTGAAAGTTCTGAGATTATCGCTGTGGTATCTTATCCTGTTATCAGCACTCCAACCTTATCAATCTAATATTTTCTCTTATTTTTGACAGCTACATGGTCACTTAGACATGATTTAGTTCATATAGTACTAACACTTTAATTTTGGAGCACCATAAAGGAATGTGTTCTTGTTTATGCAAAGATTTTAATTAATTTCATAGCTTTGTTAGCTAACTCCGCATCCACCTAACAATCAATAATAGAAATACATGAAATTTTTATGATGTATTTAGGTTTTGATGAGAGTCCTATCCATATTGATTAGGCAATTGCAATGTCATGTTGGGCACAGCCTCCACATTCTCAAAATGTTAACAAAAGTTACATGGTTGATGTAATGGGTGTGGTTAGTTAAGAGTTATGCAGCGCGGAGCAAGTACGGTCCCGTATGTTAGACTGGTCTAATCAATGATGTTTTCATTGTTCCACGTGTATGATTGGCATTGGCCATTGTTGTGCAATCAAGATTTTACAATAAAAACCCCTTTATGGCTGTTTGCAGCCAGTCGATAACATAGGTTGTACTAAAGCTTTACTCTCGTCAGTATGTAATCAAATGTTCAATTTAACTGTGAATCATTTCCTGCACAGCTTGCAAGTGTGTTACTTGTACCTACATAATATAACAAGTTTCCTGCTTCTGTTATGTTATGGCCCAAAAAAATATTATCAAAGACCCTTCATAATTTTAAATTGCATTATGTCTTTATTTGCAAATACAAAAAATGCCATGTACAGACTAAAATAAAAGTAATCCTACTAAAATAAAAGATTATTCAATACAGACTCCATGCAGGAGAAATTAGAAGAAACATACGATTTTTCCTGGCTGTATAAGATTAGGTCCTTAATTTTTAAAGTGGTGCAGTAGGTAGTCAATTCACAATAGCATAAAAGCTCATATAAGTGTCGTTTCCATTCCAGCTCGCCCCTGTGGCCATGGCTACATTGATCCAAGAGAATGGCATCAAGGAGCTAAGTAAAGGCGCACACGGGGTGGTGGCGAGCCATGGCCTGTCGCACACCATGGGCAGCCACATGGTGCCAGACCACGAGTACTGCGAGGCGCAGAAGGCGGTGCTGGCGCCCGCGGCCGCGGCCGGCGCCGGCGCAGCGGAGCCCGTCGCCGTGCCGCCGCCCGATGAGGAGGAAGACGAACCCGAAATAGACATCATGATAAACAATGTTGTGTGCAGTTTTAGTGTTAAGTGCCACCTGAACCTGAGACAGATCGCGTTGAACGGAGTGAATGTGGAGTTCCGCCGCGAGACCGGCATGGTGACGATGAAGCTGCGGCGGCCCTACACCACGGCCTCCATGTGGTCGTCAGGCCGCATCACGTGCACCGGCGCCACCAGCGAGGACCAGTCAAAGATCGCGGCCCGCCGCTACGCGCGCGCACTGCAGAAGCTCGGCTTCGACGTGCGCTTCCAGAACTTCCGTGTAGTCAATGTTTTAGGAACCTGTCGGATGCCATTTGGAATAAGGATCATATCTTTCTCTAAGAAATACAAAGAAGCAGAGTAAGTATGTAGTCTCACTTTAGTATGCTTTAGTATCTATGTACTGTTTGTTTGCATTCCACATGTCTTGAATAGCCATTCTTGTGCTAAATGTGAGACAAGACTAGCAACATTTCACTTTGCTTCTTGCTCATCCAAGGATATTAAGCGAAAGTGAATAATCAGTGGTTTGACTGGTTGGCCGACTTTTGGTGGTGATAGCAGCTAGCTGAATAACACCATGTCATACATCACATTGACATAATTTAAGACCAACATAATTAACGATTGTAATGTTGTTGAGGTGTTCTGTTAAAAAAAAAGTATAGTCTGTATGGCCCACAGATGATTAGATATGCAACAGCTGGTTGGATACCAAACCAGTTTGAAATTATAATATTCTTGTATCATTTATTATTATATTTGGCTGTTGTTGATCAATTTTTCTGCCAAAATATCCTCTATTGCATCTCTAAACAGTCAAATTCTTGGTGAACCAGGCCTTACTGTATAACATAGATTGTAAATATGATGTTTTGGTTGGCTCTGTGCCCAGTTACCATCTAGCAAATTAGGTTGTTATTGAATACAGCTATCAAGTTGTTTTCTACCTACATACAGGAAATATAATGTTTTTTTTTCTATAAAGTTAATTAAGTATAAAGTTAATTGAACACAATGAAATTATAAAAGATTATTACAACTTACTTACAAACATCTTCCATCCTGCATAATAAGGAAAAGATTTGTTACATCTTTTACCCATCAAAACAAGTTTTGTACTTGCTATCAATATGAGTTAGAGAGATACAAATTGGCACCTACATGTTTTACCTCAGAGGCCATAGCAGCGGGTTTATTATGTTGATCCAAGATAATTGTTGGTGCTTATTACCTAGCCAATAAATAATAAATTGATATTACTGACAGATGCTCCAATTCATAGTTTTGAGATAAGAAAAAACTAAGCACCTACATTAGAAAGTTCAATGACTGAGAAATTAATGAACCTCTCTCAATATTCTGTGTAGGTAAATATCAGGTTTTATGACATGGGTACTTCAAAACCTATGCTAAACAATGTAGTAAAATTTATTAATTATTTATTATTTAAAATGTAGATTATAAAAAAAAGAAAGACCTTGGACAGTGTCAGTTGTTGATGTAATTTTCACACCATTTTGTCTTGCACTCTGCATTAAAACTAAGTGGTTTGTCAGGTGAGCTAAAAATATCATCCATTGGCACTATCATACTGAATTACTGTCAAATATTTTATCTTATTTTTTTCTATTTTCTGTTGCTGACCAGATGTTCATTGAGTCCCATAGTAAATAAGACTCATTACTTTTAGTTTATAACTTTGCCTTATTTCTCCTCTTTCAGCTATGAACCTGAGCTACATCCAGGAGTCACATATAAATTATATAATCCTAAAGCTACGTTAAAAATATTCTCCACTGGTGGTGTCACAATTACTGGTCAGTATGCCATTGTTTTATCCCTTATAATTAATTCCATTTCTTATTTAGTCTTTTCTCTATGGTCATATTGCACGAACCTTCGCCCAAGACCTAGATGCAAGGGTTGGCAATAGGCGGACTATTACTTCGGCTCATAGGCGCCCTGAGGGTATTGGAAAAAAAAGTATACTAACCGAGTGGTTCATTTTATGGTTCTGAGGACCGAATGGTACAAAACGGGCCTTTCGATACTTTTTTTGTGAATTTGTAATACCTACTTAGTTCATACAACTCACCGTGAAAAAAAACATCGTGAGGAAACCTGACGGTCTGAGGCATAGCTCATAATAATATTTGCCTCAATGTGAAAATCCCTAATCTACATCAAAAATATCCTGGTGCCTTCGAGATTCAGATTTCCTTACGATGTTTTCCTTCACAGTTAGTGGTATTGATACTACAAATTCACAAAAAAAAGATATAGAGGCCTTATGTACGCGCCGCCTGACCGCGGTTCGCCTATTATTGAGCCCTGCAT